>ML805634.1:67320-96938 GCA_009831015.1 Picea engelmannii
AACCAATGTGACTTAAAAGCTGGGGCACCTATCCAACACGACTGTCATAAAAAACATGCATGATTTAACTAGTGATTGATTGTAATAAATAGCATGCCTAAAACTTTGTGGGTATCCTTGAGTATGAAAAACAAGCTATCCATACCACACACAGTGCGCAGCTAACAAAACTCCATGGTGCAACATTTCCACTTAACACAACAACACACAGTCACGATAATAACTCAACATATCGTGCTAAGGTATCGATTTAATATAAGATTGCTTCAATTTAGTCACACCGTGATCGACCATGTTGTGCACACTCAGGCTTATTCAACCAACAAACACAAGGATGCAGTGGATACACTTTCTACAGTCATCCAGTTCAGTAGTCATTCGGCCCCAAAGAAAACCATAGTTACCATGCCCAATATTTCATTTTGAAAAATACCATACACACAATGCAACATGTGTGAGAAACACCAAGCATTTGTAACCAATGCCAGCTATCATCCGAAAATTATTAGTGAAAATACTAGTGACCATATATTAACCAAACAATTCTCCATTGTTGTAGAAAATCAATCAACCAAACAAGTTGTGGTAGCTATGCATACCCACGCATCCAATCGAATCGAGGCAGAGGCCCTTTCCAGTAACAATACTGAGCTATCAAACATAAGGAAGGTGGTTGTATAACTTGAGTCGTGCAGATAACAAATAGGGTTTACCAACGTTATACAGAGGCAGTAACTAAATGCCAAACCAACATGACTGTCATATAGCCAACTGGACGGGTCTGTAAAAAAAAGTCAGCAATATACACCATCCAATAATCAGGTGGTAAAACCAACAGATCAGGCTGGTGTTCCATGTCAACCCTCGGACCTGTGGAGTTAAAGTTTTGCACTGTGACTAACACAGGGAAGCTAGATCCAACTTCCTTCAATGGTGAAAAACCCTAATACCAATAGTGCATACATAGAGGGAAACACGAATTATGATAGATAACAAGTCCCGAGACAGGAGGGCTACCACAGAGGAGCGAGGCTCCAACCTGACCGATAGTTATGCTTAACGTGTGCAAGGTGTAACCCTTGTGGCTCTTAAAACAACCACGGCACTGAAGTGATAACAAGGCCGAGTAAGAACAGGAGATCCCATTTCGTGGCCTTTAGTGATGAAATCAACCATTTCCCAAATGAACAAAACACAGTGATGAAGAGTGCCTTCAGCCATTAAACCCATAAAAACCAGATACTGGACAAGTGATGCACACGTGTGGGGACAACCATCCAAGCAAACCAAAAACAACTTCCAACTAAACCAGCAAGATCACAAAGAGCCCCTATGGCTACTAGCACCCAAGGCGGCCCAATAAAACTATGAATCCAAGACTATTGCAGAAGAATCATCACGCTTCATTCCAAGAACACAATTTTACACAATTGCAACCTTAAGGAAAACACAAACCGATACACATGAGCCAGTAATTATTTCATAACCAGAGTAAAATCATGAATGGCCAAAAAAAAGACATACCTATAATCAAATTCTTTAAACCGAGAGTTGGCCAAGCGGTTCCTTCCTGCTGAAATTTCAGAGCATAACCACAGCCAAGACCGAACAATAGCTCGACTAGGGTGGTGACTAATGGGAGGAGTAAAGGTGGCATGCAGTAAATTCACGTCGCCTCCACCCACAATTCATTAATTCAACAGTACATGCCAACGACCCCCCCATTAACACCATTAATCAAATCATGCATCGAAACCATCACCATATTACAAAGCTAAATCGCATAACCATTAGTGTCCATCACTTTGTCAAAATGTGCCACCCCTATTTTGTCCATCTTATTCATATTTCCAATATAACTCAATTTAAAACGCACAATCATTACCACTATTACCTTTCCAATATGCGCCACCAACATTTCAAACCATATGTGTATTTACCATATAATTCTGTCACAATTGCATAACCATTCACTTGCTAGCTAGGATTTAACCATAGTTGTTAAGTCTTTTATGCACGTAGTATAGTATGTAATATAGCTTTAAAATCTTCCTCTTGCAATTGTTTCTCACTTCCTTTAAGTTATTCACATGTGATATTGCAGAACTAGGTCCCCTTCCTTTGCATTTGTTCTAATATTTTTCCTCTCTCAAAACTGCCCTTCATGTAATTTTACTGATATGTTTGTTATGGAGGTGTGATAAGAACTGACAACAATGATATTAATGAATAGCATAGGTGGTAGTAACATAAGGAATCAACACTTCATAAGCTCAATTCATAATCAATAACAAAAGATCTTCATCAACCATGTGAGCCATGTCGCACATCATCTCAACCTCAAAATGAACAGATCTGCTCTCCAATAGTTCAAGGGGGTCCCACCTACTAGTATTATTTAGTTTTAATAATAATAGGCTTTAGCAATACTTTGCAGGCAAAACTTTGTTGACAATTTTTAATCGTCAACACTATGTAAATATCAATTAAAAAATGCAGGTGTGAGTTTCTATAGTTATAGTTGAACCAAGAAAATAAAATAATTCAAATACATCAGTTTATGTCCACTTAGTAACATTTTTAGTCATATAAACAACAACTACCGCACAAAAGAGAGGTTAAAAAGAAGTAATGTTGCTCATTATGTATCACAAAGATGACACATAACTACAACAACAAATAAAGTGTTTATTTTCTTCATATTCCATTGTATCACTAATTTACTTTGACTTAATTTAGATATCCAATATATTTGTTACATCTTTGACCAATTTAGCTTTGTGCTTCCTCTTCCTCTTTCTTCTTCTTTCTTCCTCTTCTTCCCTAGAGATTTTGATTGTTTCTCATCACTTATAATAGTGAAAATTTGTGTGAAATTATTTCGTTGAATTTTATATATTTCAACAACATTTATTTTCATATACTAGAGTTTAACTTTGCAGAAGTTGTCATCATGAACAAATAAATAATCACTGATGATTACTCTAGTATTTATTTCATCCTTTACCCACTTGCAATCACTCTATATCTGGGGTTGATATCCAAAAAAAGATTTTTAATGTCAAAAAATCAGTCAAAATAGGTTAGATTTATCTATTTTTTTGTTTTTTCCCTCGCCAAACATCGATTAATTGGTGTTAAATAATGTAACGTTTCTTTAATGTCAATTAAGTGAAGTTTAAGAAAAAATGAAATATCAACATGTAATTTATGGTTTCAACGTGTATTTTACTTGAGTTTTTTTTTGTGTTTTAAAAGACACCTGCATGAAACAAAGCAACTATATTTTTTTAAGAGTTGGGATTAGGTCACTCAACCCATAAAGTAATTTTTTATACCCATAATTGAAAATTTATTCTATTAAAATTCATAAATACCATTTGAATTTTCTATTTGTGAAATTCTTTGAATGTATACTAATGAATGGGTTGAATATTTTGATGAAATAGAAAACAATGTCAAATAAACCCAACTTGTACATTGGTACATGTGACCAATTGGCTTATATAGAGAATGTAATCAAAGAAGTAAGGGCTCTGAAAACATATGTTGATCTTGATAAATGCAATTATTCTATGCATACAAGCAATCATGGAAAACCATCTCATAATCATCCTAAACTTCCTAATAATGGTGATGGGTGATGTTATTTCCCTTACAAGAAATGAAAAGGCATAAAGAAAGGATAAATTATCAAGTCAACAACTAGAAAACGGTGCTTAGAGCAGGGGCACCTAGAAGGGGCAACTAAATATCACCCCTTGGTAAGATAGTACATTGTTTTTGTCTTCTTATTTTAAGTTTTAAATGATTTAATATTTCAATATTGATTGTAATTATGTACTTGTAATGTTGCAATTTGCAGTAGAGATAGTGAGGGTGATAGAATTGAAGCTAATCCTATGGAACAAAAACATTATTGGAAATGTAATCCATCGATGTTAATCGGTTGAAGGAATATGAAATGAATTGTCATCGGGAGTCCAAGAGAACTCTTGGAACATGAATCCAAATGTCATCCGAAATGTATTTATATATGTATCATATTAATGAATAATATGCATCTCATGCTTATCTACATTCATGTGTTCTAACAGTGGTATCAGAGCCTGTAGTTCATAGGCCTGAAATATGTTATGGTAGTTGTCAATAGCAGGTTAATTCTAAGCATTTTACTTGCAGAAAATTCTCTCTGCCTTCCAATCTATCCTAGGTGCACATTTTCGTGTTAGATTTGTCCATAAACACCTTTATTTACTAGGATTCCTGCATTTCTTGTCATTTTTTAAATCGATGCACTCTACATGTTAGTTTTTTATTCAAAGTTGATGTTCTCGGAGGTCTGGGTTAATCTAAGGTTCACCCCCCTTTCTTTATGTACATGTCTATCAATATCAGAGCTTTAACTCATGTTTAAATATTGTTGGAATCATTTGTGGGAGTTTCCACTTGTGCAAAACGTAGTATGTTCTATGTTTTGATGGAAAATGCATGAGAAATCGGCACAATAGTGCTTCTGCTAGTTTCAATATGTGGTTTCTTCACATGTTGTTGTTCCTTCTTGTGAGTATTTCAATGTCCATGTAGTGCCTAAGTGTTGGTGAAATCTCTACTACAGAATTGGCATTCATACTTTCTATTTAGTCCCTTTTGTATTCCATCATTGACCTCGCTTGGAATTTTTCCTTTGTTGTCGTTCCTGCAACCAGAACAAGTTCTACTTGAAAACTATCCATTTCTAAGGACTGTAAAGTGTTTTGAAGCTAAAAACGTGAATTCAATTGTTTTGTCGACTTATTTCTAGAAAACAAGCTAGAACTAAAAAATATTTTGGCTCGGACTACTAACCATGCTCCCCTAATTCAGCTTACAGGCATCGGCTAGGGACTCGATTACTGCATATTTGCATCAGAAGATAAGGCTTGCAAAGAGCTTCTCTATTTTATGGGACTGAAAATTCCAGTAGATATTAAAGAAGAGAATATGTCACAGATGCTTCTAAACCACTCTCTTCCAATGGCAATGTTAATTCGAGTGATACTCTAGAGAATTTGAGAGCTATGACCAAAACTTCCATTTCAATAGTACCCCAACACCAGGCAGAAGAATCTTCTTTTTATTCCCCCCATTCCATGAAATCTTAATCGACCTCATAAAACAAACCTATTCATCACTCGTCTACATATATTTGGAGGATGCCTACAGAGACCTCTCTTCCCACCAATTCATCGCATATTTTACACAATGTTGCGCCTTATCTAACCCCATATTGAGTCCTCTCGAAGACCGTCCTTCATTATTTATCTTGCAGGAGAATAGATAAAGAGTCAATTCGTGGTTGCATATTTTTCGGTGTTTTCCAATTTGATGTAGAGATTCTTAAAACCTGCAGACATATCATTTGCATGTAATAGCACCATCATTCCCATCAAACCAGTGGACTAGGGCTTCAAGATGAAATACAGTGGTATCCACCAATAGTAGCCAAAGGATTTTTCCACATTTTGCATGTTGGTAGATGATTATTGACTTCTTGAGAACTACTAAGAAATTTCAAACACAGGATACATACTCTTTCACTAAAAAATTTAGCACAATTAACTTTGGGAAGAGGACATTTTGGAACTTGTTCTTTTAGGACAACAAGAAGAATATCACTCTCTAAATAATGGTATACTTGCAAATAATATGTTTTTAAGTTTACATGTGTTTTTTTGTAAACAGGTGCATTTTCAGTAGAAGTTGCCACCCTTCAGTTGTTGAGTTTGAATTTTCTAAGTCAGACTGAATGGCTCAAATTGATGAACTATTAGAGTTATTGAACACTCTAATACTCTCTTTTATGGACAATATAGTCACAACTGACAAAGTAACGCTTCAATCCGCTTTAACTTGTTTGTAAGTTTCACAAGCCAAGGTAAAACTGCTTGAAACTCAGACTCGCCTTCTTCATGATGAACTTGAACGAAAGAATCTTTAACATTGTAAAATAGTTTTTGTTTAGGACATCCCTCTTTTCAAAGAAGATGATGTTCATGATTCAGATCAACAACTAGTGTAGGATCAACTCAATGAACCAACTTCAGATACAAGTGAAAATGAAGATGATTTTTTTCATGAACAAAATCATTTTTCTCTTTCCAAGACAATCATCGGAACTTGGGAAGAAATCAGAAACAATAAGCATAGAATGGGTATCAGATATCAAAAGAAAGTCACCTTTCATATTTCAGATTATACCAAACTGATCCAATTCTAGAGTGATAGATTGCTTCAAGAAGGTTCATATTCACCTACTCCAATTCAAGAGAAGATTCTAAAATGCCAACATTGTCATCGAGTTGGCCATGTGGAAGATCAGTGTTTTAATCTCCTACCTTGTGAGCATTGTAGAAATCATAATCGTCCCTCAAAAAGATGTTCCAAACGCAATAAATCTTCAATATTAAAAAACAACTATGGGTATATTACTTCTTGGAAATGGTCATCAATATTCAAGAATACATATCAGTCATACGGAAAAATTCATTCTCAAGTATTGACACATCTTGAAGTGGAAGGAGTTTTCCTCTCAACTTGCACCTGACAAGGGGGGATAATAACAGTGATTGACAGTTAGGCTTCAAGTTTCGAAATCCTATCAATCAATTAATAGAAAATGAGCATGATTTGGTTTGTGGTCATCCAAAACCACCATATTGTTTTGTGGTTTTCCTTAAACCATCATTTAGTAGAAGACTTAAAACTTCTACTAGACAATGGTTTCTGGTTTCCTTAAACCTCCACTTAGTAGAAGAATTATAAATTTTGCTAGAGAACAATTTATGGTCATCTTTAAACCATCATTTGAGAGAAATTCCAATTAGTAGAATACATAAACTTCCATATTCTAGCTAACATAGGAAATGTTCTGAGAACCATGGAGCTCTATATCCAAGTTCTAGAGTTTCTGGTCATCCATAAACCACCAAATTGGTTTGTGGTATTCCTTAAACCACCACCACCATTTAGTAGAAGACACCTACTTATTCTATCATTTTTGTTTGTGGTCATCCCAAAACCACCAAATTCACTAGATTCAAAGAGAACATTTAGCCATTGGTAGTTGTCCACTTTGAGATTTTAGTTTCACACTTCCACATTTCAACTCTCTGCTTGGACTCACATATACCTCTTCGGATTAATGGGGGGGATGTTGGAAATGTAATATATCATGGTTACTCTGTTGAAGGAATATGAAACAAACCATCATAAAAAGTCCAAGAGAGCTCTTGGAAGATGAATCCAAAGGTCATCCAAAATGTATTTATATCTGCATCATATTAACAAATAATATGCATATCATGCTTATCTATATTTGTGTGTTTTAACAACAACAACAACAACAATATTATTGAGAATGGATGGATAAATAGGTTGATCCATGACACTTTGTTTCCATGTATGAGAGCACACATGTGGATGAGAGATATGAATATATGTGTGTTGTACCTTTTATTGATATGGAATAAAAACCCATATACAAAGGCTCAAAGACAAGTCTTCTCTATACTAATTTATTGTTGGTCAACTAGAAGGTACTAAATAGTATTTAAAACATATTTATGACATAGATTCTAAGGTATGCAAGATAACTTTTTATAAATATAACTTTTTATAAATATAACTTTTTATCTATTTTTGTGTGTGTAATATATAGGGTTTAATATCCACTATTCAATATTTTAATTTATTTTTACTTGTATATTGTTAGGTGATATTCCTACCACGATCAAACACTTTACCTTGCACATACCGAGAATTGTGTGCCATTATGAAATATATGGGAATAGAGCATCACACAATTGATTCATGTACTAATGACCATATTATATTATGGACAGTATGCAATAAAGTTTGAATGCCCTGAATGTGGATGATCAAGTAAAAAACAAGGTGCCCTGCAAAGTTCTTCATCATATCCCCATAATTCTGCGTTTCAAAAAAACATTAGGTGCAAAAGCATAGCACAAATTATGGATTATCATGCATGAAAGAGAAGTGAATATGGTTTTATGTGAATTCCTAGAGATGGTTCTACATTTAGGGAAATCGAGGAAATATGGTGCATTTTAAAGAAGAACCTCGTAATGATAGACTTTCAATGGTAGTTGATGGTGTCAATCCATTTGGAGAGCTTAGATCCATTTTCTCAATTTGGCTAGTTTTTGTTATAAACAATAACCTTCCTCATATTTCAATAAAGAGGGAGAACATGATGTTGGAATTAATTGTTATAGGTATTTATTATTAGGAATGTTCACAACATACCAATTCATTTTTTATTTTTGTTAAATATCCTGTATGTACAAGGAATTAATTATTTGTATTTTGAAATAACTAGGTAAGTACCAAGTCAAAGATATGGATGTATATCGTGAGCCTCTTATCGATGAACTTTTAAAGTTATAGGCTAGCATCACTATGTATGACCTCTCCAAACCAATAGGCAAAAACAATTCCAATTCCATGGAATGCTTACATGGATAATTCATGATTCCTCGAGGTTAACACATTTTTGTGGTATGTAAAGTGCAATATAACTCTACATATACTCTATTACTTCACGTGGCTTTTTGAATATTTTGGTATTCTATTAACAATTTATCTTGTAGGTCTTGAAACAAAGGGTAAATATGCATGTTTATAATGTGGCCCCAAAACAATATCCAAATGTTCAAGAAGTTTAGGAAAGGAGTTGTATGACGATATAGGCATTTCCTCTCTATGAACCATAGGTATCGAAATACAAAAATAAACATATTTAATGGGTAGTAATAGGTTAAGGAAAAATCCACAAAGAATGATGTCTCAAATATGGAAAATGACATTTGAGAACTATTGTTGTAAGCAATTAGTTTCAGTTGCGTCCATATTTATTACTTGCTCTAGTTTTGATATTTTTTCTATTGACACTAGTAAAAAATATATTTCCATTTATGTTTCTCAAAGGTCATGAGGGTGGGATTCCATGAGGTATGGAACGATACTTTGTCGAACTCAATCATTTCCCCTACTATGATCAACTACAAGTAGCTCATTTGTTTTACACAATGCATATTGGAAAGAATGTCACAAAATGCTTATGGAAAATTTTAGATGAGAGGAATAACAAAGACAAAATTGCCAAAGTTATCAATGACATTGAGGAAGCCAAGGTATTGAAACATTATAATCATTCTTATAGTAATGAACAACCAACCAATCTTCCATGGTTGTTAACATAACAAGAGAGTGATGTTGTAAAAAAGGTTATATGGAAGATTAGATTTCTCACTAGTTTTGCTTCAAACATAAATAATATATTATTGAAGCATCGTGATTTTAGTGGGACAAAAACTCATGATTGGCACCTCTAGCTCTCTTAAACATATTTGGAAATAACATAAAGGAAGTAATATATGATCTCGTAAAGTACATGAGGTAAGTAAAACATTATAATTGAAATGTTAATTGTATAACTTGTTGAAATTTTGTTTACTTACATTCTATAATTTAATGTTGACATGTGTGGTTTCGTTTCATTTTTAGGTGGTTGTGATATAAAGAAATCCATCAAAAAAGATATCAAGTATTTGAAGAGGGAAACTCCCTATATATTATGTGAAATGCAAAAACATCTGCCTCCAAGATTTTTCAATGCACAAGAACATTACCTCATACACCTAGTCAAGGAGATTGAAATATGTGGACTCGTATACACAAGGTCAATGTGGTTGGTGAAAAGCCACTTGAAGACATTGAATGTTTTTGCTAAACAAAGATGACATATAGAGGGATCAATGGTTGAAGGTGATATGGTATACCAATCCAAGGTGTATTTTATTGAGTATTTACCCCAAGTAGTGGGTGATATTAGTGTGCATCTCCTTTGAGATGTCAATTCCAACAACAAATTTGAAGGGGGGGTGTTGTTGGGGAAAAGTATATAGAGAAAAGTGAAAGGTATTGGATTTTTTTGTAATTATTATCTTCTTACATATATTTGTAAACTTGATAGGCACCTAAATTTATTTTTCTTTCTTCATCCAAGTAGTGAAGAGTGGGATGCAATGCATTTATACATTGCAAATAATATTAACTAGATAAAGGTATGGGTCAAACAATGTAAATAAGTTTACCATAATTTATCATGGAGTGGGATGGTGGATTTGATTAGAAGATCTTATGTGGATAATTATATAGATCTCACATAAAAGGAAATCAATATAGCATATAGTTCAAAAGATAGAAAGGTAAGCATTTCCCATTTATTTTTAGTTTTTAATTCACATTATTGTGTTTCTTTATTATTCCTCAAACTATGTCATACATATAGTTATCAATTCCTGACAATGCATTTATAACATGTTCAACATGTAGGTGAACATCACAAAGCTATGTGGTGTAATGACAAAAAATATCGCACCAAATAGTTGGATGATAAGAAGACAACACGTGACAAAGGCATAACCACAATTTTCTAGGTTACTAATAATTCCCATAGGGGTGATAGACATATTATCACATATAATTGAGATACTAAGGATATCTAGAAGATATATTGGATATAGACTTGAAATCCTTCAAAGTGGTTCTCTTTAAGGTCAGGCGGCACATATTTTTGCTACAAGGTGATGAAAGGACCGTTATTGATCATGATAGAAGATTTACCATGATTAATACTACTAGGTATAAGTTGTGTATAGATGTTAGGATATTTAGACACTTAGGAGTTAGTTAAGATCAACTTGGTCTAATGTGTCTTTAGGTAAGTCTTTTTCTTTAGTATGCATTAGTATGCATTTGTAATTATGTAATCCAACGGTCATGATATGTTCTAGACATAGAGTGATCTAACGACTCATATTCTCCTAGACCTTAACAACTACATTGATTTGTGGGTTAACACCCGTTTGGTCCATGATCTCTATTTAAAGAGCATGAAGGGTCATTTGTTGATGATTGATTGCGAGAAAATCTCATGTAAAATATTTTTCTTTTGTATTATTATATATATTTCCTTAAGTGGCCATGTTGGCTAGGGTCATGGACAGTTTCCTTCTTCGAGAATTTTAACTGCATAAAAACATTGGTGTGTTGATCTTTCATATGGTTGTGTGAGTGATTATTAAAGGTGTTCATCATGTGTGGGAATACCATGTTTCTCAAACATGGTATCAGATCCCATTTAAAGACCTGCTCCGTTTGTAGATCGAGATCTTGAAGCCATGTTGCTGCATTTTTGGTTTCTACTATTTATGAGAATTTATGGGTCGGGAGGGCTATTACATTGCGTATAGAGCGCTTCTTTCAATTAAAAATGATTTTTGTTTCACTTCAAAAGGTTTGTGTTTTCCTATGATACGACCATTTTAGTCATATCCATAGGTATAAATCCTAAACACACCCTTTTTTAAAAACAATCACGGAGCTAATATTTCAGTTATTTGTTTTTATTTCCAATTTGCTACTCTTTTTGGTCTATGTATACTCTTTTTCATGCGATCTCGGCAAATAAAAAACAAAGCAGAAAGTGTTTTATTTTTGTGTATGTTCTTTGCTTTGTGTTATGTGCGAGCTTAGAAAATCAAAAACAGAGAGGAAAAACTTTCATTTTTTGGGTAAGCTAACCAATATCTAACCCCATTATTATTGAGATTTGAAAAAAAAATCCAAAATTTCACTTGTTTTTGTATGAGCTCACAGACACGAAGGTTTTTTGGGTAAGCATGCACTTTCAGGTGGATCTCCAACAACAACAACACCCCCATCCTCCTTCAGAATTATAATGTGTTTTTCACTAGCTCACTTGGTTGAAAGTTTCTTTATTTAACAAGAGGTCTCGAGTTCAAGTCTCTTCTTTTAAGTTATTGCTATAGAGGGAAAACCCCCATATGGACTACACTAGGGTTCAACATGTAGGTAGATCTAACCATCTAAAATTCTCCTACTTTTTAATAACTACCCCGAATATACCCCACATTCATGCATAAAATACAAAGTGAAAAGATATGGTAACTCTACCTTAAACTCTGTGTCTGGTGTCGATCCTTTCGCGTTCGATTGCTCCACTGACTACAAGTATCCTCCCAAGGTTGACCTGCATTCACAAATAGACAAACAAGGAACTATGAACATGCATCTTATATATGAATTAGTGGGTTAGATGTCAATATAAAACATAAATCAAACATAAAGATTGAACACATCATATTTCGGGACAGAGAAATTATTCTTTTTATTGATATCACAAAGTTTACTTACAATGAGATCAATGACTGCTCCTCGAACCTGATCTGGGCTCCTCTTCACCAAGCTCCAACTGCGCTTCCACATATCTTTCTCCTCTCAACCTTTGTCTAGGAAATGGAATAGGCTTATGATGGAGGGAAAAGGTAAGAATGGGCAATTCTGGCACAAAATTCACCAGGTGGCTGCAAATTCTTGGGGCAAGGAGGGGATGTGAAATGGGCAGAGTTTCATTGTTATTATGCTTATGTTAGGAATGAGAGCCCAAAACCTCCTTTTATATGACAAAAGGATGGTTATTCGGTTGGGTGTCTGGCTATAGGCAGTGGGACAGTTGGAAAACTACCCAATAGCCCATAATCTCAACGAATTCCTTGCAACGTTTTAATTTTTGAAACATTTGTGGGTATAAGCAGGATGTAATGGTGCAGCTAGTATACGTATGCGAGTTGTAGTGGTTCAGCAAGCATTTGTACGTGTGCAATAGTGGTGCAGAGCGTATACATCTTCAAAAATATGGTTTTTAAGAAGAGCTTCTCAGTGATGGCTTGGAAAAAATAGCAAGTAAGAGGGCATGATGATAGGTATGCATGCATGGTGCAATTTAGGGTTATAACAGATGCCCCCTAATGTGTGAGGTCATAAGATCATCTAATGGCCGAAATACATTACAAATATTCACCAACGTACGAAGCGAGTGAGCCCGGGACCAGAGTTCAGGAGGTTCCATCTGCAAAAATCATAATTGTCTCACTGAGGTGGATACCCATGCTCAAGATGAAATAAATCATGGCTTCCAATCAAATACACTACATATCCATGTCATACAACTATATAAAGTGTAGCCATGAGCAATACATAGCAGATATAGATCTCAAAATCAAATATATACATGTATAGTATCCATCTTCAAGAAGCTAATGATGCCTGATGGCTAGAGATGAGGCTTTCAGAGCTCAAGAAACAACTTCAAGATCTTCAAAACTCAAGTAGGAGTGTAATGTGAGTGTACGACTTCACTACCCAGGGGTCTTCGACGGCTCGTCGAGAACAGACAAGAGGATCTCGATGATCAGGCAGAGAACTTCATTGATTTCGAACAAGGACTTGATTGGACTTTTGGCGATGGTCAGGCATGAGGTCAAGAGAAAAGTTGCAGAAAGGCCGACTCAGGTTGGGTAAAACTTCCTTTGGACAATAGCATGACAGATGATCAGACTCGGCCAGCATGACATTGACATAAGTTCACGATGCAAGAGGCAACGCAAACTCTCCATGTGTTTGGAAGAATAATCAAACGGAGGAGGACGCACTTCTATGTAGCGAGAACAACTTCTTAAGTTCATATTAAATCCAAAATATTGACAAACAAATGGAAGGATGTGCTTTGTCCAAGGGTGACTCAATGTGCTGCCATAAAAAGAAAATACTTTTTCCATCCTCTTTTTGGGGTATATTTGATTTTTTTTGTCTTTTTCAATATTTTTAAAGATCTTGAAAAAGAATAAAAGAATGCTATGTTAAAAATGAGGAATGAGTGTCGTGAAGCATACTAGTTCCAAGTGCAAGGAACACACTAATGCTCAGAGCAAGGAGACATGTGCAGGAAAAGGACACTCAGGAAAATTCCTCCATGGGTCAAGGTGTCAAAATGTAGAGGCAACATGCTACAAGGCTTGCATATAAGGCATGCTTCAAAGGTTCAGTTGAGAGAAACATGGAGCTGGTATTAGGCCAAAGATGCAGGGATGCAAATGCGATTAATAAGACATGATGAAACCACCTTCAATGTATTTTTCACAAGCCTAGAGAAGGTAATCTCAATGGTTTTTTCACGTTTAGAGAGTCTGAAAAAATGTAAAAGAAGACCCCATTGGGGTACCTTTTTCGAAGGTAGTCTAGTCAGCTAAAAAAGGGGGTAAAATAGCACCAAAAAGATGTCTATTCAAAACCATTTTAACGAGTGTGAAAAAGACAAGATCACTCGACAATCTTTTCAATTTTAAGGAGTCTGAAAAGAGATTGCCTATGGACTCGCAGCCTTTTTCTAGATTTAGTCCCATTAGCGCGAAAAAAGTATAAACTTTACTTAGGAGAACTCTCCCGGCGAGATGAATCTCTTGAGGTGTACCTTTTTCCTCCTTAATCTACAGGCCAGAAAAAGGGGTAAAATCATGCCAGTAGATGTTTTTTTGAACCAATTAATGAGTGTGAAAGAACAAGGTCACTCGGCGATCTTTTCAATTTTAAGGAGTCTGAAAAGAGCTTAACTATGGACTTTGTAGGGGATGTTCTTCTGGACCATTTTAACGAGTGTGAAGGAAAAAGGTCAGTCGACAATCTTTTCAATTTTAGGGAGTCTGAAAAGAGCTTAACTATGGACTCCATGGGGGTTCCTTTTTCGTAAATTTAGTCCCTCAGGCCCGAAAAAGGGTTAAACTTATACCTGAGAATACTCTTCTAGTGAACCGAAGTTCTTAGAGTGTACCTTTGTTCATAAAATTGACCATCTAGACCGAAAAAGGGGTAAACTACCATCAGACAGACATGCCTTCAAGTTTTAGTTTGACAAGTGTGAAGGACAACAAGATCGCTTAGCAATATTTTCATGTTTAAAGAGTCTAAAAAGGGCTTAAAGACGACTCATTTTCTGGGAGTCCCAAGGGTGAGGTCAAGAGTGATGACATATCAGACGAATGAGGCTCAATCTTGTAATCAGGACAAGACTAACAAGGACTTCTGAGCCTAAAGTCATTAATGATGGCATGGAAACCAAAATGCAACCAAGATCTACCTAGGGAATCCATGTAGAGGTAGGCTCTACCACCAAATTACGACACTTCTAAAGCAGCAATGATGGTTCTGTGTCACAATTCGGTGGGTTCGATCCTATGGCAAAGCGGAAAACACAACGAGATGAAAAAAGTGGAGGTGAAACCTTAACTTAAATGCAAAAGTTGGAAAAACGACTTTTACCAAAGAATCTTTAAAAGTAACCCATCTCCCAAAAAGTTTTCTAGACCAAAAGTGAAGTGTATTGTAACATCTAATTAGAAACTCAAGAACCATGTTAAATGATTTTCAAGCCAGAAAAAAACGACAAAAGGGTTCAAAAAGTGGCAAAAAGGGCCAAAAAAGTCTATAAATAGAAGTGGGCAGCTCATTATCACCATTGCAAATTGAGAATTAACCAAAAATCCCAAAAGACCCCTTTGCTAAAAGAGTTGATTCTGGGAGCTTCAGAGGACGAAACGAACTTCCGCTCAGACCAAGTAAGTACAAATCAACCCCTCTTGTATTTCAATACCTTCTTTTTGCATTTATTTTAGTTTTTTTGGGAAGGCACACTCCTAAAAGGGGGTGGCCCTACGTGTACGCGGGTTTTCCAAGGACAAACCATGTATGCCCATAGGCAGAAAACAATCTGCCCATGTGCATACGTGACTGTGTCCAATACAGTCCGCGTACACTTTCAAGAATATGAAAAAAAAAATTGAAAGTACAAGAGTTAACTCCCCTTTGAACTTGTCATTTGATAGGATGTATGTCCACTGGAGAGAGAGGGAGCATAAATACATAGATATCTTGGTCGATGAGGACCCTGCAACTATGGTCGCATTGAGATAATGTGATTTGTGGAATTTCTTCCGATGTCCATTCATGAGGGCACAACCCAGGATGTCGAATGCCTTGGTGGACTATTGGTACCCCGACGCAGAGGCATTCATGATTGAGGGGCAGTCGTTGACTCCAACGACTGAAGACATTTACTTTCTGACTGGCCTCTCGAGGAGAGGTAAACCAGTCAACTTGCGGTTTTTTCCCCTCGAGCCCCACAACATTGCTAAGTTGATTGAACTACATTGCAAGGTCGGCACTAAGAAAGTAGGTTCTCAGGTGCCAATCCAAAAGATCACAAACCTATCACTGAAGTGATAGTTTTACTCATTGGACGGATCACTGGATCTGTGGCCTTACACCAAGCCTCTCGGGCGCACATGCATTGTGTAGTGTAGTGCTTAAATGCACGAATCTTGGACTAGAGCACAACCATGCTAGACTGCATGAAGAGACAACTTGTCGAGTGTCGTGAGTGGAGTAACAAGAAATTTGGATTCGGTACCATTCTATGATCATTCTTCTTTAAGAGGGTACCCAACCTCATTCCATGAGAGACAGTGCGGGGGCATGTGGCCACACTCCCAGCAGTGTGTAGATGGGCATCATTGCTTCTACGGCAGGGGGAGGGAGGACCATAGAGGCCTTCGACCATACATTTTTTGACTGGTGGACACAGTAGATTCTGGCGATAGAGGACTACCCCTACATCGGGATCAAATTTTCCAAGGACCCGTACATGCCTTTACCTCATGGAGCTGAGTGAGGAGAGATGGGTACGTTTTCTTTTTTTAAGTTATTTAATTTTTGAATTTATTTTATATATATATATCATTTTTATGTGAAACGGAGTATTTGACAACTATGTATTTGTTGATGTACAGATGTGGGACAAGTACGTCCAGCATACTTCACGAGGACCAAGTGACGTCCTCGACCAGAGGCGATACCAGCCACAGCCATCGGACCAACAACAGTAGCATCAAGGGGGCCTCTAGTCAGAGAGGTTGAGAGAGTATTAAGACGGGTGGAGCGGAACCTCATCGTGCTCACTCGTACAGTGCCCATGGTCGAGATCGAGGATCTCCTGCCATATATGCAGCCTCATGTAGTTAGGGTGCCACGAACCTAAGTCCAACTTTTTCATAGTTTGGCAAACATCGTCGTTCACTATGGCAGGGCCAACAGGCCCCATGCTTAGCTTAGGATGGACCACTTATGTGCCGAGGGAATTCTTTTGTATATTTTTTAGGGCATAAGCCCTGTGATGTATACCAGATATGTTACTTTTTGAGGCACTTGCGCCCACCTATGTACTCTGATACTTTATGTGTGTGTGTGTGTGTGTGTGTTTACATATTTTATGTCTTATGGATCACATTTTTACAATGTATGTACATGTGTATGTGTGTGTTTCTTTCTATGTGTGTGAAATATGCCAATCTAATACTTGATTAGCTAGAGTATCTGTCATTTGATTTAGTCTCCTAGGAACATGGATATACGTAATGTAATCAAAGAAATGTTCTAAGAGACATACCCTAAGGAACCATCGGTGTAGAGTAGGATCACAAACACGGTAAACCCCATTTAACTGGGACACAACCAGTTGTGCATCTAAGTAGACCTAGAGGTGAGAGATACCATGCGACAAAGCGTCACGAAGTAACTCTATCATTGTGTTGTACTCGGTGACATTGTTTTTGGCGTCACCTAAAAAGATACCTCTAGAAGATAGCAACTGGCCCTGAGGTGTGAATATCACCCAAGCTGCGGAAGCAAGCCTCCAAGTGTGTCAGCTAGTGTTGTCTGTAAACCAAACGAACACCTATGATTCACTTGACATCTGCCATAGTGAAAAAGATGACATCAATAACAACACGTCCATAAAACAAAAAGATAAAACAAACTAATTGTATAAGAACTATACATATGTACAAGAAGTCACCCAAGGCGACCCACCTATGAGTAATACTTCTTGAGGTAGAGCCCATTTCTAGGCTCCACTAAAGTGTTCCTCTCAAAGTCAACCAAATGATAAGCGCCCTTATTTAGTACATCCTTCACAATGAAAGGTCTAAACCACATGGGTTTGAACTTGCCTACCCCCAGGGGATCCTTTTCTTGGTCGTAGACTAGGACAAGGTCGCCTTCGGAGAAAATCTAAGGGTGAACATACCGATCATATTGACATTTGAATTTTTGTTTGTGATCCTCGCTAGCCAAGGTTGCATCACGACATTTCTCATCGAGCTGCTTGAGGCATAATAAGTGTTCCTCAAGCGGTGAAGTGTCTGGCAATAACTGTACTGCCAACTTTAGAGATGGGATCTGGAACTCTATTGGCAAGACTGCTTCTAGCCCGTAAACGAGTTGAAAATGTGAGAAACCGGTGGTAGTCTTTACAGACATTCGGTAGGGCCACAATGTCGAGTACAACATCAAATTCCAATTTGAATTGCCAGAATTGATTGTTCATTGCAGAATAGTCTTGAGGGACTTATTCACATCTTCTACCTGACCATTCGCTTGTGGGTAGTAAGGTGATGAATGCTCTTGCCTCAACCCAAGATTTGATGTTAACTCGGACATCATTTTGTTCTGAAAGTGACTACCATGGTCAGTGACAATCTCTTTCGGGATGTCGAACCTTTCTACTATCTGGTTAAAAATAAAGAGAGATGTGGTTCTCCATCATTATTGAATGTTGGCATAGCCTTGACCCACTTTTTGAAGTATTCTACCGCTACAATGATATAATGATGCCCATTGGTTGAAGCTGGGTGGCAAGTAGTATAATCAATCCCCCACTTGGTGAAGGGACCAACTGTAATGACGGGAAACATGAGAGTAGGGTGTGCCCTTATCTTCCGAGAGAAGATATGACATGGGTGGCACTTCTTGACCGATTCAACGCAATATTTGATTAACATCAGCCAAAAGTAACCGACTCATAGAATCTTTTGGGTTGTTTCCAACCCAAACAAATGACCACCACATGATCTAGTGTGGCAGTTGTTAAGAACAAGCTTCGCTTCTTCATGAGTGAGACATCGGTGGAGGATGCAATCTACACCCCAATGATATAAAGTGTCATCGAGAATGAGATAGTTTTTCGCCTGATGGTGTATACGTCGACGCTCATCGCGAGAAGTAGAGGCGGGGCACTTCAAATTATGGAGATGAAATTAGAAAAAGATCTCCTTTAATCGGTGATTCTTCGGGTGTAACATCACCTGACTCGATCGGAAGTTCCAAGATAAGTTCCGCAAAGACCAGTGACTTCTTAGATTTTGCAGAAATAAAATCCAAGTCAAATTCCTGGAGGATAACAATCCATATACTGATATTTCCACCAATGACACATCGTGTCAACATGTATTGAAACAGATTCACGACGACGACGACAATGGTCTTACGAAGAAAAATATAGTGACGGAACTGTTGGACATCATGCACTGCTACCAACGTTAACTTCTCAACGTGGGATTAGTTGAGTTCAGGTCCAACCAGGCCTCGGATCAGGTAATAAATCACATTCTCTTCAAGCAGGTCGTCTTCTTGAACCAATACCATACCGATGGTCGACTTTGCAGCAACCAAATACAATAAGAAATATTTATTATAATTGGGAGGTCAGAGCAGAGGGGCAAATGTGAGGGCACGTTTCAACACTTCGAAAGAGCTTTGAGCTGCTTCGTCCCAATGGAAAGGGACTCCCTTCTTAAGTAAATGCATGAACCCTTTAGTGATCTCGACATAGTTTGTGATAAAACACCAAAGGAAATTGGCCTTTCCCTGTAAAATCTGAAGTTGAGGGACTATTCACGGGGGAGGAAATTGAATTATCGCCTCAACCTTTAGAGGATCAACCACAATCCCTATTGTCAAAACTATGAAACATAGAAGATGACCCAAGGTCACGCAGAAACTGCACTTGTTTGGATTCAAGCGAATCTGATAGTAGCGACATCGTTCAAATATTAGTCGGAGGTGCGTAGGATGATCAACTCTCTTAGGACATCGTGATATCATCGAGATAAGACTCGACTATGTGTCTTAGGTCATGGAAAGAAAAATACATGGCCCACTAAAAAGTGGCTACAACATTCTTAAGGCCAAAAGTTATCTTCTGATAAGAAAATGTACCCCATGGATAGATAAAAGTTGTTTTATGCTGGTCTTTGGGCTTAATCTGTATCTGATTGTATCCCGAAAAACCATCCATGAAAGAAAAGGCCTCACAGCCTTCACATTCATCGACAATCTAGTCAATGAATGGGGTGGGCAAATTATCCTTTGGACATGCCTTGTTCAAATCATGGAAGTCCATACATACGCGAATCGTTCCCTGATTTTTGTTGACCGGAACAGGATTTGACACCCATTGAGTCAACTGAATGGGGTAGATGAAACCGGCTTTGAGTAGTTTCTCTACTTCAGCCTTAATAGTTGCCACTTTCTGAGGATTGACCGAACGAAGATTTTGCTGGACCGACTTGGTGTCAAGATAAGTCATTATTTCATGTTTGACGATTCTTGGATCTATGCCTGGCATTTCCTCGTAATACCAGGCAAAAATGTCATGGAATTCTTTAAATAAATCTATATAGATCTGAATCTCCTCTGGGGAGTTGTCTGCTCCGACAAAGACATTCTCCACGATGCCAGGGGTTCTGAAGATGTCAATAGGTATCGTTTCAATGATGGTTTCCATATTACCTTTGGCATAAACTGTATCTGTAGCCATAGGACTAATAGGACAAGACCTATCTCCAGTCATAGTCAACACAAATTCTCCTACCTCTATTCTTCTTAACTCTGGGAAGAAATAAGATCTATGATGGAGATCGTCCCAGGGTCTGTTCGGACCAGTCAATGCCTCTATAATTGCCTCGTCAGAGGGCAAGACCACATCTAAATAATCGGTAGTTTCAAGGGAATCTTGAGCCCAAATAGGCTCGAGAACTATATCTAACTCCTGTGTGGGAGTCGGATCGGGGTCAACCGAAACTTGTTGGACAATAGAGTACACAACTTTTTCCATGGACAAGGGAATGGACATGCCAGGATGCCCTGTCCCTTCCATCGAAGTCGGTGGAGAAGGAAGAGTCCACGGATCGATAAAGTAAGTCATACGGAACAATGACACTTGAAAAATCTCATCCCTAGGCAAGTCTGGGACAACCTATATCATATTGACATCGTCAGAAGGAGGTGGGTAATTGAACGTACCCATCAAAAGTGGGCACAAACCGACCCCCACATTGACGACGTCGAGTTGTGGGTTGTCAATCATTGGGACCGTGGATGCCCCCGATGAAGGGTCAGGCTTGGAGAAGGAAAACTGATCAATGGTCACGATTCAGCCCTCATGTGGAAACAACAAGACCCAAAAAAATGTGGCAAACAATGCATGCATTGCATATTTCCAACTCCTTCCTAATAGCAGGTTGTAGTTGAGAGGTGCATCGACCAATTCAACCTCGACACACATGGTCTTCCCTCACAAATGCACGGGGAAGGAAGGGATGATTCCATGTGGTTGGAAAGAATGATTGTCGAAATAATTAAGGAGAGTAGGTGACGGAGACAAAACAGGTTGGCCAATGGCCTTCCAACACATCAATGACATCATGCATGTTGAGGTGCCCTCATCAACCATCGTGTGGAAAATGTTTCGAGTAAAATATTTCGTGGGGTGAGCCACTACTATATGAAACACAACATGGTATGGCAGATGAGGTTTCAAGTCAGTCGTATAAAGCATGATCGTTCCTGGATTACAGGTCTTAGCGGATCCTAAGGAAGCTAGCAGAGCCTTTCTCTGTGAAGGGAGGCTCTGGAAGACCTCCAAAGCAGACATCGCGCAAGGGGTTTGTGACAAATCCTCCACCACAGAGTAATTTTGGGTAGCCCTTGTGTTTGGATTGTGTGAATCTTTCTTGAACACCCCTTTCGGGATGTGTGTCATTATTTCTCCCATCATTCTCTCAATCTGGAGAGGAACTGACGGGTTTTCAGCTTCTTTACCCTTTTCAGAAGTCTTTGGAATTATGTAATCGTGTGCCATAGTAGCTATGTGAGCGTCACCCTTCAACATATAAACGTCTGCGGTCGAGGGGTTACTAGAAGACGAAGGGGTAGAAGATGAAGGGGGTCCCTAACTACCCCCATCCGCACTCAAAGAGGCTTGAGTCAAATTTTTCCCATGTGGAAATGGGTTCGTTAACACAATAGGTTGTTGTTGCGCCAATAACTTATGGGCCTCCGCAAGCCGAGGGAACAGGTGAGTCGGGTGGTCTTTCGTGCAAAGGTTACATGGATACCTTGAATTTATTTTCTCTGTGTTTCCCCTAACAGCATTGTTGGTGGGTTTCTTATCCCCCTTACCCTTCGTGTTTCATTTTTTTTTCTTGTCATTAGGCTGTTGGTTGGCCTTTTGGTTTGCCGACTGCACACTGTGTACATCCGAAATTTGAGTAGCAGGACCAACCAAACCAGTGGTTGGGTTGGTCGTTGTCTGTTGTATCGACAATTGTTGCAATTGATTCGACAGTTGATCAGTGGGCTTCGCTTGTTCTGAACCAACTATGCCATCGGCATGTGGTCCAGACTTGTGTCTGGTCTTATGAAGGATAGACCGTGGCTCATCTGGAAAAACCTTGTAAAGTAAACTAGACTGAGAGTATATCAGTTCAAGCTGTTGAGCTCTCATTATCGCCTCTTCCTCAGAAAATACCCCCGACATTGCAACGTCCTTGGATAACTGGGGTACCAAAGACTTAAGGAACCACTCCAACAGGAATGTTGGTGGAACCAATACTTTTATCAAACTCTTTCAATGCCGCCACTCTCGAATGTGATCTGAGATATGATCGGCCTTCATCTGCTCGAATTTGGTCAGCAATTCAGTGTCGGCATCATATCTCACAAGTAATTGGAAATGGTTGAGAAAAACCATTGCCAGATCGCTAAAGAAAGAGTATCTTGAGCGGTCGAGCTCGATGTACCATTTCATGGCACTCCCGATGAGAGTGCGTTGAAATAGATGCAACTGAATGGAGTCGTCTCTCAGAGAGTTTGATGAGCACCATAGATGAAACTTGGTCACATGATCGTCTGGATATTCGTTAGGCTTACCTTAAAACTTTGGAATGTCTAAGGGAAACTTTTTCGGCATGGGAGGCCAACGTGGATCGTGATAGATTGGATCGTTTAACAATCTTAAAAAATCTGGAAAATGCAACGTCGCTAGAAACGGTAGTTTGGGTTGTTGACTACGTGCAGGAGGAAAGGAGCCTGGGATTTGGTTGGCACCAGGTTTCTAGGAAAAGTTAGGCTTTTGGCCTGGGTTTTGGTAAAAACCATGGCCATGGCCAACTTTCAGATACTGCGCTTGTTGAGACGTCATCGGATGACTCTCGTAATTGGACGTTGAGGGCTGGGAAGGGATTGCTCCCAACGTTGTGTTCCAAAGGTTCTGGAAAGGATTTCCCTCCACCGATTCGACGGGAATAGGTACTGAGCCTTGCCTGGGGTTCCATTGACCATGGAAGGTGTTTCCCCTGGTCGGCATCCCTAACGAGGGAAATAATTCCTGCCACGGATTCCAGAGTCCCTGTGAGGAGGAGACTCATGTGTTTGCCCCATGTGTAGGAATAGTACCCTGCACAGGATTTTGTGGTCCAAAACCAGGGTTTCCCCCAGCCGAGATGACAGCTGACGAGAATGTATTATTTGCAAATGCGTCGAACAAAGAGAACGGCATAGAACCCACCAGCGATGTGCTGGAAGAAGGTCCTTGACTACCTGCTTCGAACAAGCTGTAGTTCATGTTTGGTTAGATGGGTTGTCGAGGAGCACCAACGAGCAAAGGGGAAAAATGAGGTATATGACCCCCACCGTAAGGGAAAGCATTATAGGGGGCTGAGATGCCCCCCATGGACCCTTGCATAGAATCATTTGAGCTCCCTGCCCCCAGACCCATGGTCTGTAGGGTGGAGTAGGTGAGGACCGAGTTCGTATCAAAGTCAGGCATCCCATATGAAAATGGAGGACCTGTCGCACTCTTTGTGAATGGTTCAGTGATCGTCTCCATAGATGGAATCAAACCGCTGCCTAAAGTAGAGGCAGTCAAGACCATAGTGGTCTAAACCTGCGAAGGTGAGTTAGGATGCGGAACGCCCCTAGTAGTGGTAGTCGTAGAGGGAGTGTGAAGACTCCTTGATGAAGTAGTAGTGTTTGCTTACATCACTGCTTGCAGGACTATCTGATGCTTGTGATGTGTTACCCTTGGGGGGGGGAAGCTGTATCAAGAGTGGCGCTGACAATTCAGTGATAGGAGGGTTGTACGGACTGAGAGCTTCTGCTCTAAGGTCAGAAATAGTTGGTTCCTCCGGATACGAGTTTTCCCCTCTCGGAGTTGGCTCGGGCACAATTTCTTGAGGCTCGGTCGCCCCAAATGACCCTTGTTGGTCAAGTCTTCGTCGTAACGGTGGCGATGGTGGCTCCAAGTTAACCGACGATAGGCCCAGAAGCCTTCACGACTGGCGGGGTTCTTGATCTTCCACTGTGTGAGAATATCAACAACACAGTAAGACTTTTTCTAACGTTGAATACCAAGCACACACTAGAAAATTTCCTAAGAGACAAAGCAAGCAAACTACTAACTAGTTGGAAGAACAGTTACGCCAACCAACACTAGAGCAACTTGTCGGTGCAAGTGAAACTCGAACACGGAAGCACCCTCTGGGTATACTCTGCAAATCATGGCCTGACGTCTGCCCTAGATGCCACGGTATACCCCCGCACTCACCTGTGTAAGCCCCTAAAATAAAGGCAACTAGGTTGTCAGCTCGCAAACAGTCACCAGGCGGGCACAATCGACAATCGAGTGGACCGCAATGAGAAGGGTAACTAATTCTGAAACCTACCAAGGGTGTCGAAAGTAAGTGGTTTGGAAGACAACTGAGGACCTTAAACGGATTCGAGATCCACGAAGCTCTATGGAAAATGTGACCAACAATATCCCACGACAAGTCATCAATATGTGTTCCCCACTATGCTTGGTCCGATTTTGGAGGGGTTATCTCCACTACCATTTTGTACGCGACCTTGCGTTTATCCCCTCTGTTAGAGGGGGGTCCCGGATAACTTTCACATTTACTGGACTTTTTACACTCCTAGCACAGACTCCAATGTTTGTTTTATAATCCTTGAATATTTTCCTCTCCAACCTAAATCAAGGCTCTAGCCTAGACTAGTTGATGGACCCTACAAACATAAAGTCTAGTTGATTTTAAACTAGCATTAATTTTAATTGGCTTGTATTAAGTCAAGGAAATGGAAATGAAACTAGTGGTGTGTTTTAAGAGACAAAAGAGAAGAGCATTAAATGAAACTGAAAGCAAAACTACTTATTTTTGATAAATAAAGATTTTCAAATTTAACTCTTTAACCAACTTTTCATAACTACTTTTTCCTAAGATCTTTTAAAGGAAAACCTAAAATGCAATTTCACTCGACTACGAGCTACTTATGTTATAAGCATTCAGTAAAGAACTTAAATAAAATAACTCTTTCTCCTAACAAGAAGAACAACTAACCAAACAAAGAAATGACGACTTTTTCTATTTTTTTTGTTTATGCTTCAAATAAGAAACTTGAAAATGAATTCTTTTTCTTTTTCTTCAAAGCAAGTAAAAGGGGAAAAGGTGAAGACAAGACAAGACCAAAAACTGACTTCTAGCCCATTGCGGATCGCAGGAAGTCACTGACGATATCAATCAGGCTAATCAGGAAAGACTCACAGACTTGTCTAGAACCCTTTCAAAGAAAACACAAGAAAAATTTTAAAAGAATAAGCAAATTGACGTCAAACCCAGGCTAAAGATTGTAACAACGGAGACCAGTACTAAATCAAGAAATCCCTAAGAAGTCAGACTTCAATCAGGGAAGAGGTTGACTGCCCCTTCTTAAGGAAATAGTTTCTTGACACAGGCACGCTACTGAAACTTAAGAAACCTGTGTATGTACGCGGGTTGTCTAAAGGTAGGGCATGTATGTACGCATGCAGACCCACTACAGGTCGCGTACACCTCTGTAACTTCTCCAAAAAAGAAAACTAACAGGTAGACTGACATAGCAGGGAGTATGGGTATCGCAGACCAGAATCCCTTAAAGACTCAGCAACTTACAGAAACTCGAAATAGGTAATCAAACCAATTAAAACACCCAAAAACTATCCCCTAAAACTCTAGAGGTTTCCCCAGTATGGTCGCCAGTTATGCTATAGCGGGAAAACCCCCCTATAGACTACACTAGGTTTCAACATGTAGGAATATCTAATCGTCTAAAAGTCTCCTACTTTTTAATAACTACCCCAAATATACCCCACATTCATGCATAAAATACAAAGTGAAAAGATCTAGTAACTCTACCTTAAACTCCACGTCCGGTGTCGATCCTTTCACGTTTGATTGATCCATTGACTACAAGTCTCCTCCCAAGGCTAACTTGCATTCACAAATAGACAAACAAGTAACTACAAACATGCATCTTATATATGAATTAGTGGGTTAGATTTCAATATAAAACATAAATCAAACATAAAGATTGAACACATCATATTTCGGGACAGAAAAAGTATTCCTTTTATTGATATCACAAAGTTTACTTACAATGAGATCAGCGACTGCTCCTTGAACCTGGTCCAGGATCCTCTTCACCAAGCTCCAACTGCGCTTTCACGTATCTTTCTCCTTGCAACCTCTCTCTAGGGAATGGAATAGGCTTATGATGGAGGAAAAATGAAAGAATGGGCAATCCTAGCACAAAACTCACAAGGTGGCTGCAAATTCTTAGGGAAAGGAGGGGATGTGAAATGGGCAGAGTTTCACTGTTCTTATGCTTATGTTAGGAATGATACCCCAACACCTTCTTTTATATGACAAAAGGATGGTTATTCGGTTGGGTGATGGGCTATAGGCGGTGGGACAATTGGAAAACTACCCAACAACCTGTAATCTCAACGAATTCCTTGCAACATTTGTGTGTATATGTGGGCTGTAATGGTGCAGCTAGCGTGCGTACGTGAGTTGTAGTGGTGCAGCAAGTGTGTGTACACGTGCAGTAGTGGTGCATGGCATGTACATCTTCAAAAATATGTTTTTTAAGAAGATCTGCTCAGTGATGGCTTGGAAAAAATAGCAAGTAAGAGGACCTGATGTCAGGTATGCATGCATGGTGCAATTTAGGGTTATAATAGTTACGTTTAAAAAAAGTTCATGCATTCATTGTAAAGTGCATTTCAATTCAACTATAAAAGTGAATAACTATAAGTAACTTTAATATTTGAAGGAGGGGCATCACCATATAGACCAACTTCTACTCACCATGTGGCTCTTTGGTTATTGTTTATGCCTTTTTTTTAAGGGCATAACTTTCACATTTGAAGTCCATTTTCAATGCCTTTTTTCTCAAAACAACCTATTTTTTCAAGAACTTTCCATATAAACCATTTGTTTCATCTTTTGAATCTATTTTATTTATATATTTTAAAATGGATTCTCCAAGTGATATTTTTCTTACTAGTACCAACTACTTCTCATGGAAATCCCATATGGAAGATGTACTAAGAAGTAAAGGATTGTACTAGATTACCTCAAGAGAAAATCACAAGCCCCCACTGATACCAAAAAGAAATCCAAATGCGATAATAAAAATGACAAAGCATGTGGACTCATTGGAGTTTCCATCTCTCCTAACTTACGGTTTCACCTTCAAGGACTTGATGGCCCAGAAAAAACTTGAGAAAATATTGAAGTTGTGTTTGGTAAACACAATGTGATTCAAGCTCACCAGATTGAAAATCAATTAATGACTTTAAGTCCCAATTATTTTCCTTACATTGAATATTATTTATCTAAGTTCAAAACAATTAGAATTTTATGTAAATACTTTCAAATAGATCTGAAGGATGACTAACACATATATGTTTTTCTTGCTAAGCTTGGTGTTACCGAATATTTCTCTTGCGGAAAGGGGAAATCTGCCTTGGATATATATACCCCTATTGACCAAGGCAAAAAAACAAACAACTGGATACTAACATTCGTTTAGATCTATTTTGTTATGTCTATGGATAGAGAAGATAGAAGAAAGAAGTGTGACTTACTCCTTTTTCGACGGTTTTCCTCGCTATTCTTCAATCTTTGTTCTTATTGTCCAAGTTGCGATCAAGATGAAGAAAATATTCAAGGAACATAACAATACCTTCTACTTCTACAACATATCATTAGATAAGAAAATATCTATCTATATATACATACATGTGCAAACAATAGTATGAAGGAAATATGCCAAGTTATATTAATGAAAACATGGGAACTTACAACCTTGTTGCACTAGCTTTCCTCCAATCTTCCAATACAGTGCTTGAATGCACTCTAAATATGTTTCTCTTAAGATCATAAGTATCATATACACACTTTCTCCTCTCCCTGTCACCTTGGAATGCCCTCATTATATAGGATTTGGAGGCTTAACCACCATGGAGAAGATCACTCACAAGATCCACAAAATTGGGATCTCCAAGATTTTTAAGGAGAAAATATCTCTTAAGGATTTTAGGGAGAAAATATCTCTCAAGGTTTTTAAGGAGGAAATATCTCTCAAGATCCATCAAATTAGGATATTAGTTTGAGAAAATCTCTCAACCATCCATGAGATTCTCAACTTCTACTTGATATTAGGAAACTAAATGTGAGGTGGATTCTCACACTAAATTAATTTCCTTTTTTCAATAAAAATGAATAATACATGTGCACATAGTATTTTGACCTTAATATGATAAATTTCTCCTCCATAGTGATTAGGGATTGTGACAAATGTTATTTCATGGTGTCAAGGTTGCGACACTCAATAAAGTGCATGCGACACTTAGTAAGGTCCATACGACACTTGATAAAATGCATGTGACACTTAGTAATGTGCATACGACACTTGCGACACTTAAGGCGTGTAATAGATGTGACACCTAAGTGACATTGTTGTGTGTAAAATATGCCCCCTAAAGTGTGAGGTCAAAAGAGAAAACGATGGCTGAAACACTTTACAAAAATATGTGCATCAAGGAATTGGAATAGGAAAGTCGGGTGGAAGTTGCAAGCAAACATCAAACAGTAGACATATATCATTCTCGAGGTGGGCATACCCATACGCGGATAAATTGAATCAAATAATGGTCGTCAACCAATACACTATGGATGTTGGCATGTTTAAAGGAAGAATGTGCTTGTCATTGATGGCAAGAATAGCAATGAACCAAACCTTGAGAGCACAGAAGACGAGAAAGCCCAGAAGAGATAGTGGTTTCCAGAAGTATAGACGAGGTCCAAGAGACGTACTCGCAGGAGGAGCAAAGGTCAAGACCCGTGAACACTTAGAAATCCTTCTAAAGTCGAAGAGATAAGAAGCTCAGGAGGAAGAGATACAGTGGTCGTTGGATCACCGATCCAAAGGACCAACATTTGTCAGATTGAATTTAAGTGGATGGACAGGATAAGCAAGGGTTGAGATCTGAGATCTTGATCACCCAAATTTTTTTCAATCGTTGGATTGAAATAAATGGAAGGATAGGATAAGTTAGAAGGCACGCTAATCTCAATGGTCGATAATCGGGCACTCAGATCTACAGTCGACAAGGTATATCGGATCCCCCCCCCCCC
>ML805634.1:96976-108894 GCA_009831015.1 Picea engelmannii
TTTGCCTTTAACTGTGGGGGGGGTTCTGAGTTGGTGGTATTTCTCATGTGGGACCCTAATATGTTTCACCTTTTTGTCAACTCAGACCCCCCTCACTCATTACTACTTACCACCTAACACTCCCTCTGAGCACACCACCAAACCACTCATACATACCACCTCTGCACTCTGATTTCACACTCCACTACCGCACTCTGCCTCCACCTCCACTACATTGCCTACACGTCTCACCCACATCAGCATACCACATCAGCAAGGACATGTGAAAGACCACGTCAGCAAGTACACATGGCATAATCAGATTATGACAAATGTCAAGAGGAAATTGGCTCATGCCATGTCAACAAGTGACGTAAGCAAGCTACATCACTCTGGGAGATTTACTTCGGAAGGTTCATCACCAACAAATGTCAAAAGTCCCGAAGTCCTAAAGGACGAAGGTCTGAAGTCTCTCTCAGTCGTCCGATCTGAAGTTCACTTCGGGTGCATTCTCAACCGTTGATCTAGTTTAGTGGAAGGACAGTATAAGTGGAAGTGTTAACCAACAACAAGCGGTCTGCACCGCATGTGACTTATTTAGCAGGTGACCACTCCGGAGGATAATGAAGCATCGATTAGCCTAAATTCCTGAAGTCCCGAACACCGAAGACCCAAAGAATACCTTGGTCGTTGATCACTAGGAGGGGTACATGTCAGAAGATTATGCATTCGGGTGAAATCACTCCAGGAGAAACGAGTGCATAGGAGTTGAGACTCCCAAAGCCCGAAGTACTAAAGTCATTCATGATCGTTGATCATGCAGGAGGGTACGTGTCAATATATCATTGACTCCGGGTGAAAGCATTCATATAAATTCAAAGCACCGAAGATTCGAAAAGGTCGAATTCCTAGAGCGGAGGATAGTTGTTGGATTAAGGAGGGCAGATGTCATCAGATCTTCCATTTCGGAAGATATCCATTCAGAAGAAACGAAAAGTTGAGATTTGAAATCTCTGAAGTCCAAAGACCCGAAGGAGATCTCGACCGTTTAACTGAGAGGGACACGCGTCTATGGATTGTCAACTCCGGAACACTGACGTACAGAGGAAAGCAAGGATTGAGATTTGAAACTCCTGAAGCCCGGACCACGAAATAAATCACAGTCGTTGATTTAGGAAAATTAGATCTGATCAGCAGATCGTGAAAGAAAAAATATGAATCGTTCGTTCAGGAGCACTGTCAAGATCATGAGATCGATGGTCCCATCACATTGCAGGAATTGGATATGCGCGAACTTTAAAAAGATGAAGGTGGGTTGTAATCGAAACCACAGTTTTGGAGAAAGGACATGTGGAGGCTCGAGGTAAATTGTGGGGCAAAAAGTAGTTTGATACAAACCAACTTTGGACGCGCCCGTAATATCGTGGTCACATGAGATCTTCGCCCAAGGTCATGTCAAGAAACGGAGCTAGCACTCACTAGACCGAGATCAAAAAAGCGCCTTTTGAATAAGCGTTTGGTCACCATCGGTGGTCACGTGAAGGAAGGGGATTAGAAGCCAAAGAAGCCAAAAATGACTGACTATAACTACCAGAGAATACAAAGATTTACGACTGCCAGAGAAGCTAGAGAATCTTAGGATAACGCTCGCTAATGATGAACATATTTAGAATAACCGCCAGGGAATATGAAGAGTTCGTATGATGATCAGGCATAGGACTTGATGTGAGAAAGACATGCAAAACAGAAAAGAAATCATGCTTTTTCGATAGTGATGCATGTGGACAAGATGAGATGCAGTGCATAATCTGAAGGGGAGATTTGTGGCACAGTAAAGAGTATGCAGGAGCATCACAAAGTATAAAAGTCAGAAGAGAAGCTAAACAATAGAGGTGTTGAGCGCGAGAATAAAAAGAGCAGAACATAGAAGTTGAACGATGCATAAGTAGAACAGAGTATAGAAGTTGAAGAAGGCAGAGGAGACATGGAGTTGTAACAAACCATATCAGAGACAGAGAAAGTAAGTAAAGTTTTGTAAGATTCATTCAGGGTGGTAGGGTGGTGCTAGGGAGGATTGCAATACTCTAAATTCTACTTGGTGCTAGAAGATATTCTGGGAGTTGGTGCTTCCATCTAGTGGGTGCTAGAGAAACCTGGGAGTTGGTGCTTCCATCTAGTTGGTGCTAGAGAAATCTAAGATTTGGTGCTCTCTGCAAGTTGTAGCTTGCTATCATAGATTGTAGCCTCATATTTGAGTTGGAGCTCAAAGACTGTGATGTACATGAAAGTTGGAGCTTGATTGACATCCTAAGAAGAAGAGGTTTTCACCACTGTTGAATATATCTCCGATATTTCGGAAATTTCGGTGACATTTTCACCCTCCCGATATTTTCTTAATAAAATTTCATGACACATCTAAGACAATGAAAGTGTCGCGACACTTCTATCATCTCGCGAGAAATTTCCAATGTGTCGCGGGTCGATGCAATGTGTCGCCTTGCTGAGAATACCCGCGGAAAAAAAGTGTGTGTGAGGGGTTTTAGAGGTCGCGGGTCCTTTTTTTGTCATTGTTTCATTTGTGAAGTGTGAGAGAGATAGAGAGGTTTGAGGGAAGTCATTGTGCATCTATCCAAGGAGGAGAAAGACAAGGATATTGCTTCCATTAGTGCCAATGGAGAGATCAATATTTCCAGGTATGATCAAAAACGTTTTTCTTTAATTTGTTTGAAGTTTGAACTTGAATATTTGAACTTTGTTTTTTTTAATTTTAGAGTTAGGCTAGGGTTTGAAATGTGCCTCTTCTTGTTGTTTTTGAATGGAAGATTCAATCATTCTAATTCATCTATATCTTATTATTTAACCTTTGCATTATCGTGTGTTTATTTTGGTTTTTTTTGTGCTATAGGTTTAATATTTTCATCTACACAAAATGTTGAAGGCATTGGATCCAATGTGGGTGTATGGTGAACCAGTGCAACTTCCCAATAGACAAGTATTGACATGCAATCTTTGCAGAAAAAATATTTTTGCAGGAATTAGCCGCTTGAAATACCACCTTGCCAAAATCCATGGGTTTGATGTGGATCCTTGTCCAAACAGTACCCCAAAAATTATGCATATTGCAAACCAATCACTCATTGATATGGATAATAAGAGGGATGCGACCCAGGCTCGCAAAAAATAATTTGCACGTTCCACTGCAAATAGATACAGTGGAACAAGTGCCTCTGAGGGGGGACCAGTAGTACCACAATCCCACTCCTCAGCCATAGGGCCCTCAACTTCTGCAGCCCCCTCATCAACCTCATCTTACTTTGTGATGAGGTCAACACCTGGGGGGAAACCTTCTATTCAGTCATTGATTAAAAAAAGAGAGACGGAGGAGGTCAACAAGCTTATGGCCAAATGTTTTCTTTGGAGTGATATACCTTTTAACATTGCCAATAACCCCATCTACCATCCCATGTTTGAAGCTGTAGCAATTTTTGGCCTGAGGTATAGGGGAACTTCCTATCAGGATTTGAGAGAGCATCCCCTTCAAGGGGAAAAGGTCAATTGCACAGAAAGATTAGCTCAGCTCAGGGAAACATTGAAGACTATCAGATGCACCATGATGTTGGATGGGTGGACTGATGGGAAGGGCAGGTCAATTCTAAACTTTTGGGTTAATTGTCCCAAGGGGAAAATGTTTATCAAAAGTGTTGATGCAAGTGCATATACAAAAGATACACAATTATTATGTGAGTTGTTGGATGGCTTTATCCGAAAGATAGGCCCACAGTATGTTGTCCAATTCATCACGGACAATGCTGCTAATTATGTTGTTGCTAGGAGGATGCTTATGCAGAGGTATCCATCCTTTTACTGGAGTCCTTGTACCGCCCATTGCATTGATTTGATGCTAGAGGACATGGGAAAACTTCCTTGGATCAAGGAAATCATTGATTCATATCGAAGTGTGACAAAATATATATATAATCACACATATGTTCTTTCACTCATGAGACAATTCACAGGGAACAGAGAGTTGGTGCATCCCGTAATCACACGTTTTTCCACCATCTTCATTTCTCTTCAGTCGCTCCTCAAAAGTATGTTGGACTTACAAAGAATGTTTCTTTCTAATGAGTGGGTTTCTTGTGTCTATAGCACCAAACAATATGGGCAATCCATATCCCAACTTGTGGGACATGACTTGATATTTTGGAGTGGAGTAGGGGAGGAGGTATGTACCATTAGTGAACCTTTGGTAAAGGTTCTTCGATTGGTTGATGGTGAGAAGCCCACAATGGGATACTTTTATGAGGCCATGGATAGGGCCAAGGAAGTTATCTACCGGTACTATGAGAACAAGGGGGAGGAAGGACTCACCAAAAGAGCTGAGATATGAGGTGTGATTGATGAGCGATGGAATAACTCTCCATCGTCCCATTCATGCAGCAGGGCTCTACCTCAACCCTGCATTCGCTTATGCTTGTGGATTTAATTTTGATGGTGAGGCCATTGATGGTTTCCTCCAGTGTGTTCAGAGGATGGTGTTGACTCCAGCTGAACGCTCAGATATTTCTAGACAGAATGAGATATATAGGATGGCATCCAGGATGTTGGGCTATGATATGGATGTCCAAGATAGGACCACAAGGATGCCAGGTAAGCTTCAATTTCAAATTTTGTTTATTCCTTTCTATATATTATATATGACATTTTTTGCTCGATGGAAATCTAAAATATATTTCGTTGTCTTCCTTTCATTTCATTCATTGTAGATGTCTGGTGGAAACCTCCTAGAGCTGCAGAAACTTGTCATTCGAGTGCTTAGTCAAACTTGCAGTTCTTCGGGTTGTGAGCACAATTGGAGTGTCTTTGAAAAGATACACTCCAAGAAGAGCAACAAGTTAGAAATGTTAAAAAAATGCAACAATCAAGATTTAAATTGTTTAAACTTTATATTTGTTTTAATTTAAATTTTTACAATTTAGTATTTACTATTTATTTACCATCACTAACTATAGATCTCAATGTTCATACAGGTTACGTACCTAGCGCCTTAATGACTTGGTATATGTCTAATACAATTTAGGGTTGTGGGTGAAGCAACTTGACAAAGAACCTGACATAGAAGTCATTTCATTGGATAACATTGACACCCCCAGTCAGTGGAGGGTGGAGATTCAGGAGCCTGAGATGGAGGAGGCCCCCGAGTGGTTGGAGGATCATGCAGATGATTTGAGGGAGGAGGGGGAAACAGAGGAGGAGGAGGACGATGTTCCACTTCCAGTGGATACAGAGGCCGAGGAGGATATTGGACTTCCATTGGATCCAATGCCACCACCACCTCCACGGAGAGCTATACCTGGAGTTGGACTTGGGTCTGTTGGGACTGGGAGGAAACACACTTTTCCTTCCACCTCGTCCCCATCACTTACCACCTCAGATGTAGCATTTGGAGCAACTAGAGCTTCCACTCCAAGCTAATCTAGAGTACCTCCACGACCACCTACTGCTTCTAGAGGAAATTGGTGCCCTTTACCCGTAAAAGGGCTAGAGCAGCAGGAGCACGACATAGAGGGAATCAATTATTTGAATTTTGGATTCCTAAGATCTATCATTTTCATTTTATCATGTACTATTTAGTATCTAGATGCCTCATGATGATTCATCTCATGAGATACATTTATTTTGATCATTTGATGTGATTTTGTATCTACTATCATCCTATTAGGAACATGTTTCAGAATTTTCAATTTAGTAACGATATGTGACCACTTGACATCTTATGCATCTTATTTATTGGTTGTATTTTCATATTTATGTAGCAAAGTGTTTATTTGATGTTGTTGTTGCTTTACAAGTTTTAAAAAATGAAAAAAATGAGTGTTTTTTGTATTTTTTTGAGGTCTTGCGACATTTTCCGCCGATGTCGCCGAGAAGTTACATTCTGGACCCTCACTGACACTTTCCCGGACATGACATATACAACATTGGTTTTCACCCTTATGGGTTTCCTCATGAAAAATAGTGTCTCTGTGTATTTTGTGTGATTGATCAAATATTGTATATTTATGCATGTTAATTTATCAACAACACATTAAATAATAATCTAGAATGTATCAAAAAATAAAAATAAAAGTTTCAAGCTTATATATATATATATAATTGATTCACCCCCCCCCCTCTCTCAGTTATATTTCCAACAATTGGTATCAGAGTCGGTGCCTTTGATCAAAGGTAGATCCATAAGCTTGAACATGACTAGTCATGATGGAAGTTCAACTAATAGACCCCATATGTTTGATGGAATAAACTTTGCCTTCTGGAAAGTAAGAATGAGAACACATTTAATGTATTTGGGTGTTGATATTTGGGATTTCGTTGAAACGGGATATGTGAAGCCTGTAGTCTTGGCCTCAAAATATGATAAGTTGGAGTTTATCTTTAATGCAAAAGTAATGAATGCCATCCTCAGTGGACTTGCTAAAGCTGAGTTTGTCAAAGTCATGCACTGTGATTCAGCAAAATTTATGTGGGACAAGTTGATAAGTAGTTATGAAGGTAATGAAAAGGTGAAATACGCAAAACTTTAGACTCACAGACTGAAATTTGAGTAGTTAAAGATTGGTGACGACGAAACTATCAGTAATTACTTCTTACATGTAGAAGAACTTGTCAACACTATGAAAGGGCTAGGTGAAACGATAGATGAATCTTTTCTAGTATAGAAAATATTAAGATCTCTTCTTGATAGATTTAACTCAAAGGCATCTGCTATAGAGGAAATAGTTGATCTCAAAACGTTGACACTAGATCAACTTCTTGGAACCCTAATTGCTTATGAAATGAGAATCACCAAAGGTAAATCCACTACAAGAGAGGCATCTTTTAAAGTAGAGAAAAACACAGACTCCGATGTAGATGAGATTGAAACAAATTTTGTGAGAAGACTGAAGAAAGGATCAAGCAAATACAAAGGTAAACTTCCCTTCAAGTGTTTCAACTGTGGTAAGATGGGTCATTTTGCTTCTAAGTGTCCCCACAAAAGAAAGGATCAAACATATGATGATGAAGAGAAGCACAAACACACGAAGGTCTATAAAGAGAATAATTTTAAAAAGAAAAGCCTATGTGTAAACAATGATGATGATCCCTCAGATGATGAAAGTAGTGACTCTTCTATTGAAGATAAAATAAATGATATCATGCTAATAGATTTAGAAGATATAAACATTGAATATACAAGAAGTGAGTTCGTTGATTGTGAAGCAGTAGTAGATCTTGAAGGAGAACTTGTCAGTGCCATGGAAGAGATTGATAGACTCAGAGAAAAGAAAAGAAAAGAAAAACAGTTACTGCACAGGTATGAGAAAACATGCAATGAACCATCTGAAGAAATTTCTCTATTGAAGGTTAAGTTAGAAGAATCTAAGAAGATTGAAGACGTCCTCAAACAGAAATTGAAGGGAGCTGAAACAAAAGGTGAAAAATTGGAAGCTAAAATAGTGACTGTCAGAAAATATCTAGAGAAATTCCAAGCCTTATATCATCAGAATATGACAAGTATTAAAGCCTCAGAAGGATTAGCCTCCATTCTGAATCAGCAAAGGAATTCAAAGTTGAAAATTGGTTTGGGTTATGAAGAGTGATCAAGTAGTGGTCAGCCAAGCAACAAAGAATCCATCAAATTTGTCAAATCTACAACCATTGACAACAACAAACATGTAGAAACAAAGGAAGAGAATCAGCCACCAAGGAGGAGAGAAGGAAAATCTACCAGAACTGAATATGTAGAACAAAGAAATAATACACCCTCTGCTCAAGGAAATCATCAGCATGGAAGAAATCGACTTGCTCAAAGAAGACAGCCATTTTACAGGTACAAAGAATTTTTCTATGGATATTGTTTTTGCTGCTCTAACTTTGGCCACAAAGCTGTAAATTGTTCTTTAAGATTTAGACATGATAAATCAAGACATCCAAGGAATAAATATCTTCCACAACAAAGAATGAGACAGTCAAGTAACAAACAACCACAAACTACAAATCATGTGATGGTTGGGAAAAGGACGCAGATTACACATAACAATCATTATGATCCTTTATTCAATGAACCAGAATGTTACATATACCATAATTATGGACATAAAGATGTAGACTGTCACTTAAAAAACTATAAGCCAGATTCAAATCACAGAGATGAAAACGTTAAGGTTTGGAAGAAGAATGAAGATAACAAGTGTGGATTAGTTTTGTCAGCTCAAAAACAAAAAGACACATGGTATATTGACAGCGGATGCTCCAGTCACATGACAGGTGACAAAAGTAAGTTCCTATTACTCAAAGAAAATAAATCAGGGAGTGTGACCTTTGCAAATGATGCTCCAAGAAAGATCATAGGTAAAGGTCTAGTAAGCTTAAGTAATGGAAGAAGCAACACTCAAGATGTATTATTTGTTGATGGTTTAAAGCATAATCTTCTTAGTGTCAGTCAAATATGTGACAGAGGATGTGAAGTCACTTTCACTGCCAAGAATTGTAAAATAAAGACAGTAAACACAAGAGAGTTGATTGCAAAAGGGGTTAGAAATGAAAACAATGTATATGTTCTGAAGGAAGATAAGGAGAAATGCCATTTAAGAAAACTTGATGAAAGTTGGTTATGGCACAGAAGGCTTGGACACCTGAATTTTGATCATATTGTCAAACTAAATAATGAAGGCGCTGTGAAAGACCTTCCAATAATATCTAAGCCTAATAACTCGGTATGTGAATCATGTCAAATGAGGAAGCTGACTCAGGCTCAATTCAAATCGAAGAGTTTCAAATCTTCAGAGAAACCACTTCAAATTGTTCATATGGATCTGTGTGGACCATCGCGAAAGGAAGGAACTGGAGGAGAACGTTACTTTATGCTAGTCATTAATGACTTCTCCAGACTTATGTGGGTTGCCTTTCTGAGAGATAAATATGAATAATTTGAGAAGTTCAAAAAATTTAAGGCGTTAGCTGAGAATCACTCAGACAGGGGAGGAGAATTTATGTCAAGAGATTTCAAAGAATTATGTGACAAACATGGAATTAAAAGAGAATATATTATTCCAGGTACTCCTCAAAAAAATGGATTTGTAGAACCCCAAAATAGATCAGTTCAATAGATGGAAAGGGCTATGATGAGTGAAAGGGACATTTCACAAACCTTCTAGGTGGAGGTTGTTCATATTCTAAACAAAGCGCATCTAAAGCCTAACAGTGATAAAACTCCATATGAGTTGTGGTTTGGTCGACCTGCATCAATCAAGCACTTCAAAGTATTTGGAAGTAAATGCTACATCAAGAATAATGATGATCATCTGGGGAAATTTGATAGTAGAGATGATGAAGGTGTCTTCTTAGGATATGCAATGAACAATAAAGGATACAGATGCTTTAACAAAAGAATGCATAAATTAGTAGACTGTATCGATCTTCGAATTGATGAAGAAGCTCTTGTAAAAGATCAACAGAGAATAAGCACTAAACCAGATGAAAAATATGATGAGAATAATGAAGATAAAGAACAGAAAATCTCAGAGTCACAAGAAAATGATGAATCAGGTGGAGAAGAGACACCCAGACAAGAATATCCAGAACAACAATCAGCATCAAATCCTTCCTCCAGAATTACTTAAAAGAATCATCCTGAAAGTCAGATAATTGGTGAGAAAGTTAAAGGTGTACAAACCAGTGGAAGGATAATCAAAGACACCGAGCAATCACATATAGCCTTCATATCCATGGTGGAACCTAAGAACTTTAATGAAGCCATTAAATACATAAATTGGTTACAATCAATGAATGAGGAACTAGACCAGATTGAAAAGAATGACACTTGGGAACTCGTTCCTAGGCCAGCAAATAAAAATGTAATAGGATCCAAATGGGTCTACAAAAACAAGATGAATGAGCAAGGAAATATTGTAAGAAATAAGGCTAGATTGGTCTGCAAAGGATATTCTCAAATAGAAGGACTTGATTTTGATGAAACATTTGCGCTCGTAGAAATATTAGAAGCTATTAGAATGTTTCTTTCCTATGTGTGTCATAAATAGTTTAAATTCTATCAAATAGATGTCAATTCATCCTTTCTAAATGGAGATCTAAAAGAAGACGTCTATATGGAACAAGCAGAGGGTTTCCAACTGTCAGATAACCCTGACTTTGTCTGCAAGATGAGAAAGCCTTATATGGGTTGAAACAAGCTCTGTGTGCCTGGTATTATAGACTAGATAAGTATCTTCAAGACAAAGGGTTCAAGAGAGGAACGGATGACAACAATCTATATATCAAAACAGAGGGTAATGATTTGCTCATTGTGTTTTTCTATGTAGATGACATCATCTTTGAAAGCAATAATGCTTCATTGGTACAATAGTTTGCTTCTACCATGCAGTCTGAATTTGAAATGTCTATAATAGGGGAACTGTCATTTTTTCTTGGTCTGCAAATTGCTCAGAGGTCTGAAGGAATATTTCTCTCTCAGGAGAAATATCTAAGAGAAATGTTGAAAAGGTTTCAAATGAAAGATTCTACACATATGAGCACACCTATGGTCATTTGATGCAAGTTAAGCAAGGATGATAACTCACCTTATGTTGATCAGAGTTCATATAGGTCTATGATAGGTAGCCTATTGTACATCACAGCATCCCTTCCAGACATAATGCATGTTGTTGGAATGGTAGGAAGGTATCAGGTTGCACCTATACAGATTCATTTGTTAGCTGTCAAAGGAATATTCAGATACTTGAAAGGAACAATGAACTATGGCCTATGGTATCCTAGGAATCAGAATTTTCAACTATCAGTCTATTCAGATGTTGATTAGGCTAACTGCGTGGATGAAAGGAAAAGAACGAGTGGAGGTGCATTCTTCTTAGGAGATTCTCTTGTAGCATGGTTGAGCAAGAAGCAAGGTTCCATTTCCTTATCGACTACAGAAGATGAATACATTGCAGTTTCCACTTGTTGTACCCAAGTATTATGGATGATTCAGACACTTGCAGACTTGGAATTAAAGTATAATGCACCGATCCCAATTCATTGTGATAATACTAGTGTAATTAGTGTGTCAAAGAATCTTTTATTTCACTCCAAGACCAAGCATATACCCATCAAGTATCACTTCTTGAGGGAACAGGTAACCAACATTGTTGTTTCTTTGCATTATATTCCATCCAAAGATCAGATTGTTGATATCTTCACTAAATCGCTTGTAAAAGATCAGTTTGAGTATCTATGCTAGAATTTGGGCGTGACCCTGTTATCAAGTTAAAATAGTCTATCTGATCAAAGGGAGAGTGATCCTAGTATATTTGATCAAGGGGAGCACAGAGTCACTCTCTGTTTTATTTGACATTGATGTCAAAGGGGGAGAAAATGGTGTTGTTTGTATGCTACAGTTGGAGGTCTAAGCAGAATAGTGCAACCTTTCAGGGTTGCCATCAATGCCAAAGGGGGATATTGTTGGCATGTTTACAGAAAGAATGTGCTTGTCATTGATGGAAAGAATGGCAGTGAACCAAACCTCAAGAGTGCATAAAACGAGAAATCTCAGAAGAGATAGTGGTTTCCATAAGTACAGACGAGGTCCAAGAGATGAACTCGCAGGAGGAGCAAAGGTCAAGACCCGTGAACACTTAGAAATCCTTCTAAAGTCAGAGAGATCAGAAGCTTAGAAGGAAGAGAGACAGTGGTCATTGGATCACCGATCCAAAGGACAAACAACCGTCATATTGAATTTAAGTGGAAGGATAAGATAATCAAGGGTTGAGATCTGAGATCTCGATCACCCGAATTTTCATTAGCCGTCGGATCGAAATAAGTGGAAGGACATGAAAAGTTAGAAGGCGCGCTAATATCAGTGGTTGATAATCGGGCACTCAGATATACGGTCGACAGGGCATATC
>ML805634.1:108969-127733 GCA_009831015.1 Picea engelmannii
GGGGGGGGGGTCCGCGTTGGTGGTATTTCTCATGTGGGACCCTCATACATGTCACCTTCTTGTCAATTTGAACCCCCCTCACTCATTACCACTTACTTCCTAACCCCCCCTCTGAGAAAACCACCAAACCACTCATACATACCACCTTTGCACTCCAACATCACACTCCACTACCCGCTACACGTCACACTCCACTACCGCGCTCTGCCTCCACCTCCACTACAGTGCCTACATGTCTCACCCACATCAACAAGGACATTTGGAAGACCACGTCAGCAAGTACACATGGAATAATTAGATGATGACAAGTGTCAAGAGGAAATTGGCTTGTGCCATGCCAACAAGTGACGTAAGCAAGCTAAGTCACTCTGGGAGATTTACTTTGGAAGGTTCATCACCAACAAATGTCAAAAGTCTCGAAGTCCCGAAGGACGAAGGTCCGAAGTCTCTCTCAGTCGTCTGATCTGAAGATCACTTCGGGTGCATTCTCAACCGTTGATCTAGTTCAGTGGAATGACAGTGTAAGTGGAAGTGTTAACCGATAGCAAGCGGTCTGCACCGCCTATGACTTATTCAGCAGGTGACCACTCCAGAGGATAATGAAGCAATGATTAGCCTAAAGTCTTGAAGTCCCAAACATCGAAGACCCGAAGAATACACTAGTCGTTGATCGCCAGGAGGGGTACGTGTCAGAAGATTATGCATTCGTTTGAAATCACTCCGGGAGAAACAAGTGCATAGGAGTTGAGACTCCCTAAGCCTGAAGTACCGAAGTCACTCATGATCATTGATCGTGTAGGAGGGTACGTGTCAATAGATCGTTGACTCCGGGTGAAAGCATTCATCGACAAGTGAAGCATCGAAGAGTTGAAAAGGTCGAGGTCCCGGAGTGGAGGATATTCATTGGATTAAGGAGGACAGATGTCAGCAGATTTTCCATTTCGGAAGATATCCAGTTAGAAGAAACGAGAAGTTGAGATTTGAAATCTCCGAAGTCCGAAGACCCAAAGGAGATCTTGATAGTTGGTCTGAGAGGGACATGCGTCAGTAGATTGTCAACTCTGGAAGATTGATGTACGAAGGAAAGAAAGGATTGATATTTGAAACTCCCGAAGCCCAGACCACCAAATAAATCACAGTCGTTGATTTAGGAAAGTTAGATCTAATCCGCAGATCGTGAAAGTAAAAATATGAGTCGTCCATTCAGGAGCACCATCAAGATCGCGAGATCGACAGTCCCGTCACATTGTGGGGATTGAAGATGCACGAACTTTAAAAAGTTGAAGGCGAACCTCAATCGAAACCAAGGTTTTGGAGAAAGGACACATGGAGGATCGAGGTAAATTCCAGGGAAAAAAGTAGTTTGATACAAACCACCTTTGGACGCACCCGCAATATCGTGGTCACATGAGATCTTCGCCCAAGGTCATGTCGAGAAACGGAGCTAGCGCTCACTAGAACAAGATTGGAAAATTTCCTTTTGAATAGGTTTTTGGTCACCGCCAGTGGTCACGTGAAGGAAGGGGATTAGAAGCCAAAGAAGCCAAAAATGACTAACTGTAACTACCAGAGAATACAAAGAGTTACGACTACCAGAGAAGCCAGAGAATCTCAGGATAACACCCGCTAATGATAAATAGATTTAGAATAATCGCCAGGGGAGATGAAGAGTTTTCATGATGATCAAGCAGAGGACTCGATGTGAGAAAGACATGCAGAATGGAAAATAAAGTGTGCTTTTTTGATAGTGATGCATGTGGACAGGATGAGACGCAGTGCATAATCTGAAGGGGAGTTTGTGGCACAGTAAAGAGTATGCAGAGGCAACACAGAGTATAAAAGGTAGAAGAGAAGCTTAATAGCAGAGGTGTTGAGCGCAGGAAGAAAAAGAGCAGAGCATAGAAGTTGAATGATGCAGAAGAAGAACATAGTATAGAAGATGAAGAAGGCAGAGGAGATATGGAGTTGTAACAGACCATATCAGAGATAAAGCAAGTAAGTAAATTTTTGTAAGATTCATTCAAGGTGGTAGGGTGGTGCTAGGGTGGATTGCAGTCCTCTAAATTCTAGTTGGTGCTAGAAGATATTCTGGGAGTTGGTGCTTCCATCTAGTGGGTGCTAGAGAAACCTGGGAGTTGGTGCTTCCATCTAGTTGGTGCTAGAGAAATCTAAGAGTTGGTGCTCTCTACAAGTTGTAGCTTGCTATCAGAGGTTGTAGCCTCATATTTGAGTTGGAGCTCAAAGACTGTGATATACATGAAAGTTGGATCTTGATTGACATCCTAAGAAGAAGAGGTTTTCACCCTTATGGGTTTCCTCATGAAAAATAGTGTCTCTGTGTATTCTGTTTGATTGATCAAATATTGTATATCTATGCATGTTAATTTATCAGAAACACATTAAATAATAATCTATAACGAATCAGAAAATAAAAATAAAAGTTTCAAGCTTATATATATAATTGATTCACCCCCCCCCCTCTCAGTTATATTTCCAACAACGGATCCATGAAAGTACTTACTAAGGATATGGCCACCAAATATATAATGTGGATCCATACCTCCATGAAATGATTAATTCGTATCCATGAAAGAATACACAGTGAAGATACGATATGACAAAACAACATAGCCATGGACCAATACAAAGTGGATCTATGTGACAACATATACATCAGTGAGATTGCTAATATGGTGGTTATACTGGAATCTTCTACATATTCAAATGATATCCATCACACCCTGGGTAAAGCACATAACAGAGTGAACGCCAAACCTAGGGTCTTCATCTCAATCCCAAAATAGTACGAATCTATCCATGTGAATAGATGACTTGATGTTTAACATAGTAGAAACCACTTGATTATCGGTCATTAATGTATATCTTTAACAAGTGTGAGGGAAATAACCAATGGTAATAATGACTCCCAATGTACCCTAGTCCATTTGAATGAATGTGAATAAATGAGTTGAAGTTGAACATCTGTGGAATCATTCGATCAGAGGTCAATGGAGTAAACCTACTATCGAAGGTGAGGAAACCTATCATTGAGGCATACATGCTCCAAGGTAATAATTGGTTTCTAAGTCTAATTCTTGGATAATGTATTGAAGTCGACATGAATAGACTCGTTGAAGGAGGGCCATGATGTTTCCCCCTTCATCGACGTGAAAATGACACATGAAAGTGATATAATATGAGATATGAAATGAGCATGGACTGACACGAAGATGAAAATGGATAATACTAAAAAATGGTTGGTTTGAGATGAAACTTCCCTTGAAAATTGTGAGGCATGACAAGTGACTTGGAAGCATTGAATCGACTGAGAGATGAACCAAAACATAATGTGACTGTCACTAGGGCACTCTTCGGGTGAGTTGAAGGACTATGAGGACTCATGGAATTGGTATGACTTAGATACAAGTAGATTATCCAACTGTGAGACAAGATGAAAAAAGGTGTGAGACAAGAATATTATTCAATTGTAAGATGAGACACAAACAAGTTCCATGTTCAAGGGCGATAGTAAATAGCTGCCATGATGCTTTCCAAAAACTTAACTCACTTCCTTCAATTTTTCCCCCACCATGAGTGGCGAGTACCTCTTTGTTTTTTAAATGAGCTTGAGGAGGATAACAAATGCTCAATGTAGTTCATCTTCGATGAGTCCCTCATCATATGTTTAATGAACTTGAAGATGGAGGGGCTCGGTCATGTATGGGTCTCGAGGTTTGGTCCCATATAGGTCCTTTAATGTATAGTTTTACGAGTCCAAAGAAGGAAAACTCAGTAGTATTTTCCTATTTAAGGAGTCTGAAAAGGATCGCAAAGAAAACTCCAAGGTTGTTCTTTTTCGTAAATTTAGTCCCCCAAGCCCGAAAAAGTGTAAAACAATACAAGGGAGAGCTCTTCTAGTCATGATTGACTAGAGTATACATTTTTCATAGTTAGTCTTATGAGGCCGAAAAAGGGGTAAACTACCACTCGAAAGACGCCCTTTCAAATATTTTAACGAGTGTGAAAGGAAACAAGCTCACTCGACAATCTTTTCATGTTTAGGGAATCTAAAAAGAGCTTAAATGAGACTCCAAAGGGTTCATTTTTCGTATATATTTTATGAGTCCGAAAAAGTGATAAAATTATACTCAGTAACCTATTATCATGTATTTACAAGCATGAGAAAGAACAAATACTGAGCTTGGTTTCTTGCCAACATAATGTCCATAGGTTTCGAGTGATACCCATGGATGGTTGGTACTTTCCCCCAACTAAGAATCTAGCGGCTCAACTCCAACATGATGTCCAGAGGCTGGAGACATGCCCCTAAAGCTTCATTTCATCTTCCAACTCTTATATTGTCACCAATTTCTATACCAGTTTAGACTCCTGGCTACTAATAGGTAAATGTTCACCAGAGGAAGAAAGAGGATCAACTAACATGGGAGGATGAAAGGAAGGTTCAATTATGAGATCTAGTGAAAGACTGAACTCAAAATTTACGATATCTAGCAAAAGACTCGACTCAATCAAAGGGGGGTTTGTTTTAGTTTTTAACGAGCTTGACACAGAAAATGAACTATGTTCAAAGTAGGTTTAATTTTTACACAATCTTGAAACTAAAAAAACTATCCTTGAGATTATTTGTTTCATTGTTTAATGAGCTTGACATAGGAAAAGAACTATGCTCGTAATCCTATGTTTCATTTTTTAACGAGCTTGACACAGAAATGTGAACTTTACTCGAGACCTATGATTCATTTTTTAACGAGTTTGACATAGAAATAGGAACTTTGCTCGACATTGGTTTAATTTTTTAATGAGATTGGAATCGAAAATAAAACTATGCTCATCAATCTCTACCACGGCTTCCAACAGATCTTCATCAGACGGAAGAACAATACTCTAGAAGGAATACATGGTAAGGGACTTACTCAGATCAACAGGGGGAAGAACAGACTCCAAGGTCCCTAATGATGGATTTACCATGTCAACTGTCAAATTTAAATCCAAATAAGATGATCATACACTGAGAGGTTCCTTCTTATCAGCAATTGAAATCATGGGACATGTTGCCACATAATTAACCTATGGCAGAGGGTATCGCTTGCATATAAGGAACGTTCGGGGAATTCGTATGTTTGGTCGTCATATGAGGGCCAATTAATGAAAGTTGGTTAATGGTCACTATGTTTCCATTATGAGGGAAAGACATCACTCAAAATGTGTGGACACAACAACTTTCATAGCATAAACATACTCCCGCCCGAGGAGTAAATTAAAGTCCAAAGGTCCTTGGACTACCATCACATAAATATGGATATTTTTCCATCCTAAGGTAACAGGTACCTAAGTAAGGATCCCTAAATATTCAATGGTTCTTCTGTTAAAATCCAATAGATTATGTGTCACCGGCACAAGCTGAGGGGAACCAAGAGCTTTCCAAGAGTCCAAGGACAGAATGCTAATAGAAGCACCTGCGTCTACAATAGAGTGACATATGCTTATATCTTAAACTTCCACAATTATTTGAAAGGGAATGTAGGAAGGAAGACGAGGTGTCGTTAGTTTATTGAAATCAAAGGAAATTACCTCATTACTTGGAGGGGGTTCCATTAGAATGGGTGAAATGCCCCCTTGTCCAGAATAATTTGTAGTAACAAGAAAGACCTAAGAAGTATCTACTTCACTCTTTAAGGGAAGAGTGGGATCGACTAATGATGCAACTGGATTGATCACTCGATCAACTGAATTGACCAGTTCATCAACCAATGGTGGGTTGGAAGATAATTTATGGTAAGTTGTTGGAATTTGTTGTTGGACATCAGCAATCTTTTCCAAAAAACCTAAAGCCTCATCCACATGAGGGAAAAGTTAAGTTTGATGACTTCCTTCACATAACCTACAAGGAAATTTGACTCTACCTTTATTACTTCCAACCTTACTATCACTAGTTGATGGGTTGTCACCAGCATGACCGGAGGCAGCTGGCATTACAGGTTGTTGGTAACCCATAGACCACACTTATAATATATTGGGAAGACTAGAGCAATCCTTAATAATATGGTCACCCTTAAAAATTCTGCAAGGAAATTTTGGCTTGCGAGTTGTCTTGGTAGGCTTGTCAATATCATAAACACTCCCAACATGATTGACAGTGGATGGTAGATTTCCCCCTTGCTTATTTTTCTTCTTCTTAATCTTCCTTTTATTCTTCTTCTTATCCTCTTGGTTACTATAATTAATACTTCCACCATGTGAGGAGGAAGAAAGGGAAGAAGATATGACGGGTGAAGAAGGAAAAGGGTCGACATGAGGTTGATGTTCTTCGGGTGGAGGGATTGCATACGAAGCACTAGCAGAATTTGGGATCACCGGAGTGGAAAAAACCATATCGGTAACTCGATAGAGAATATGGGAAGACTCAATGTGGAAATATAAGGAGGACCAACATTTGCAAAAGAAGGAAAAACAAAAGGTTCCTCAGGAAAAGGGGTCCCCTCATTGGGAGTTCCAAGAACTAATGCCATAGACAGAAACTCAACCTAGAGTCTACTGAATCAAATAGCACACACTACCAAATTCCTTATAATATAATAGAAAACAAACAAAGGAAGTAAGGATCTTCCGGAGAAGGGAGATGAGGTCGTAAATGAAGATATGAGAAACAATTACCCTAGCCTCCACATAATAGCCCTTCCCGGTGCAAGTAACCCTCGCTTCGCGGGGCCACCCTCCAGGGGTACTAAAAGTGTGATGTGACATATGCCTCAGGTACCACAAGTAACCTTCTGAAAAAGGAACCCCCCTTGCAGCCACCCATGTAGAATCCTATGAAAAGCAACTATGTTTACCAATTTCACAACAGACGGTCGGGCGGGTAACCAGTCGACAATCAAGACTAAGCAAATGGAACTGGTAATCATGGACATAAATCCATGACCCAAATACTAAGAATAAGTGTTATCATCTCGGGGACCTACCACTCTTCAAATCTCCAGACTTGTTGTAGTCCCACTAAGAAAACGAAAGAGGGGAGATCTCAAACTGTCGTTTCGCTTGACCTCGTGCTTAACTCCCGTGTAAGAGGAGCTCTCCCGACAAACATTAGTTTTTACTACTTTGATTTCAACACTCTCTTGTATTCTACAATTTTGTTGAAGTGGCCTTGGATAATTTACTCTCCACCATACAACCAAGACCCTAAAATCCTAGACTTGTGGTCATTTTCTAATAAAGAAAAGGTCTAGTTGATTTTAGATTATGTGTTTGTTTCTTTTATGGTTGTTTGTTACTCAAAAGGAATTGTGGATGCAAATTAACGATGATGTGTGATACTTCACTCCAAGAAGACTTCAAAAGAAAATATGAATGCAATGCAATCTTTAACTTTCGATGAAGGCTATCTATAGAAACGAGCAAGAGCTTTCAAGCAAAGAAACAATGGAAACTTTCAAAGCAAGAAACAAAAATTAATCTTTGAATGCAATAGGTGCCCAATATATGAGTCAAATAAATTATAGCATACACGATTCATTCACCCCCCCAACCATGAGGGGGGAAATGTTTTAAGAATGAAAACTCAAAAATGTCAAAAACCATGCAATTTTTCGCTTTAAAATGAAAGTTCAAAAATGCACTACCCAAAAACTAGAATGCAAAATTTATTTTCGTTTGATTGTAAATGCAATGAAATCTCTTCAAATGAAAAACTTTTATGCTTACTATATTTCAATGTGAATGAAATAAATCAATGTTTGACATAAAGGAACATGAAGCAAAAACAAACCAAACAAAGTGCACTCAAAAGTTTGATGAGAAATTAAAGAAACCAAGTGTGAGGCAACTTGTTCAATCAAGGACTCAAAATGAAAAAGATGTGAAATCCGATCAATCAACAATTGAAAATCAGCATAAAAATATGATAAGACCAATGAGTTTTGAAATCAAATAGGATCAAGGTTAACCTGAGGAAAGAGAACTCGAACAAAAGGCTTAACACAATGAGTTTCAATTCCTAAATCCAAATCTTAGATTCCAAAAAGAAAAACAAGACACTTGAAAGTTCTCAGAATCAAGAATTCAAATTGACAGTGACGTGTACATAAGCAAAAGGATTAAATTATCCTAAAGTAGACATGCACACTATGGAAATATGAAAAGAAATAGAAACTCAAAAGAGATAATTAGATCACCTAATTACCTAAGTGCAATCAATTAAAGCCAAGAAGAAGCAAAAAAAACTTTAATGCAAAGATCTGAGCTAAAAGTCTGAAAAAATAGAGGCAAAGTAAGCTCCAAACTAGCCCAGGAAGGAGATCAATGCTCCTTTCAAGAAGAAAATAGAGCAGTGAACAGGGATCAATTCTCCCTAGAACACTAGCAAGGAGCGTTGATAAGGTTTATCAATTCTATGTGGGACATTGTGGAGGAGCGTGGATGCCTGGAAGTGTTGGAACAACGAAAAAAAATTCCCAGAATGATGAAAAAGTGTAGTTCTTAACTAACTAAAATTTCTAAGGACAGTGAGATCTTCATAGAAATAAACAAAATCAAGAGTAAATAAAAAATCAAAGACTGGAAACCGAGAAGAACATGGTGTTCTCCCCAGTGGAGTCGTCAATTTTTTGTTACGGAATATTTCCCCTGTGGACAAGTGAAATCTCCCTTTGATATCTAGACCCCTATTGACCAAGACAAAAAAAAACAAACAAATGGATACTAACATTCCTTTAGATCTATTTTTATTTCTATGGATAGAGATGATAGAAGAAAGAAGTGTGACTTACTTCTTTTCTTACGGTTGGCCTCGCTATTCTTCAATCTTTGTTCTTGTTGTCCAAGTTGTGATCAAGATGAAGAAAATCTACAAGGAACAGAACAATACATTATACTTCTACAGCATATCATTAGACAAGAAAATATCTATCTATATAGAAATACATGTGCAAACAACAATATGAAGGAAATAGGCCAAGTTATATTAATGAAAACATGGGAACTTACAACCTTGTTGTGCTAGCGTTCCTCCAAGCTTCCAATCCAGTCCTTGAATGCACTATAAAGATGTTTATATTAAGATCATAAGTATCATATACACACTATCTCCTCTCTCTCTCACTTTGGAATTCCCTCATTATATATCATTTGGAAGCTTAACCACCATGGAGAATATCACTCACTAGATCCACAAAATTGGGATCTCCAAGATTTTTAGGGAGAAAATATATCTCAAGGATTTTAGGGAGAAAATACATCTCTCAAGGATTTTAAGGAGGAAATATCTCTCAAGATCCATCAAATTAGGATATTGGTTTGAGAAAATCTCTCAACCATCCATGAGATTCTCAACTTCTCCTTGATATTAGGAAACTAAATGTGAGGTGGATTCTCACACTAAATTAATTTTCTTTTTTCAATAAAAATGAATAATACATGTGCACATGGTATTTTGACCTTAATATGATAAATTTCTCCTCCACACTGACTAGGGATTGTGACAAATTTTATTTCATGGTGTCAAGGTTGCGACACTCAATAAAGTACATTCAACACTTAGTAAGGTGCATAGGACACTTGATAAAATGAATGTGACACTTAGTAAGGTGCATATGACACTTTACGACACTTGTGACACTTAAGGCGTGTAATATATGAGACACATGAGTGTGAAATTTTGGTGTGTAACACTTGGTATTGCATATTATGTCTTAGTATCTACCTTTTATGCCAACAGAGAATCTCTAGAGAGTGCTTAGCAAACTCCCACTCTTGAGTCTTTTTGTGATTCTCTCATTAGAGAGCAAGATAAGATTTTGAAACATGCAGTGATTAGCACTGCAAGTACATCTAACAAATCCTTAGTGGCTCAGCAGGAAGATAACTCCAAGAATCCCAAGAAGCAACATCCTCACCGCAACAACAAGTAAAACAAGGGTCCCAAATCCTCTCAACCAGCATCTGCTCCTAATGGTGACAAATGAGAAAAATATAAAAGTAAGAAGACTAATAGGCATTGCAAATTTTGTGGGTGATATGGTCATATTGAATCTAAATGTTTTAAAAAGATGGAATCCTTAGAAGCGGCAATGAATAAGCACAACATCAATCTTGATCCTTCTTTTTATAATTATTCTTCTCATGGACATGCACTTTCTTCTTCTGGTTTATCCTTCAATGCAATATCCACTTCTTCTTCTTATGAGTGGTTTATTGATTATGGAGCATCTTATCATATGGCTAAGTTTTGAGTCTTAGAATTGACTTGTTTTCCATGATCATTTATTCCACTTTCCACTTAATGTATCCTTCAATATTCACCTATTTTTCACTTATATTTTCGTATTTGTCCATTTTATAATCCTTTACCGCATTTGATATTCATAAGACAATTAATCATTAAATTCTTGTTTTCCCCATGTTTTGATGTTTATTTAGAATAGAATTTGTGGTTTCCTTACTTACTTGAGTTCAGAAGTTTACTACCTGAATCACAATCTATGTGACTACCGAAACAAGCATATTCATGCTCCTATAGTACTACTAGAATTATGTAGCAGCCTATTTTTCTAGAAGCAATTTTTCCATGAAATTTTCGGTCAGATGAAGATGAATTAGAAAAATGTAAGACATGGGTTCTGTGCAGAATGCCCCCAATTGGGTGACTATCAAGCTGATTTCAAATAAATAAAAACAATATGTGAGATATGGGTGAATCTTTAAGAGGGATTTTCCAAGAAATATTGTGTTAAGCCCTAGACAAAGCCCCATGTTATGTATAAAGCCCTAGATATTGAATTATTACATTTCTAGTGTTATATGTATAGGTCGACTAGAACCCTTCATTACACTGTTTCATCATAATTGTACCCTTTTGTCTTATATATATATATATATATATATATATATATATATATATATCGTATTAGGATCATATTATCTCATCTCATATTATATTTTGAATTGGATATATTGTAAAAGGAGGTTTCTCCCTTGAAGTGGATTGTAATTCACTGACTTTTTATCATTTTTAAGGTGTTGGATCATAACACTTGGTATCAAAGCCATTGATCCTAGGGTTTTTCTTCTCCAAGCAAGTCATTTTATCATTTTCGCTATAACTTTTTTTGGGGATGATTCAGACAAAAAAAGCTTGGAGGTTATTTAGGACTTATCAAGGTATCTGTGGTAAAATTTTTAGCTTCTGGATCGTTGTACTTTCGGAGATACACCCTGTGGAAGATAGGGTTTTTGACTAGTCCTATTACTTGTCTCAAACAGGTGCTCCGGGTAAAATCGTCATAGCTTCTTCAGAGAGGATCCAAATTTAGTGAGACAAATTGAATTTGAAAGAGGATAGGTCGTAGTATTTGTGGTACAATTTTCAAATTCAGATATAAAATATTGGACACGTGGCATTTTGTACAAGTTCTCTCTCGCGGGAAGGCCAAAAATCAGCAAGGTTTGGGAAAGTTACCCTAAATTTCAATTGGCAGATCCAATTTTGGTAGACCTATGGAATTGTGGAGAGGACATATCAGAGTAATATAGTATGAAATTTTACACTCAAAAGGGATGAAATTGTAGAAATAAATCAGAAGGAAGGTCGGCCAGGAGGACAGACTCCAAATTAAGGGTTGAAAGGTATGTAACTTACAATGGGCATAACTTTTTATTGGAAGATTTATTTTTGGTGATTCAAATTTTGTGATAAAGAGGAAAAAAGGAGTATTATTATTTGCATTCTACATGGGTCCAAAAAATGTGTCAATACCAATTAAACCTCCTGAAATCTCATCCTAAACTCATGAAGAAAATGATGAGATACATAACAAGTTGTCCAAATTGGAGGGAAAAATCAATGAGTTGAGTGCTCAGTCAATAAAAAATGATGATTTGGTAAACTCACAAAGAAAAATTCAAGAAATGGAAAGGAAGATGGGTGAAATGGAAAACCAAATGGAAGAAAATAAGAATTACATGAAAAAGAAGATGGATGAAATGGAAAATAGGATGGATGAAAATAAGAATGACATTAAAGAAGAAATACAACAATCCTTGAAGGAATTGCAAAATTCCATGTCTTCAGTGAGATTTCTTGCTCTAGATGAGAGACTCTCTAAAGGAAATACCAAAATGATAGGAACTCAGGAAAATAAAGGTAGTATTATGGTTGAACAACCTCCCAATAATAAGCAATTTTATAGTGGATTTGACTCTAATAGTGGCGTTAATTATGGTGGGGGTCCTAAATTCGAATTTCCCAAGATTGAATTAAAGAAGTTTGATCGAACGGAGATATTTACCTAGGTGAACCAAATGGATAAATATTTTCAACTACATAATATTATGGATGATAAGAAAATGATTCACATAGCAACTTTGAACTTTGAGATAAAACCATATCAATGGTATCATTGGATAGTGAAAAGGCAGCCCCCTCTTTATCATTATACTTGGGGTTTATTTACAAGAGACTTAGAAGCACAATATGAGAAAGTGTGGGAACATGACTACTTTAGTCAATTGACAAGAATCAAGAACTTAAGTGATGTTAAAAATTATAATTCATAATTTCAGGTATTAGCCACAAGGGTGGATGACATAAGTGATCAACAATTATTGGAAGCTTACATGGGTGGATTAAAACAAGACATCAAACATGAGATTTTCTTAAGAAATAATACAAATATTATGGAAGTTATGAAAAATGTTCCTCATATTCAAGCCAAAAATAAGGCTACAGACAAGTATGTCATTAGAGCATACACGACAAGCATAGATTGTTTTGGGGGTCATAAGACAAACATACCTCAACCAACAAGGTTGACACTTCAACAAATGGATGAAAGAAGAGAAAAAGGACTATGTTTCAATTGTGATAGCAAGTATAGTAAAGGGCATAAATGTGGTGAGAAGAAATTATTCTAAATAGACTGTGAAGAGGATGAAGATAGTGTACCTCAACCAACAAGGTTGACACCTCAACAAATGGATGAAAGAAGAGAAAAAGGACTATGTTTCAATTATGACAGCAAGTAGAGTAAGGGGCATAAATGTGGTGAGAAGAAATTATTCTACATAGAATGTAAAGAGGAAGAAGATCGGGAATTGGAACCGCCACAAGATCCAAATCTAAAAGAGACTACTCCAACAATATATTATCATGCATTGGTTGGAATTAGTACTCCACAAACCCTAAAGATACAAGGATACATCAAAAAGAAAAAGGTAATAGTATTGGTTGATTCTTATATCTCACACCATAGTTTCAAGTAATGATTGCAGATGGAGGTACCATAAATTGTTCATAGAAATGCCATAGTATTAAGCTCAACATGGGGGTTATTTTTTGGATAGCCCCATGATTTCCATCCAAATGGGGGGTGTCATTGTTGTATTAAGGGTCCAATGGTTACAATCATTGGGAACATTGGCCTTTAAATTTCAAGATATTTTCAAGAAATTTTCCTCGAATGGAAAGGAAATTGAGCTTAGAGGTATCCAAGGGAAACCCTCTAAAGTGATAAGCTCTAATAGCATGAAAAAATTAATCAAAAAGGGATGCCAAGTTGTAATTGCACAATTGTGCACACTTGATGTTCAAACATCTATATCCCCCTCTACATCATATCTCCAAATAGTTATCAACAATCATTCCAAGGTATTTGTTGAAATGCCTAAGGGTCTTCCACATGATCGAGATCATGACCATGTTATCCTTTTGCAACCAGGAAGTGTACCACCTTACATTAGGCCTTACAGGTATCCATATGCATAGAAGAGTGAGATTGAGTGCATGATCCAAGAAATGTTAGAGGTTGGAATCATTCAACCTAGTCAAAGTTCTTTCTCTTCACCAATGGTGTTGGTTACAAAAAAGGATGGTTCATAGCGTACGTGTCCAGATTATAGACAACTCAACAAAATGACCATCAAAGATAAGTTTCTTATCCCTGTCATTGATGAATTGCATGGAGAAAAAATCTTTTCTAATTTGGATCTTCGTTCGGGACATCATCAAATCAAAATAACGCTGGAAGACATTACTAAAACAATTTTTAGAACACATGAAGGTCATTATGAGTTTTTGGTTATGCCATTTGGACTTACTAATGCACCTTCAATATTTCAAATCTTGATGAATTCTATTTTCAATCCCTTCATTAGAAAATTTGTGTTAGTATTTTTGGATGACATACTAATCTACAACAAATCTTATGAAGAGCATGTACAACATGTAGACAAAGTATTACAACTATTGGAAAAGCAAAAAATGTATGCAAAGCCTTCCAAGTGTGCCTTTGGGGTTCAAGAAGTAGAATATTTAGGTCATATTGTATCTCATGAAGGTGTAAAATTGGACCCTAACAAAATTGAATCTATGAGGGAATGGCCAATTCCCAAAACCTTGAAGAAACTTAGAGTATCTGTAATATTGACGGGCTATTACCACAATTTTTTCAAGAACTATGGTCATATAGAAACACTTATAAGAACATTATTAATGAAAGAAGCATTTTATTTGACTGAAGAAGCAACCAAATCTTTTGAAAAACTGAAGGAGGCTATGTGTACAACTCCCATCTTGGCCACACCTGACTTTACAAAAACATTTATTGTGGAGTACGATGCATCATTCCATGGAATTGGTGTTGTTTTAATGCAATAAGGAAGGCCCCTTACCTTTGAAAGCAGCCAACTTAAAGGGAAAAAATTAGTCAAACCCATTTATGAAAAACAAATGTTGGTCATACTACATGAAGTTCAGAAATGGTGTCGTTACCTAATAGGAAGACACTTCAAAGTAACAACAGATCATGATATTTTGAAGTACTTCTTGGAGTACCGATTATCTTCAGAAGAGAAACAAAATTGTGTTACAAATATGTTGGGTTATGACTTTGAAATTATCTAAAAAAAAAGGAAAACACAATGTGGTAACAGATTCCCTTTCCAGGAAAGAAGAAGAAACAGAAGGTTCACTATGTGTTATTTCTATTCTGCAATTTTTTGGTGGAAGAAGTAAGTATAGAATGGAAGCAAGATCAAGAGGTATGCAATATCATTCAACAACTACATGAGGACCCCAGTTCAGTAGATAAATTTGTGTGGAAGAATGATTTGCTATGGTATAATGATCACCTATATTTATGTAAGAATTCCCAACTCAAATAGAAGGTCCTTCTAGAATCGCACACTTCTCCTATAGGGGGACATTTAGGATTCTTGAAAACATACCACAGGATCAAGAAGGATTTTTTCTAGGAATGTCTTAAAAATTATGTTCAATTTTTTTTGTCTAAATATTTGGTTTGCCAACAGAATAAGGGAGAGACAATCAAGACTCTAGGTCTCCTACAACCATTAGCTATACCAAGTCAACTTCAAGAAGAAGTTTCAATGGATTTTATTACAGGTTTACCCATGTCACAAACCCACTACGGCATAATAAAATTTTCGCCCTTCTTCACGGGATAGAATCCCCGAAATCCTACAGGGGGGCTGGCGCAGGCTAGTTCCTCCCTTGTCCACCTCCATGTGATCGTTGGTTATGGCCACAGGCCAACCAAACTAGGCGTCTGCAAACCTCGAAATGTCAAAGTTCTGAAATCTTGAGACTGCAGCCCCACTCCAACAATACATCGCATTTCACGACTTCGGGAGTTTCAACGCAAAGCGCCCCGGTTCTTTGTCCTCGGAACATACGAAATCCCAAAATTCCGGTCCTCCTTCTCTTGAGCGATATCAACGGCTCAAAGCCTCTCTTGATCCAACGAATCAGATCCTTAGGGTTTTTATGGGTCAAGAGTTCAGAACTCTTACCTCTTGTTTTCCCAGTAACCGAATTACCGAAATCTCCTTTCGGGGATTTCCCTGAAACCTCAACCGCGTGCACCTTTCGGGACTTCGAGATTTGCGATTTCGCGAATCCACCGCGAACAAACTCTTGGTCCTTCAACCTCCCGGTATCTGAAACCCTGATGGGTTCGAATATCTACCACGTGTTCTCTTAAATGGACGGTCCCGATGCTTTTGTTGTTTCGCATACCGGGAGTTTGAAACTCTCGGTACCAAGACCACATCCTCCTCTACGTCTCGAACTCTGAATAGTCGAAATACCGAAATCCGATGGCTCCTCCCTGTATCATGATTTCCCGAACTGGGAGTTCGCGATGCAGAGACTCCACGATTCTAGTCCTTCAACCTTCTGCTATCTGAAACCCCGATGGGTTCGGATCTCTACCACGTGTCCTCTGAAATGGGCGGTCCTGATATTTTCGAGACTTTGACGAGTCCTCACCTCTACATATGTGAGGGTTAAACCTCGTGCATCTTCTCTTGGATCCGATGGCTATCGGCTATCCACACGAGATCTGACGGTAGTTGTAGCTCCTCCCTGAGCTCACACTTTCTTCCTTTTCCTTGGAAGATTTCAAAGTCTCAAAGGCCTCGACCTTTGCTTCCTCTGCGAGCCCTGATGGTTTTGGGCCTCACTTGCATTCTAAAAATTCCATCCATCCTGAGCTTAACAGACTTCGTCCTCCAAGGGACTCAAAAGGATTAGGAGGTTTTACATGCGTACATGAAACTGTGTCCATGGTCGACGAACGCACAGTTCGTGACTCGAGCTTATGCCACCATAAAACACAAGTATTTTACGGGTATAAAACCTATCCTAAACATATGCTTTCTTATTGGTCTAATTATACAATCAAACATAAATAAGGGGGGGATATAGTATATCCATTAAGAAATATGTTTGATTCCTGCAACGTACCCAGTGTAGCCAATTCATACACAGTTACAGATAAATTACACAGGGTAAGAAATCACTTATCTATTACAGGTTGTCGCCAACCAACTGACTGTGGGTGTTCATCCTTCCACCCGACCATAGGCTCAGAGGCATTCATTATTATCACTCTGGCCACCCCTGTGCCAAGACATGATATCACTAGGGAGTTCTCATAGTTCTCGAGGGTTCTCTCTCTATTTCAGCTTCTGTTCGGGTCATGTTTTCTGCAACTCGGAGCTTTCTCACTCGGTTGTGGCCTTGGCGAGGTTTCTCATATGCTCTTCGGCATCAAGCTCGCGGCCTTCTGTTCATGATTCACTGGAGAGATTTGTGCCTCTCCCTTGCGAGCTTCCGCCCTCGTCTGGTGTCTCCCTCTCTCCCGTGTGTGCGTCCCTCTTACCTAGGAGGGTTTTGCCTACCTATTTAGTTCCTTCTGTCAGAAGGAAGCTCAGGTCTGCAGGTCCCTATGGTACTTCGGACTGACATCCCATGTTTCCATTCATGGGGGTGGTTGGTGATTCAACCATCGGTCCTTTCTTCATTGACTGATTTCCTTTCCTTGGGATTCGAAGGAGGTTGGTCATCCTTATCAAGGGAGATTTGGGGCTATTTGACATATGAACCCTGTTGTATAGTTTCACATTGTTCCTCTAGTGATATCATGGCCAGTACTTTCAAGGCTTCACCCCCGTAGTCAGTTATTGGTAACTCAACAATAATACATTTACATTTTCCTCATGCATTAGCATGGTAATTTCTATTTTATGATTAATTACAAATTGGGGGAAACATGGTGTTACAATTCCCTCCCCCTTAAAGGAACACCATCCTCGATGTTCTTTCTCAAAACACATGTCATGCCTTTCTCATTTGGCCACTTCAGAAGTCTTGACCTTCATCCTCGGTCAGGTCCTTTTTCAGGATCTGAGTCTTCGTCATCTGCCTTCAATAATTATTGGACAACAAGCACATTAATCACAATTTCGTGCGAAAACATCTTACTATTGTTCAAAATTCAAAAGGAAAATTTCATAATCTTAGCACAATACTTATCTATGCAATTTGTGAATATGTATCCACATGGTAGTTTTGTTATCCATTCTCATCGCTTTCCTTGATGTACCCATTGGGTGCATGATTCCAATTCAATAGTTCACAAGAGCTATCATGATTTCATCTTCCTTTCCAAGGTTTTTCCGCATAGGAAACTACCCACTGTGTGCATGATCCCAATAGTTTGCAAGAATTATGAAGGTCTCCTCTTCCTTGCGGTCACTCATCCTCCAAGCCCAGGCTCAGGCATCCCCTTCACTGTTATACATTCCCTCGGGCGATCCATCTTTCCCTACCGAGGTTTTCTCGCATAAGAAAATCTTAGAGACTCTATCGAGTCTTACAGTTGAGGCGTCCCTCAGACTTTCTCTGCCAAGGCGTCCCTCTGGCTTGTGTTACCTCAACATAATTTATTTCGGGCGATCATGACTTATCACGAGGTTCTCATGGTTCAGCAGTAGCCCTTTTTCATCATCTTCATCTTTGACAGCCTTCATCCGTTCCTTTTTGGACATGTCTTTTCTTCTCACCTGTATCATAGGTATATAAAATTCATGAGACATCATTATAAATTTTAAATCTCAGAATGTTGTTGCAAATCTGTCACCCATAGATTTTCCAATCTCACGATTTGTTTTCATATTTGTTCTGCACAGGAACCAGATTCATAATTATGGGACTTTCCTTCCCATAACGGTTTGGCTCAGAAAGAAATTGACCTTCCTTATGGGCTTACCATGTTGCCATATCTAAGACCCCTTTGCTTCCTACACTTTCAACTTCAATCGGCCAAACAACTTGTTAGCTTTTCCATGCATATACATTTTATTGCACCTTTACAACATCGTCACAACAATTTCAGAATTGTGCATACTTAACAATTAAATTACTTTCTAAAAAGGGGAATACCATT
>ML805634.1:140315-152896 GCA_009831015.1 Picea engelmannii
ACTTACAACACTGCCATATCCAAGACTCTTTGCTTCCTGCAATTCATTCTTTACACAGCCAAACAATTGTTAGTTTCATCTCAACATACCAAACTTTTCAAAACGTAATTCAACATTTAAAAAGGGTTTTAACAATTGTGCCAACATCCATGGCCACATTCATACCCAATGCATTCTTGCATTGTTTTTCAAGTTCGTCACACTTTATGACCGGTTCTTAGCTGCCAACACCCTCTTTCTTATTTTTACCTCATCGCCAAGGCTATATGGGGGCTTTTACAGCCCTGTCAACAATCTTTCACTCGCAACCTTCTCCTAGTCATTCTCTGTTTGAGGTTGCCCATCATTGGCAATTGTCTTCCTCAATAGCTTCAATTTATTTCTATACACAGCATGCATCATCATAGACACAATTACATTAGTCATAATATTAAACCAAATGCATGTATCATAACATTCGAATTCATAAACATCCTCAAATGTTTCCATAAGTGCAATACAACAGTTCTCAACCATTTTCACGGTATTATGACCATCATTACTATGATGTCACCACATTTTCGTTCATCAATGTAGTAGCTTTCTCATCCCATAGGAAACATAATGCACGGCAAGGAAAGAATTGAGGGCTCTCTCCTTCTTCAAATTATTTCTACATCGTCTGGGGATTTTTCAGTCAGTCGTGTTATCTCTAAGGTCTCACTACCTTTCCTTAATCACAGCTTCAATCAAGCCTTATCAGTTAAACATACTTGTTTATTCATTTAATCATACTCAGGGGATTTACTTGCCTCTTACCAACTATATCGGTTTCCACAACTGCTATTTTTTTTCTGAGTAGCCTTGGCTAGGCCTCACCCTAACCCTTTTTGGGATACTGCAACATGCTTTAATAGAAACTCTTTGCTCATAATGAATCATGAACATGTGCATCCTACACACTTCCATTTGGTTATCAGAATGGTCAATATTCAGTCGTTAGTCTTCTATTAATTACATGATTCTTTCAAAATGTAATCCAGGATTCTTATATATGGACAGGCCTTGCAGCCCATTGTCCAACCTTCAACAATTATCAAGGTTGTGACTCTATTCTTCTGACAAAGTCCTTACACATTTCCTCCACCGGAAACTCATTCGGCATGCAACTCCCTTGTTGCATATCCATCACTATCTATGATGGCCTCAAGCTCGAATTAGCTTCAGCTTGTTAATAAGCATTCTTTAAGGGACATAGACATACCTTTCTGGTATGTATTCTAGATTATGCATCAGCACATGTTCTAGGTTTTTTCTAACTTACATCCATGATGTACTTAGCTATACTCATAATCGTAAGCCTGTGTGCAGTTGCCATAGGTATATTTTACAACCCACCTGCATCTTTACTGTTAAGATTAGTCAATTCGGATTCATTCACAATCCTTCTCATGTGATGCTCAAAGGTGTAATCATTTGTCTCTTATTATGAAAAGAGAGAATCTTTTCTCATTTACCCTTTCATCTAATTATATTGGTACTTCCTGAGGAAATGGAACACATTCCCCTCAGGCTATTATTTGGAACAGAACTTTCATGACTCCCCAGAATGGAGTCAGTTATGCCTCCATAGTATTCATTTAATCTGGACAAGAGCAATACTTGCTTCACGTTTCACTCATCAGGGAAATCATATTGGGCCTCTAATATACTTATACTCTTACATCATACATGTGTATTACTTGCACGTTTAATATCATTCATACCTTACCGGTATTAATATCAGGCTTCCTATTATGAAGCTTAATAATGCATTAAAGGCATGCAATCAAGTACAATTGAACACAACTAAGTATTCATCATGCTAGTTCATGCCTTATCCTCACACGACCACCAGCGGTGACCACGATTCGAACAAAAAGGCTCTTCGCATTTCACGATTTCGGGATTCCTATTGCAAGGAACTTTGGTTCCTCGATCCCCGAAATCCGAAAACCCAAAAGACCGAAGCTATGGTTTTCTCGGTGCTTTTATTCACATGACCCTTTGCTCATAACCTGGGGTCAACTCCCAGACATGCATCGGGATCCCATGTTTCGTTGAATCTGCAGACAATGCCCCACCGTTTCCCAAAACTTATGATCCACAAGGGTTCAACAACCTGGATCCCACGGCCCAGATCTCTCTGGCAATCAACGGTCCTGATCAAATCTCGGCTTTCCACCTTTCGGGATTCTGGCAGAGTCTTCACCCCTTAACTCCCGCTTTCAAATCCTCGAAACGTGTAGGCGTCAGATCAACGATCCACTGCCTGTCTCGATCCAACGGCTCAGGTTGGATGTCGGGATTTCGTGACATGTGAGTCCTCAAAACTCTGCCCATTGACTTCTAAACCTCCAACTCCCGAAGATCCAATTACACCGAATCTACGGTTCAGGTCATCCACTAACCAACGGCCTTGATTGAATCGGTGATTTACCTGGTGCGACTTTGGAAAGTCTACGCTTCTATTTTCCCAATAGACGAAACCTCGAAGCTCTATATCAACGGCTCTCGTTGATTCCAATATAACAGATACTATTCCTCTTGAGCTTGTGAGTGATGAGAGGTTATCAACCTTATCTTCTCTGCTTATCAACTAGATCTAACAGTTCATGGAATTTCGGTATTCCTTCCTCCGAGAATTCCACCGTCCGTTCAGACTCTCGATACCTGAAATGTTGAAATTTCAGATCAGATCAATGGTCACCAACGGATCCCCACCCAATGGTTATGATTATGTCGCGATTTCAGGTTTCGCAACTTCGGGGCTTCCGTTATGAAGAACCTTGAATCCTTCGCTCCCCGAAACTGTGAAATTCTCTTTGGACGATCAATGGTCCAGATCGCTCCTTGATCAACGACTATGATCTTTTCGCAAATTTATCATTGCTTCTTCCAAGCCTTTTGGTTTGGCGAAATTCCGGTATCTTTTCGCAACTAACCAATGCGCTACTTCTCCGAGATCGAACAACTCGAAACATTTCGGTTCTTTCAGAATGGATCTTGACTCTCGATCCTATCCAATCTTCAAAATTCTTTTCTGAAGGATTTCTCCCGCTCAATCCTTCGTACTTTCTCTTCCTTCGAACTTCAGTTTTCGGTGCTTCACCTTTGAATGCTTCAGCTCTTTGAAACTTAGAAACTTTTTCTAAGTGTTTCCTCTCAAGACTTAAACCCACTACACCTCCTGGTATACTTTGCGCTCAACCTCCGGAGTTTTCAAACTTTAACAAAAGCTGGATTCTATACGCATGTTCGGCATACCAAATTTCCCCGCTATCTCTTCTGATATTTTAAGTTACTTACAGGATTAATCTCTTAGTCATAACTCATACGGACATTACCCTCTCTTTATGGGAACAACCAACAAGGGTCACTCTTGGGAATTAGCAACAGTCCCAAAGGACTCCTCTAAATCTTGCTTAAACAGATTATCCTTGTTGTCGATTCTAACCCTTATAGGTCAGGTAATCTGACCCTACATATTTTCATCAGTCCTCTCAATCATGAGGAGTTATATGCTCAGGGTTTAGTCTTTTAATAATGCAGTAATTACAACTTTCTAAGGATCCTACCAGTCCTTACCAGATTTCTCAAATCATGAAGGAGTTCTTCATTTGGATCTTAATTCTTACCTAACCAGCCATCTCAATTGCAAGAGACTCTACCTACTTTAGTAGGTAGCCATCGTCACACTTGTAACAGAATAACTTAGTTCATGTCCCTTTTCTGGCTCGTGTCGCTCCGTAGCACAAGTTATTCCACCTATGTTATTCACACTCGGGTCTTATCAGTGATATTGATCAGTGCATCCTTACTCCTATAAGAGTAGTTACCATTTTAACAGAGGGGTTAAAGAAATTCCCAAATTACAGTTTCATTCTGTGGTCCTTCTTCTTAAAGAGAAAATGCAGATAACAATATATCCTTATGTGACTTGTACATGAGCCCAAGCAGGCCAAGTGTTGTAACCATGCTCTGATACCAATTTTTCACACACCCACTACGGCATAATAAAATTTTCGCCCTTCTTCACGGGATAGAATCCACGAAATCCTACGAAGGCCTGGCGTAGGCTAGTTCCTCCCTTGTCCACCTCCATGTGATCGTTGGTTATGGCCACAGGCCAACCAAACTAGGCCTCTGCAAACCTCGAAATGCCGAATTTCTAAAATCTTGAGACTGCAGCCCCACTCCAACAATACGTTGTGTTTCGCGACTTCGGGAGTTTCAACGCAAAGCGCCCCGGTTCCTTGTCCTCGAAACTTCCGAAATCCTGAAATTTTGGTCCTCCTTCTCCTGAGCGAGATCAACGGATCAAAGCCTCTCCTGATCCAACGGATCAGATCCTTTCGGGTTTTTATGGGTCAAGAGTTCATAACTCTTACCTCTTGTTTTCCCAGCAACCGAATTACAGAAATCTCCTTTCGAGGATTTCCCCGAAACCTCAACCGCGTGCACCTTTCGGGACTTCAGGATTTGCGATTTCGTCAATCTGTCGTGACCAAACTCTTGGTCCTTCAACCTCCCGGTATCTAAAACCTCGATGGGTTCGAATCTCTGCCACGTGTCCTCTGAAATGGATAGTCTCGATGCTTTCGTTGTTTCGCGTACCGGGAGTTTGAAACTCTCGGTACCAAGACCACAGCCTCCTCTACATCCCGAACTCCGAATAGCCAAAATACTGAAATCCGATGGCTTCTCTCCTATATTGGGATTTTGTGAACCAGGAATTCGCGATGCAGCGACTCCATGATTCTAGTCCTTTAACCTTCTGGTATCTGAAACCCCTATGGGTTCGAATCTCTGCCACGTGTCCTCTGAAATGGACGGTCCTGATCTTTTCGATACTTTGACGAGTCCTCACCTCTGCGTATGCGAGGGTTAAACCTTGTGCATCTTCTCCTAGATCCGATGGCTATCAACTATCCACGCGAGATCTGACGATAACTGTAGCTCCTCCCTAAGCTCACGCTTTCTTCCTTTTCCTTGGAAGATTTCAAAGTCTCAAAGGCCTCGGCCTTTGCTTCCTCTACGAGCCCTGATGGTTTTGGGCCTTGCTTGCATTCTGAAAACGTTATCCATCCTGAGCTTAACAGACTTTGTCCTCCAATGGACTCAAAATGATTAGGAGGTTTTACATGCGTACATGAAACTGTGTCCACGGTCGATGAACGCACAGTTCATGACTCGAGCTTATGCCACCATAAAACACAAGTATTTTATGGGTATAAAACCTATACTAACCATATGCTTTCTTACTAGTCTAATTATACAATCAAACAAAAATAAGGGGGGGATACAGTATATCCATTAAGAAATATGGTTGATTCCTGCAACGTACCCAGTGTAGCCAATTCATACACAGTTACAAATAAATTACACAGGGTAAGAAATCACTTATCTATTACAGGTTATCGCCAACCAACTGACTGTGGGTGTTCGTCATTCCACCCGACCATAGGCTCAGAGGCATTCATTCTTATCACTTTGGCCACCTCCGTGCCAAGCCATGATATCACCAGGGAGTTCTCACATTTCTTGAGGGTTCTCTCTCTGTTTCATCTTCTGTTCAGGTCCTATTTTCTGCAACTCGGAGCTTTGTCACTCGGTTGTGGCCTTGGTGAGGTTTCTCAGATGCTCTTCAGCATCAAGCTTGCAGCCTTTTGTTCATGATTTGTTGGAGAGCTTCGCGCCTCTCCCTTGCGATCTTCCACCCTCGTCTAGTGTCTCCCTCTCTCCCGTGTGTGTGTCCCTCTTACCTAGGAGGGTTTTGCCGACCTATCCAATTCCTTCTGTCAGAAGGAATCTCAGGTCTGCAGGTCCTTGTGGTACTTCGGACTGACAACCCATGTTTCCATTCATGGGGGTGGTTGGTGATTCAACCACCAGTCCTTTCTTCATTGACTGATTTCCTTTCCTTGGGATTCGAAGGAGGTTGGTCATCCTTATCAAGGGAGATTTGGGGTTATTTGACATATGAACCCTCTTGTATAGTTTTCACATTCTTCCTCTAGTGATATCATGGCCAGTACTTTCAAGGCTTCACCCCCACAGTCAGTTATTGGCAAATCAATAGTAATACATTTACATTTTCCTCATGCATTAGCATGGTAATTTATATTTTATGATTAATTACAAATTAGGGGAAACAAGGTGTTACAACCCAAATCCGAAGGAAATACTGTCATCGTGGCAGTAGTGGATTGACTAACAAAAGTATGAACATGTTTTCTCTCTTTCTCTTCCTTTTAAAGAAAGTATAGTACATGTAGAATTCATGGAAATAGTTCAAAAGCTACATGGAGTCCCCAAGATTATTGTAAGTGATAGAGATTCAATTTTCACAGGAAATTTTTGGATGGAATGATTTTCTTGTTTGGGTATTCAATTGGCTCACAGCTCATCTTACCACCCTCAATCTGATGGGAAAACTAAGATTGTGAATAAATGTCTAGAAGGATATATTTGTTACTTTGCATCTGATAAACAGACACAATGGGTTAAGTGGTTACCCTTGGTAGAATGGTGGTATAACACATTCTTCCATACTTCATCAAAAATGTCCCCATTTTTGGCACTTTATGGATATCATCCTCCATCCATCACATCCTTGAAATGGAATACAAAGGTTCAAGTAGTGGAGGACCATATAGGGAACCAACAAGAGGTCCTCAAACTATTGAAGGGAAACGTGATTATGGAACAAAATAGGATGAAACAACAAGCAAATCAACATCACAGTGAAAGGGAATTTGAAGTGGGGTATTGGGTATTTATAAGGATACAACCATATAAACAAATGTCCCTCAATCAACAAAAAAAGGACAATAAATTAGCACCCAAATATTATGGCCTCTATAAGGTTTTGCAAAGGATTGGAAGTATGGATTACAAATTGGATTTTCCTCCATCTTCACGTGTACATCCAGTCTTCCATGTTTCTTGCTTAAAGAAGTTCATCGACAACAAGATCACAATCCATACTATTTAACCAAAGATCAATGAAGAAGTGAAAATTGTACTAGATCTAGAAACAATCCTTGAAACAAGAATTAAACAACTAAGAAATAAAGCAATTACAGAGTACCTCGTCAAATGGAAGAACCTACTAGTGGAAGAGGCAACATGGGAAGATGATTTATTTGTGCAGAAGCACCCATGGTTAGTCAAGTGTTGAGGAAAACATTTATTTGAAGGGGAGGGGCATGTTAAGCCCTAAACAAAGATCCATGTTATGTATAAAACCCCTTATTAAGCCCTAGATATTGAATTATTACATTTCTAGTGTTATATGTGTAGATCCACTAGAACCCATCATTGCACCCTTTCATCATAATTGTACCCATTTCTGTCCTATATATATCAAGGAGATATAGTATTAGGATCATCTTATCTCATCTCATATTGTATTTTGAACTAGATATATTGTAAAAGGAGGTTTCCCCCTCGAAATGGACTGTAATTCATTGACCTTTTATCATTTTTAAGGTGTTGGATCATAACATCCTGTAACAACCCGTATTCCTATAATTACTCTTTTCTTGGACGAATTTGGGAATATGGTTTTGTCAAATATTATGTTGTTTTCATTCCATTCTATTCAAACATATCCAACAGCCATTAAGTAAACTTCATTTCCTTAATCAAGTTTGTGATGGTTGTGTTGATGGGTCCTAAATCCCTTTAGTTCAACAGCAGGAACCAAACCTGCCACCGAGGCCCAATTAGACTCTACAGGGTTTAATAGTGGAATGGTTCTCCAGATCTTGCGATCCGGCCAATTAATCGATGAGCTTTACGTTTTCTTGTGAAGGCCTCTCCTTCTGTTCGAACATTCTCTTTTTTGTATTTTCTTTTTGGTGTGACTGGTATAATATGGAAATCTAGTATAAGCCAACTAGGCAACAAATGGGAACAAACTTAAACTACTGGAGAAGAGGCTGGGTTTGGGATAACCCTTACACCCTAGCATGCAGACAATGATCGTATACCATAGGCCTAGTACTAATAATTTATCCATGTGAATATTCCAATTACTAACTGAGATACGAGTTATCAGAAGAAAACATGCATGTGATAAACAACGGTAAGAAAAATAATTCGCTCAACTATAATCATCAATCACATAATAACACAAAGATTCATTTTTCATCATTAAACAAAGAACTGTAAAACATTGCATCAGATAACTTATCAATAGATTTAATAGCTCTTACTCATTACTGCATCCATTCATGAGATGGGATAGGAAATAGTTCTTCTCCACCTCCAATCATACATGCATTTGATGAAAACATAAACTTGTCTCTCGTCCAGAAGGACTTCTCAATTAAAGGAAGCTCCAAAAGAATTCTTAACAAAACCAGAAATGAGAGTTTCTTGCAACAACCATCGACCCTTAACTAATTGGTCGATGCTCTTATTTATAACATAAAATTAACTGAAAATAATGGCTAAAGTACAGATAAGTAAAACAAAATTCGCCACTTGGTGTTCTCTCCTATCAATTTGTCTAAGAGTCATTTCAAGATATCATTTTAAAGGGAGACTCTTCTCGTACTCCAACCACTGGATGAACAGCTCGTCATAGGTATTGGCGTATGGGAATCTATGTTGTTCCATCGGGGCCACGTAAACCTCTCTGATCTCTACCGCATGTACCCGATACTTGACCAGACTGGCACTTAACTGTTGCAGCATAGCCCGAGCTTTGATCGAGTGTTCCATAAACTATTGCACCTGACCTGGCATTGTGTCTGTCAGCTTTGTTAGTTCTTCGGCCCATGTTGAGTCTTGCTCAATGTGCGATTTGACTACGTCGCTCAAGTCACCAAAGTCTTTGGGAATTCCAAACTCAGGGAGCCTGATATCCTCCACTGCCTTGTTGATTTTGATTCAGCTTCTCTTGTACTTGACCATTTTCTTGAATCTCCCAATAAGGCTCTCGAGCCATTCTTGCTCAATACTCGGAGGCATATTTTCGGCAATTGAAATAAAAATCATTTAGAGACTGTGTATAGAACAACACTTGGTAAAATAAACATATAAAGTGTAAACGTGAAGAATCCAGACTGGTACATACCTGTAAATCTTGCTAAACCTGGTTGTTTGATACTTACGGGATATCTTCGATCTTTCGAATTACTTGAACCGCTTCTGTTAGCGTCATCATTTTTCTCTAGTTAGGGTGGGTTACATCTGTGTGCCACAGCATGAAATATCAGGTACGGAAAAAATATGAGAGTTGAAGTCACGCCAGTGGAGTCGGGAAAGGGTGTCAGAGCCAAACATGTGTTGAAAGTATGAGTATGTTCCAAAAGAGTCGGATCTTTTCATAAGGGAATTCGTTAGGCGCCCTAGGTCGAAGCAAGTCGTTTGAATAGAAGTCGCATCCGCAATTGCATCAGCCATCATCAGCTCATCATGAAGGCTGGGAGATTGAAAAATCAAGGTGATCGTACCACACACCATCTTAAACTCATGTCGGTTGTATCTCACATGCCTCGGAACATACTCGTCGCGCAGATGTGCCACAAAAAATCTTCATTTTGCTTCAAAACATCCAGTCACCATGAATCCAGTGTTCCTTGGCACATTTCCACCCATTGTTTGCTCTGTTATAAATTATGGGTGTTCTGCATGTGTTCTACTCACCAGCCGAGCTTATGCATTGTTGGTAATTCGTCTCACGATCCCAGTCTGATCAATTTTTTTCACTTTGGGTCCTCGTCAAGTTCCCCACGCATAAGACAGATACGTTTTCGCACCATGGGAACCCCTCAAAACATAATACGGGGCACGCGAGGCAGCCAAAGCGTCAGGCTTGAGCCCCACAACAATTGGGATTCGTTCTTACTCGCAGCGGGCATTCCCGAGGCTTCAAAGGGAGGTTCTCACCTGCGCGCGGAAACGATGGGATCACACTATGTGGAGGCCAAAGTGGAAGACGTTGTGCCAAATGGAAGGACGTTGGAATCCACGCCTCCCCAACAGAGGACAACCCGAAAAATGGGAAGGCCGAGGAAGAATAAGGAAGCTAGGGAAAACCAAATCCTGAGCGATTTGTGTGCAAGATCGTTCGCCGAGGAAATACTGATGCGTGTTGTCCATCTACAGCCTGTCGAAGCCACAAGTCGAGGGAGCGGGAGAAAAATGAGGAGGCCATATGCCACAGTTTCTCATGTTCAAGAGCCGACTCAGCAGTTGGAGTAGGCACAACTCGCTATTGTTGAACTCTGCCAGGAAAATAGAGAATTAAGACGACAATTGGTGGAAAATACCCTTGAGGTGTCAGCATCACAAGGTCATGAAGGGAACGTGGCATGGCTCAAGAGATGGCTCTGGGAAGCGCAAGATACAATCGTGCAGTTGTGCGAAGCACAAAGGGTGTCGGAAGAAGTGAATATGAAAACATCTCAGGGAACGCGAAGTAGCCGGTGAGAAAGTTCACACAGAGCTTGTTAGCGCGCAGAAGAGGCGTGATTAATGAACTTTATTTTGTATTCTCAAACATGGCACAAAACTTGATAGTTTTTTGAAAATTTTCATGTTCTTAATGTAAATCGGGTTGGTTGGCCAAAAGTTGTAGACAGTGTCTCTTGTATGTAATCTAAGCTCGATGGAAATCTAATATAAAGTCTCGAAACTTTCACGAAAGGATTCTAGTTATAGCAGTTGGATGCTTCGTTTCTTTTCTTTATGTATGTATCTCTTGTGTTCTTTTGTCCATACTTGTCTTGTCTAATTCAAGACATATTTTCGATCCTGGGATTCGCTACACAGTGCTCCTTGTTTGCGTCATTCAGATGAACCGTATTTCTTGCAAGTTAAACCTAAATTTATACTTAGTGGTGCTCCGAGTTACTTTATGGTTTTCATTGATATCCTTCTGCGAAACACTTACGACGCCGATCGATTTCATCATACGGTGTTGACATGGTATAACTGGCTCGGGATACGTGGCACTGAAGACCAGTGACTTAGCTCACGGGTATTGGTTGGACTCGGGACTTTATTCAAGTTATGTGCTCTAAACTAAACCTGGGATTGCCAATGTTGAATAGGTATCGGGGATCGGCGTCCGGGGATAAACCTATCGCGTAGTTTCCTTTGGTTTAGCGTCCTCAAAACTCTCAATGCCGAAATGTTTTGGGGGTCAGTGATAGGAGAAAACTTGAAGTGTGGCCCGAATGTTCGTCGTGGTTTGGTCTCCTCTGTTTCGCTAAGAGTGTCGGGTATCGGCCATCGGCAATATCATTTATTTCTTCGTTAACATTTACTCTCTTTTCCTTTTACCAATGTCGAAGGGGATCGGTTGTCGACGATTTCCTTGTGCGATGTTTGTCGTGAAAGAAAACTTCCTTTTTTCGATGCCGATGAAGATCGGTGCTCGGCGACTGTGGTTTTTCAAGTGATTTTCCTTCATCCTTTAATTCCTTCTTATGTTGAATCCTTGAGCGCATCGGGGGGGAGTGTTTTGGCTGCCAATTCCTTATTTAAGCGTTAAGTATTTTTTAATTCATGAGTTTTCATAGATTCAAGCAAAATTTGGAAGACTTAATGAGAGTCAAAAAATGATAAGCAAAGGAAACATTTTTCATAATGAAGTTGAATTAGTCAGTGAAAAAGATTAAGTGGTACCCAAAAAGTAAAATTCGACATAGGATTTTTAGGGTGCGTTGAGTGCTCAACAAATGGCGACTTACTGGATGAAAGCAGAATCATTGTTCCTCCTTTGGGCTCGGTTGATGCAAAAGCTGGTGGAGAACTTAACTGGTTTTAAATCAGAGCCTCTTTTACCCTTGAATTCGAAGTTCTCTGGTTGATGCCTCTGGGTCTACCTGTGGGGTTTTCAACCTTTACTCCTCCTTTGTTTCCTGTAACCTTGACTAACGCCCTTTTTTTTACAAGAGTCTAGTAGAGAGTTCACTGGCACGGAGCCTTTAGTTACATTCACTCACTTGCTACAATGTTTCTCCACTGCTAGCGAGCGTCCATAGCCCCGGCGGAGTCACCCTGACATCACAAACCTTGCTCCGCTGCCAGTGAGCATCCATAGCCCCGACGGAGATATCTACATACCCTCCCCTATCGTGCGCTCATTTGATATAGTTAACTTTATTTCAGCAGAATGCCCTAAGCGAGTGGGAGAGGATGGCGTCTATTATTTTGCAAGATGAGATGGTTAAGGTGAAACATACTAGCTCTGTCTCTGAGGTGCATGTAGTCCTTTCCATCTTTCCTTCTTTCCCTTAAGGTCTTACCAAACCACTAAGCAAAAACTTCTGACATTTCTCCAAAGTTGTTCATCTGTGTAGGTTAGATAGAGAACCCCTCGAAACAATTGCAGGTTCCCCAATGCTTCTCATGTTTCTATGTGAGCGATGAGTTAGGAAGAGAGTTCGCTATGTCGCATGATTTGAGGTCAGCCATTGTCTTTCTAAACACAATCTTCAAAAGTGAAAAAGTCCAAATAGAAAACGAAAGCAAACAAACAAAAAATGCATTTCGTAATCGACCTAGCTAGACATAAAATCATGAAAATACGCACGAAAAAC
>ML805634.1:153010-205686 GCA_009831015.1 Picea engelmannii
TCAGGTTCCCCCCTTATATTTTTTAACCGATAAGTGTCTGCCCCAATCTTCTTAGCCACCTGAAAAGGTCCAAGCCATAGATTTTGAAACCTAGAATGCTTTCCTTTAGGTTCGTTTACTCTGTCCCATTTCAAGACTAAGTCTCCTACTTCAAAATTCTTCTCTTTAGCCTTATGCTTGTCAAACCATCATTTAACGATCTGTTGTTGGGATCTGAATTTTGATTTAGCTTTCTCCCTTTCTTCTTCTAACATGAGCAGGGTGTCAATTCTTTGTTGTAAGGTTGATGAGGGATCCCCCCTGGACTCCTGGGCAAGTTGAAAAGATGGGAGATATAGTCTGTTTGGGAGAATGGCTTCTAGTCCGTATACTGGAAAGTATGGAGAATTTCCTATAGCTTCCTTGGGTGTAACTTTATCTGCCCATAAAGCGTTGTGGATTAAATTATGCCAATTCCCTTGGTTATCTGCAACCGTTTTCTTCAATATCCTTACTAGGTTCTTATTAGTTGATTCTGGCATTCCATTTCCCCGCGGATAATAATTTGCAGAGTATCTAATTATGATTCCTTTGTCTAGTGAAAACTTTGTTAATAAGGTGGAAGAAAAATAAGTTGCATTATCGAAAACAAGAACATAAGGGACATTGAACCTTGTGATTAGTTGTTGTTCTATGAATTGGATTACCACCTTCTCGTTTACATGGGTCAGAGGAATGGATTCTGCCCATTTCGTGAAGTAATCGGTGGTAGTAAGTATGTAATTCTGTTGTTTTGAAGAGCTTGGTGTAATTTCTCCTATGATGTCTAACCCTTGTTGCTCAAAATTCCTAGAAACGGTTACCAGTTGTAGTGGGACTGTTGCTCTCTTCTCTCTCCCAACACTTACTTGACAAGTTTTACAGTTTCTAGTGTATGTGTGAGTGTCCTTGAACAAAGTGGGCCAATAATAGCCAACTCTCAGTATCTTATGAGTGGTAGTGTCTCCTGCAAAATGTCCACTAGCGGGGCCGTCATGGAGCTCCTTCAGAACTTTGTCTGCATATTCATGTTTGAGGCATCTTAACAGTACCCCATCATAATTAACCTGGAAGAGTACCGAATTTATGAGGCGATATTGTGCAGATTTTAACCTGAGAGCTCTCCTTTCCCTGGGGTTTAGGTCTTCTGGGCAAGTCCCATGATGCAGGAGATAAGTCAATTTCTCATACCAAGACTCTTGCCTTGGGGATATGTACGAAGCTTCACCACACCATAATGCTAGTTCATTTTCCCATCCAGAGTCTTCATTTACTTCGTCTTGAGCCTCAGCTTCCAGTTTGCATAATCCTTGTCCTTTAACTAGTTTAACAGGTTTTATATCTAGATCAAATTCTTGGACTATTACCATCTAGTTCCCTCTTCTTTCCCCCATCTCCTGTTGAGTAAATAGGCATCGAACTGCGAGGTGAGGTACGATTACTTTGGTATGGTTCTTGAGGATGTAAGATCTGAAATGTTTTATTGCTTTATAAATTGCATAAGCTTGTTTATCTATAGTAGGATAATTCAGTTCAGTTCCTTGGAGGTTAGTGCTCATGAACGACACCGAAGCCTCATTGTTGTCACCATCCTTCTGAGTCAAAATTGCAACTAACAATTGATCGGAGGCGAAAGTATAGAGGAAAAAATCTTTGTTGAAATTGGGGCTTCACAACATGGGGGCTTGAGATATAGCAGTCTTAATGTCGTTGAAGGCCTTCTTTCATTCATCATCCCACTTAAATTCGACATCTTTACGAATCATCTTTTGTAAGGTTTTGATAGTTTCTGCGAAATCAGGGGTGAATTTCCTCACAAAGTTGATTTTCCCGAAGAATGATTGCGTAGGTTTTTTGTTGTGAGGTAATGGAAGCTAAGTTATAGCGTTAATCCTTTTTGGGTCTATGCAAATTCCTTCTTGTGATATAACGTGGCCTAGCAGCTTACCTTCCTTGACACCGAAAATAGTTTTCTTAGGACTTAAGGATATATCGTACTTCCTACATCTTTCAAAAATCTGGGTTATGTGTTGAATGTGATCTTCTTTATTCTTTGAATACATAGTCACGTCGTCCAAGTAAACTACTACACACTTGTTGATTAGTCCCCGAAATACTACATAGATGGCCCTTTGGAAGGTCGTTCATGCATTGATTAAACCAAAGGGCATGCATTTGTAAGCAAAAGTTCCCCACATGGTTCGGAAGGTAGTTTTTAAACGATATTCCTCTGAAACCAGAACCTGGTTGTAACCTGAGAAACTGTCCAGCAAAGAGAAAATCTTAGAGCCATAGACGGTCTACAAGAGCTGCTCCATTGGAGGAATTGGGTAGTTGTCCTTTTTTGAAGCTCTATTGAGGTTTCTAAAATCTACGCATAGGCAAATTTCCCTAGACTTTTTCCTTACAGGAACCAAATTATCTACCCATGCAGAATGTCTAACCTGGAATATAATTTTGGCATCTAACAGTTTCTTCAACTCCTGACACATGAGAGGTTCCAAGGAAGGGTGATACCTTCGGATCTTATGTTGGAAGGGTTTTACTTCATATTTTAATGGGATAGTGTGTTGAATGATATGGGTATCATAAGTTTTCAGATCTCAGTAGGACCATGCAAAGACATCTTGATATTGCCTGAAGAGTTTAAGATAGGCTTTTCTTTCCTCTTTATATATTGTCCTACCAAGGTTTATGTTTTTTGGGTTTTCCGGGGTTCTGAGATTTATAGTTTCATGCATGGGACAAGAACTATCGGTCTTAGAGTTTTGGGGCCCCTTAAATCTTTCTTTCATGTCAAGAAGATTTTCTAAATTAGCTATCCCCTTCAGGATTATGTGAGACTTTGATTTTTCCATTGGTTGACCTGTATGAAGGTTGGTTTTCATCGAATGTCCCTGGAATACTTCATCATCAATGGACAAGTCTTTAAAATTATCTTAGTTAGTCATAAAGTTTATGATTTATTCATCTCCTTCAAAGACCTGCCAGTTAGAAATATTGTTGGGCACCGATGGTTTGTAGTGTAGTTCCACAGTGAACTGGGAGGCTTCATAATCCTCTAGAGGTGATAGCCTTGAGGCAGCAGTGGCCAGAGAATCAGCAATAATGTTCTTCGTTCTGGGAATCATTGTAATGTTGAAAGCTTCAAAATGCTCTATTAGCCTATGCACTTCCTGTTGGTAATTCTTCAAGTGTGGATAATTGCAATGTATAGTATTCCTTATCTGTCTGACAATGATTTCAAAGTCTCTGAAAACCTTTAATCTTTGGACATTTAATTCTATGGATTTCTTTAGCCCCTGTACTAAAGCTTCATACTCGGTAGTGTTATTCGTGCATTCGAATTCTAGTCTACAAGACAGGAAATGTGTTGGCCCTTGACCAAGTTTTGAGGATTCTTGGTCATGTTTGACCTAATTTTGGGACTTCGACAGGCTGTCGAAGGCGGAGCGCAAGATGAAGCAAAGATCATGGGATCTCGGCCCTTTTTAGGGCCCTTTTTGGGATTCGGGATTATGTAATGGGTATGGGATGTCGGCCCATGGGTTTACCCATGTTTAGGCCTATTTTGTAATGTATAAATAAGTAGCTAAGTGGTGTAAGAAGGGAGAGACCTAGTAGGTCGGTGTGCTAAGTGCTAGAGTTTGATCTATGTGATCAAGCGTTGTAAGAGCTTTGTGCATATTGTGTGAGGCTTGCAAGGCTAGTGCAAGTAACTATAAGAGACTGTGTGAAGGCTTGGTGTTGTACCCTAGCTACAAGAAGGAGGATATGGCGGAGTGCGCGCAAATATCATGTCTTCTACGGAGTAGAATTTGGATTCTATGTGACTGTAAGAAGCTTGACCAAAGATAATAAAGAAGAGAAGAGTTGGTGGACGTAGCCCCAGGGTGGGGGTGAACCATGTACATGTTTTGTTGCTATGCTTTGTGTGATGTATTGATGTGTTTATGTGTTTATTTGCTTAGTGATTTAATATAGATGAATGATATGTTGATGCTTAGTGCTTAATAATATGTATGGATGTTAGATCTGACTTATGTATGTATGCTTAGTGCTTAAGTACCTTAGATCTGAATGAATATTATGATACTCTGTAATTAGGGTTTAACTTCATTGTAACTAAGACTGGATATTGATGAATGTTAACTGTTGAGCGCTCTATTAAGTGTTAGAATCATAAATATGTGTCCCAACTAAGGTTGCAGACATCTAAGTCCTGCAACCACCCCTGCCTCTACCTTGGGTGAGACTTCATCTGCTTCGCAGGTGTTTCCGAAAGGGTCAATAATTAGGGTTTTGTTGGTGCGTTGTTGTAGCGTTGAACCTTGGGTCTGCCCCTGTGCCAGCAAATGGTTCTGTTGCCGGGACCTGAAACTGTGATTGTTGGGAACTAAGGAAGAAGAAGCTTTTTGCAAGGATCTGACCTGGAACTGTGATTGTTGGGAAGTGAGGAAAAAGGAGCTTTGTGCGAAGATCTGAACTGAAAAAGAGAAAATCTCTGTGCATAGAACTGTTTCCCTAATACGCAGCACTACTTGATCTGTGGCACTATGTGCCAAGAAAAGAGGTCAGATATGAAGAAAAGAGGTAAGATATGGGAGCTTTGTGCCCTGACAAAGGTGAAAGTGAGACTAAAGGGGTAAGACCTATAAGATTTGTGCTCTGTAGAAGTAAGATAAGTAGAAATTTTTGTTTCTAGTGTATGAATCTAGGTATGTTTGATAAGATTTTTCCTAGCTTGAAAACTAGGGCACTGATAGAAGAAAGAAGATTTGATATGAGTAGATCTGATAAGAATAGTGAAAGATATGTTATACCTATGCATAGGGAGAATGTTTGGACTAACAAATGGATGCAGGACCCTAGAAAGAATTTGTTGCAGGTTAGTTACCATGATCCTAGCGTGCAGTATAGGAGAGGTTGGGGATCATTTAAAATAAAGAGAGGATTAACCCTTTGTTACAGTTGCAGAAAACCAGGACATCTTGCTAAGGAATTCCCTGGAAGAAGACCTAGTTGCCTATGTTGCAAAGCTATGGACCATGAAGTATTGGATTTCCCTAGAATGATTGCTAAGGTTGAAAGAATGAATACGAGCCAAGAAAACCCTAAGGCAGATCCAGAAACTGAGGTTATGGAAGAACCCCAGAGAGAATCAGAAAAAGGATTGCTACAGATGAAAGAAACCCTGAATGACCACTGGCATGTCAGCTTATCAGAGATGTTCAAAGAAAAAGAGTGCATTTAAACAAGAATAGGAGACTTCGACATTGACTGTGTTTTGGATGAGGAAACACAGGTGAATATCATGATAGAAATAACTTGGAAACTTTTAGGGGAGACTGATATGATTCCTTCATTGGGAGGAATAGGATTATTCAGAGGAAAGTTGACAACCCTATGTGGAAGACTTACCCAGATATCTATGAGTGCTCATGGAACTTCGACAGAGGAAGAATTTGAAGTTGTTAAATTTATTGAGAACAACGCTCCATTTGTTATGTTACTAGGAAAACCTTGGATTGAAGGAGATCAGGCCAAAAGGAAAGAAGAAGAAGTCTTAGAACAAAATAAGCAAGAGTTGAAAGATTTCATGACTAAGAGGATCACACACTTGATTGAAGAACTAGAGAACCGAGCGAAGCTATTTAAAACCAGAGACTTGGATGTCGAAGTGGGAAGAACACTAGAATACCTGCAGAAGACTGAAGTACCTATTCCAGATACAGATGAAGTATTACCCATGATTTCTAGGCAAGAATCTCCACAGCGCAAAGTTACTCTACCAAAGGAAGATAAGAATCAGAATGGAAAAAGGAATTTTGAGACGAAGATCTCCGAAAAGAAAGATAGAAAACTAAGTAAGAAGAGAGCTAAGATCGAAAAGTTATAGAAGGTTCTAGGGGGGACTTCGCAGAAGGAAAATTTTCAAAATTGGAACTTCGTCGGGATATCAGAACTACGTCACATGGCACTTCTCCATGGAGAAAAAATATAGTCGTTGGGAACAGTATAACCGTTAGACCTATTATCACTCCAAGAAACCCTTTGTGGTTGTAAACCAAAGGTGCTTGGTAACTTCAAGAATGAATGGATCAATGGGATAACTCAATGTAAATATGATATACAGACAGTCAAGATGGAAATCAAATGAACCAGTGCTCTCAAAGATTACTAATCAGTAGGTAGCTTAAAGTGAGCGAAGAACAAATTGCTTATAAACCAGTACACAATGTAGGGTCTAATAAACAATGGAGAAACTATTTATCAAGCTATGAGCCAATCAATGAGATAACAGTCATTCAAGGCTAGACAACGCAATAGAAGTACAGAAAGAAGGTGGAGAAACTGACATCAATAAAGAGAGAAACCTGTGATTTAGTATTAACATCTATGGGCATGTTTACAATATGACATTCATGTATCCAAAACTGAACCATTAGTTCATCTTCTGTTTTCAGCTTTATAGATTTTACAATGCAGTTTTCAGATCCTAAAATAATGGATCTGATATTCTAAAAACAGAAAGTAAATCATATTTGCAAAAAACTAGGAAGAAATCCTCAAGATGAGGTCAATCCCTATCTAATGATCTTCAAAAGTGGTAGAAAGTTGATGAAGTGTAGTCCAGCCTTCCAAGGCTCTTTAGTTTGATATCCTGGAGATGAAATTCGAGTTGGATGGTGTGTCTTCAAATCCCTGATTTTTTGCCTTTGAAAAAGACACCAAATTTATTTGAATAACCTCTTCTGATATTATCCCTCACAAATAGAATTCAAATCTAACTTGATAATTCACCATTTATCCATTAGAATCGATTTCAAACCATTCGGATTCAAAAAATCCCGATCTGGGCAAAAACATTAGCTTGCTGCCCTGTAACAGTTTTGCAAAGCATTTTCTGACATCTGATCTTGCGGGGAAATTTTGACTATCTTTCGGAGCTTCAAATCCAAATCCGATTGCATCACTGGAAATATTAGGATGTGTAGTCATCAATTGACTATTTGAACGTGCGAAACAGACATTCCAAGGCTGAGAAAAACGATTTGTCCCAAAGGCAGTTTTTAGGAAATTCTACAGGTTTCGGTGGTAACGGCTTCAAGGATCCTTTGATGAAGATCCTCTCTTTCTAACTGGTCTCTTTACTTCCTCCTGCTGAGTCTTAGCTTGTGTTTCTCCTTCAATGAAAGTGGCATTTTGTGCAAGAGTCTCTAATCCACAAAGGTTATGACTCGACAAAAACCATGTAACAAGATTTGAGGTGGGAATTGCTCAATTCTTAATCACAGAAGCAAAACTTACGTCACTTAATGCTTGAAATGCACAGTTGTATAATGAACTTGCCCTTCAAACTAGAATTTCAACCGTCTATTGCCTCTGAGATGAAACTGGAGCTTTAGTTGCGTGCCTGTATGAGATAATTTTGGATATTTTCTCTGTTAATCAATACAAGGACTCGGTGCATGAAATAATGAACGTTTAACCACATTCCCAATTAAATGTGACATCACAACGTTAATGATCATATCCATAAGATCCGCACACAATCTTGAGTTTGTTATGATATATCCCATCGTGAAATTTTGTGCCATACACAATTTTAATGACAACTGACAACCCGAGCATATAAATGATGTTTCGGCAGGTATTCCTCAGCAAACTACAATGAGAACCACGTGATGCACCATTTGTCATGATTTTTGACGGATAGCAATGATGCCCAGGCTCACTTGATGTTTGGCGTGTCTGAAAGCATGAGAGTTTTAAATTTAAACGTGAAAAAGCTTTCGGTCGTTAAGGGCCTTCTGCCATGCGCCTCTTATCCACCGAAAAGGTCCACTTTCGGTAGTTAAATGGTCTTTTGGTAAACCCCTTAAACCACTGAAACCTGTAATTCAAAAATTAACAAGCCAACATCCAAAGTGATGGTTCTTTCAACTGTACACTTCAAAAATAGACCTCCTAAGGTACTCTAAAAAATTTAGAAATAAATTTTTTGACTCTATCTTATCACCTAAAATAATGAAACTTTGGCAGTGTTATTTTAGGAGATAACAAGACCGACGGCTCGAACGGGTAGAAAGGCATTTATGGTCAGAAATTTTGCCACCAGACCGTTGGGACTGCGTCATAACGGACAGGACTGAGTTAATGAATGCTTCTCACCCATTGCAAGAGATTTGTTGTCAAGTTATCTATTTATCCCATCGTGCCACGCAACAAGAACACTTTTGCCAACCGTGACTATCTGAGCCCGTAGAATAGTTGATTTTGCACAGTGATCATCGCACTATTTCCATCCATCCCATTGCATTGAGAAGTTACTCTTCGAACCTGAGATATTCAACCACGAGCGTGTATGTCCGAAGAACTTAGTGCACTCGAAGAGTTCGAAAAGGAAGTACTCATTGACCTAATGACTGAGAGAGTCATGTCTGAAAGAGTGATGTCTGTGGGTGTACAAGCATCATCGACGAAAGGAGTGCAAGCCTCTCCGTCGACTACTCATGGAGTGGGACCATCCCGACCATCAACGGAAAAGAGAACCAAACACAAAGATGACCTAGCAAATGCGAAGCTGATCCTGACCATATTTCCCAACTACATCCCGCCTTTGGTTGGCGCGGTGAGTTGTGATAGTGTGCCAAGAGATTTTGAGTACACCATGGTTATTGTGTACCTCCCGGTGGGGATACGCGCAGTTCAAGCACAGTAGGACAAGATCGCAGTGTTGAAGTTCAGTGACTTCAACCTCGTAGATCACAAGAACTATGGTATGCTCGCCCCGTATAAATACCTGACCAGGACGAAGGGGAAGAACTCAAATATAATCCCCCAACCATGGATGATGAACCTCGCGCAGTCCACCCTGTTAAATGTAATGAAAATCCCACACTTCGGAAGGCACCAGGAAGTCAACGCATGTGTCAAGCTACTCCTTTCATGTTACCATGGCAGCTACTTATGGCTAGACTGTTGTATCACAGTCGATCTGACACTGATCCATAGGATTGTTAGAATGTGCTCGTTTTACCATAGACAATATCACTATTGTCACCCAACCATAGGCCGAAGCCACCCTCTGAGCACCTTGACCTTGACAGAGAGAAGAATCCTGGTAGCAATCCAATAGCCAAGCAAGGCTAATGCACCAAGCAAGAAGTAACCAAAGCTGATCAGAGAGGCCAACCCAAAACTGGCGCAGCACCTTCTCCAGGACTTGTGCACAAGACTGCAGTGCGCACAAGTGACTTGTTGTAATTCTGAAAAGAGTGTCAAATGAGAGATTGGTGTCATGTATTTATAGTAATCCTAGAAGATTGTCTGGGCCAACTTCTCATTATGGGTACTAATTAATTCATATTAATTATCTCTTTCAGCCGACATCTCTTCTAGGGTTACATTCATTTCTTTTCTTTCTTCCGGAACATTCTAACTTTGTCAAAGGTCACAATGGAGGTTCATACCTCCCAAAGCTACCATAATATCAACACTCCCACCTAGCTAGGGAGGTATAACTGATCATGGTCTTGAGCACAAACAAACCATTCAACTAGTAGCATCACGAGCACCGTCATTATTATCCGACTGGATAATATCCATGACAACTGGTACAAGTCAACTGATAAAACATAATTGTGTTTATGCATAGTAGTACACAACTACTCAAACCATGACACATAGTCATAGACAGTGGAACATATCCACCACAATAGCATATCTCTATTGTCTCCATAACAATCATCTAATATCAAACTGCACAGAAAATATTGTTATGATATAAATTGAATCATATTGGCCATTCTTTCACTCACATATGTGAGATCTTAAAGAGAATATGCCCTCAGAGTAGAACATCAATGATGGGCTATCTGGACTATTCTTCTCGAGCAAGGAAGAATAATTGTCCTTATTTCTGAGCCTGGACCATTCCCCACCCTGGTCCATTCCTCCGGTACTAAACAAAGTGCAACCTGGAGAGAATGAGTCTACCCTAAGTAATGTTTATCCCTGATTGGTGAACCTGGACCATTCCCCACCCTGGGCCATTCCTCCGGCACTAAAAAAAGTGCAACCTAGAGAGAATGAATCTGCCCTAAGAAATGATTGTTCGAACCATTTCCAAAGGAAACGATTTTCCTGCACCAACCTCCAAAATGGACCATTCCCCATGTTAACCACAATGGGAAATCGATGTTCGGCCAGGCGGGCCAGTCTTGTTGAGTAACCCTCAATAATAGAGACTACCCTAGACCATTCCTTAGGTTAACCACAATGGGAAATCGATGTCTATGGTACATCAACAATCCATCGAACCATTTTCATTACGAAAATGACCATTCGATCTGGACCATTTTCCGAACTGGAAAATGCCTGTCCGTCAGAAATATCAACCACTTTTCGAATCTGGAAAGGAACTGCCCAAGCTGGACCATTTTTCAAACTTGAGAATGACTATCCTTAATTTAATAAAATGTCAGTGCTCCCTCCAAACCTGGAGAATCATTTCTTCCCTTTCGACTAAGGGAGTTATTTCCATGATCCCCATCTTGTCTCGAAAATATGCAAACTTTATTCTGGACAGAAGCTTTGTCAAGATATATGTTGTCTGCTCATCTATGGGGATATAGTGGAGCTTTACTTCTCCTTCCTGGACTTTATCTCAAATAAAGTAGTATTTGATCTCAATATGTTTCGACCGTTCATGAAATACTGGGTGTTATGATAGCCTTATACAACTCTGATTATCACGGTGTATTATGGTTGAATCTGGAACCTGATCAAATAAATCAGAGATTAGCTTTCTCGGCCATATTGCCTATGTGCATGCCTCACATGTTGCGATATATTCTGCTTTTGATGTGTTGAGTGCGACAAACTTTTATTTCCTGCTTCCCCAAGATATCATAGCGGAGCCCACGCTGAAACACATCCCTGAAGTATTGTTTATGTCTTTTGCACTTCCTGCCCAATCTGAATCTGTGAATCCATGAAGTTGTATATCACTGGATGCGGTATATCTTAGACCATAGTTTATTTTCCCATGAATATATCTTAGGACATGCTTTGTATCTATCCAATGCTCATGTCTAGGTTCCACCTGGAACTGGATTAGTGTGTTCACGGCAAAGCAAATGTTTGGTCGAGTATTTACCAAATACATCAATGACCCAATTAATTGTCGATATAGTGATGGATCTACTGGATCTGAATCTGAATCTCTTACTTTTCTTATATCTATAGTCATAGGAGTGCCCATGGATTTGCAATCCATCATTCCAAACTTCTGGAGAATATTTATTGCATACTTTCCTTGTCCAACGAATACTTCACCATGCTTCTGCCATACTTCTAGTCTCAAGTAATAATGCATGAGACCAAGATCTTTCATATCAAACTCAGAAGCTAGTTCCCTTTTGCACTGGATGATGAGAGAATCTTCACCTGTTAGGAATAGATCGTCAACATATAGAAGTAGAATCACAGGAGCATTGTTCACGACTTTGTAGTAAAGATTTGGATCTGCATGAATTTTGGAGAAACCAAGTCTCGTTAGATAGTTGTCTATTCTGGCATACCAAGATCTTGGAGCTTGCTTGAGTCCATATAAGTATTTATTTAGTCTACAAACATGAGTGTCTCTGGAATGTACCTCAAACCCTTGAGGTTGTTCAATATATACTTCTTCTTCGATTGCTCCATTGAGGAAAGTTGTTTTTACATCCATCTAATGTAAACTACATCCCATGGAAGCAGCAAGAGCTATGATAGCTCTAATGGAAGTATATCTAGAAACCGGAGCAAATGTTTCATCACAGTCTTCTCCCTCCTTCTCGAAGAACCCTCTAGCTAAGAACCTTGCTTTATATTTATCCACGCTTCCGTCTGCTGCATGTTTGATCTTATATACCCATTTTGAAGTTACCACTGATTTTTCTTTAGGTCTAGGAACAATTTCCCATACATCATTTATCATGATGGATTGGTGTTCTTCCATCATAGCTTCTTTCCATTGTTTATTTTGAATTGCTTCTTTAAACATGGTAGGTTTTTCATCTAGAAGCTTTGTCATACATGTTACATAGCTTGAGAATCTTTTAGGCTTCTTACTTTTTCTGAATGTCCCATCTTGGGCCTTGAGTCTTTCTGCTTCTTGTAAGGTGGCTTCAAGCCAAGCTGGTCATTTCTTGGTATTAGGTATGATGTCTGTATCAATGGTCTCACATGGTTACATTGGATGATCGAGTTGTTCCTTTTCGTCATTCTGGTTTTCTATGCTTTCTTCAATAGGATCTTCATACTCTTCTTCTTCTATAGTTTCTTCTATGGATTTCTTGAAAGCTATATTTTCATTGAAGGTCACGTCTTTGTTGACTTCAATCTTATGTTGTTTAAGAATATAGATTATATAATCCTTGGATGATTTTCTATATCCCATGAATATGCCTTTCTTTCCCGAGGGTTCTAATTTATTCCTTTTTTCCTTGGGAATGTGAGAGTAAACAGGACATCCAAATATTTTTAGGTTTTCCACATTAGGTTTCTTACCTGAGAAGGCTTCTTCTGGAGTCATGTCCTTTAGTATGCAGTGAGGACTTCTGTTCTAGACATATATTGTTGTCATGGTTTCTTATCCCCATAAGAACATGGGTAAACCTTGATCGTTTAGTAGTGCCTTCACGGTTTCTTCAATAGATGTGTTCTTTCTTTCTACTACACCATTTTGTTGAGGGTTATGAGAAAACGTCAGCTCCCTCCTAATCCCTGTTGATTTACAGAATGCAACGAATTCCTTTGATGTGTATTCTCCTCCATTATCTGTTCTTAAGGTCTTGATTTTCTTGTTCGTGAGGTTCTCTATCTCTGCTTTGAATTCTTGAAACTTGTTGAATACTTCATCCTTTGTCTTCAGAAGATATAACCAAGTCTTTCTTGAATAATTGTCTATGAAGATTACATAGTAAAGAGAACCTCCTAGATATTTGACTGGCATCGGACCGCAAACATCTGAGTGTATTAGATCTAGAATCTCCTTAGATCTATTGTTACTGCTTGGAAATGGTTTCTTGACATTCTTTCCAAGAGCACATCGTTTGCAAATTCCTTCATCTGTAGACTGCAATTCCGGTATTCCTTCAACCATATTTTTTAGAAAAGGTAATTCTTGATAGTTAATATAAGCGTACCTTACATGCCAAAGTTCATTGGGATTGACTTCATTATGTACAAGAGCCTCTTCATTTTGTTCTAGTAGTCTATATAGATTTCCTTCACGGGTTCCAATAACCCTAGCATTCTCTATGTTGGAGTCTTTATGCCAAGATAACACTTTTCCATCTACGAAAGCTATTATGTTTCCTTTGTCTTCTAGGAAAGATATGGATACAAGATTCTTTTCTAAACCAGGTACATATAAAACATTGCTTAAATGAACATTGTTACCTGTTTTCAACTTGACGGAGGCTTGTCCAAATCCTTCCACTGGGTAAGTGCTTTTGTCTCCAAGCTCTACCTTGTACAATGTATTTTTCTCATTTACATTTGAGAGTCTGGCTTGATCTCCCGTCATATGCCTCGAAGATCCACTATCAATTATCCACATGTCATCTTCAATCGTTCATGTGAGTCTTGAGTAGTGTAGAAGACTGATCTTTTCACTCATGACTTCGATTGACTGGTGACTGGTCATGCCCTGATACAAAAATTCAACGTTTCTATCTTCTGAGAGTGCCAAGAGGTGTGTTGAACTAGGGCGCACTTGAATAACTTCTCCTTGAGTGAGATGCTCCATAACAAGGTGTTGGATCTGGGTTTTAGGGTTTCTGCAATTGATCCTGCTAGTAACCCTAGCGGTAGTGTCTTGGAAGTTTCTCCTGCTAGTAACCCTAGTGGTAGTTCTTCAGTGAGCTTAATATCCTAATGGATATGCTTCCTTCCAGCAGTTAGACTGAATGAAGGAGGTGTGGGCCCATAACCTGTTAGAATGTGCTCGTTTTACCATACACAATATCACTATTATCACCCAACCATGGGTCAAAGCCACCTTTCGAGCACCTTGACCTTGACAGAGAGAAGAATCCTGGTAGAAATCCAATAGCCAAGCAAGGCTAGTGCACCAAGCAAGAAGTAACCAAAGCTGATCAGAGAGTCCAACCCAAAACTGGTGCAGCACCTTCTCTAGGACTTGCGCACAAGACTGCCAGACTGCAGTGCACACAAGTGACTTGCTGTAATTCTAAGAAGTGTGTCAAATGAGAGATTGGCGCCCTGTATTTATAGTAATCCTGGTAGACTGTCTGGGACGAATTCGCATTCTGGGTACTAATTAATTCATATTAATTATCTCTTTCAGTCGACATATCTTCTAGGGTTACTTTCATTTATTTTCTTTCTTCCGAAACATTCTAACTTTGTCAAAGGTCACAATGGAGGTTCATACCTCCCGAAGCTACCATAATATCAACAAGGATCACCAGATTAAGTATGCAAGGACCCGACCCGTAGGATTTCTATCAAGGAAAATCCACAGATCATGCACTAGTACAGAAGATCAAGGATACATACGGCGATGTTGAAAACGGGACGCGAGGCTACAAGGTAGCCTCCATCCAGAATGGTTCAGTGTGCCTAGCCTGCTAGTTAATATCCAGAAAGTTAGTAAGGAAGAACCGACCCACGTAGGTCACAGGCTTTGTCGTTGACCTTGCAGGGAAGTGTGTGGAAAGTCTACAGATGAACTAGGCGAAATACCTAGTTAATTAGCTATAACTAGACTGTCGCGAAGCACAGGATTAGGGCTACGAGTTTCACTTTAGCTAGCTCTTGATCTTCATCTCCTTTTTTGTCTGGGAGATGCCGGAAGGTGCGACCCTCCCAGATATCGAACCATTCGAGCCACTTGCCATGAAGTTCACCGCACTCTGGTACTCAAGTGATGTGAACAAATAGTGGCAGTCGAACGATGTTTTTCACACATATTACCTTCTGCTGAAGAGAGCCACGAAGTTGAACCTCGCATGAATCTGAACACCCTACAGAGGTTTCGACCCCTGATGAAGTTCTGCACAAATCGGCACTTCGTCTACATTACAGCATGTGCCGATAAACATAAGGAGCAGCTTTAGTCGTACTACAAACTCACGGAATAGGACCTTGAGGAGATCACTAAGGACTGGTTCATAGACCTCCTTATCCCCCTTGACCCTGCAGAGATGTCTGACCTTGAACTAGACAGCCCAGAGGTCACCCACAAAGAACAGAACACACCCAGCACCAGCAGAAGGAAGAAGACTGAAGAGGTCTAAGACTTAAGCAGTGCCTCAGGAAAGACTGCTTCAGTATCACCTGACCGAGGGTGTGATGACGAAGTAGAAGAGATAGATGTCAAAGGAGCTTAACAGAAGCAAGGCAAAGTAACACCGCCCAGAGACGAGGTTGATCCCCTGAAGAAGAGGAAGGTTTCTCCCCAGAAACATTCTTCCTGGAAGAAATCCAGAGCCACCGTGACCAAGATGAAGACTGTGCTCACTACCAATGATTTTGACTTCATCATAGCAGCCCTAAACGACGCTTCGCTGGAAATCATGGAGAAACAAAAAGCTAAGAAAGAGGAAATGTACGACAGAATTAAGGTCGACCTCCGAGGCGTACAGCAGGCCCTTCAACCCAGCCGCTCAGTGTCCACTGCGCCCCTGCTATAAGGATAACCAGAGTTGGGAGATGAACCAGCCCAACTCCATCAACAAGTTGATGCGGTCGAAGCTTGCCTTCATCGCGCACAAGAAGAAACAGAACAAACCACCCAAGCCTTAAATCAAGTGCAAGGAGTACTCGTATAACAATGATGAATTGCATAACAGAAGAAGGTTGCTCTCCGGGCAAAGTTTGAAGAAGAGAAAGCACAGATGCAACAAGAAAAAGAACAGTTGCTCGTAGAGAAACTCGAAGTGAAAGAAGCAGTCAATGGAGCACTCCACTCTGTGACAGGATTAGAACCACGGGAAGAATAACGAGTCACGCATCAAGTAGAGCAGCTCGCAGAATGATCTGAAAAGATCTTTTAATGACTGTGGTTGAGTTATTAATTGCATGTGATTCTTAACCATTCAAGAAGCCAATGAAAGAGGATGAAGATGAGAGAATATATCACAGCCATAATACAAAATATAGATCTGAACTAAAGCAATAAGAACAGCAAACCATAACAAGAGAAGTGATAACGGAGTTCGACACAAAATTGCCTACGTCTCCGGGCATTTGTCTCAATGGGGGAGGCTTCTTTATTAATTCTTCAATGATTTCAAAGTACAAAATAAGTACATCAAATGGATCTCATATTGGTCTCACTGTGTTCTTCTCGACCTCAGAAATCCAACACAACTAATGGCACTGAAAAAGACTAAGTGTAGCTCCCGGAAATGGCCCGCAAAGGTCTTCTTCTCAACAGATTCTCTGCATAAAAATGGATTTGACTTGGCTTTGCTTCAGTATAACTCTGCTCTGACTATCCTCATGGCCTCAAACAGACCTAGTTTTTATATATCTTAAGTTGATTATCCATCCCCAACTTCCTCCCAAAATCTGGCCTCCAAAAAGGCCCAATATCCCCCAATAATGGGAAAAATCCACTATTACAGGCCAAAATCAAATAAAAATCCCAAAAACCATATTATAAAACCCACTTTGTGTTAATTATAGGGCTTAGCCCTCTCTGATTGGCGCACGCCCCTTCAAATAAGGTCATATGGATAAATAGGTGGCCAAGCGCCAACCCAAAGGGCTGTGTGTTGGCCCCTTTCCCGAAAAACTAGGTCATGTGGTAAGAAATAATGGGACCAAGTCCCCTACTCTACGCGCTGGCCTAAACATCATAGCCCGAGTCATATGCGCATGGGATAAAACTGTGGCTAGTGGTTAAACTTATGGCGCCATTTTTTGTGGATGGTACGTGGCCCCACACCCTTATGCCTTGTGGTTATATGCACAAATAAAACGTGGGTTGGGGCTTATCCCCAGCCCCATCCCCTTTCTGCCCCCCAACACAAATAGATACACTTTAATTTAATTAAATGTGATCTTATATAACAAGAAATACTTTGGCGCATTGGTGGTTGGTCCATTCCCAAAGCTCTGCTCTACCAAAAGGTCATGTGGTCGAACCTCATGAGCTGCAAAAATTTTGCCCAGTCGGTCATTGAGGGGATGCCACATGGCACCCTTTCATTGGTCCATGAAGTGCCACATGTCAATGTTGGACTAGTCCATAATGTGCCACTTTTTCACACTACATTGATCCCTGTCACTGCCCATTCACCCTGTTGTCGAGTTGCCACATGTCATTATGTTGATGTCAGCATGGTGATGTCATGCTGACATCATCATTGACTTTTTCCATTTTGACTGTTGACTTTTTAGTTGTTTGGGAAAGCGGTCAGAGTATAATAACTCTCGCATACAGCATCCATTTGAGAAAGTAAATATATGGTCGGAATCAACGCAACGAGGCAGTCGCAATGGAATTGGTTTCATATGATTTCGAGAACTTTCATTTTTGAGCCTTTTTTGGACCTGGAAGCCTCCTGGCTCCAATTCTGGATCACACCTCCCCACTAAAGGACCTTTTAGTCCCCAAAAGGTTACTGACCATTCAACAAGCTCGGGATAGGCCACTTGGCTTGTCCTCTATCTCTGAACTCTGTTCTGTGCACCTGTCTCATCAAGATCAATTGTAACACAATCATGACAACTGACCGCATATTGTTAGCCATTTGAACTCTGTCACATTTCACTGAAGCAACTATCATCCATGTAGACAACATTACTAATGATAGCATCAAAAACATGATTGCAAATGAGCTGATATACTTGTAATATTTGCACGACATGAGCTTATCTTGAAGCAACCTATGACTGAGTTTCCATTCAACAATCATTTCATGTTCTTGCTTAAAATCGATTGCTTCATTTGAAACAATTATTGGTTTGTTTCTTGCTTGCACTGCCTTCTTTAATTGTTCCATTGTTTGAAGTGTTTTATTTTCCTTAACATGATGAGCATGAACCATATAATCTTGACCTACTTCGGTTAACTGATATTGATTCTTTGGCCTATAGAAGATTGCCTTACGATCATATAAGTATGGACTACCTAAGACCATTCCACATTCACTTAACGACACTACATCACATGTTACCTCATCCACATACTTAGATGAAATTGCAAATTTGAGTGTGCACTGCTTTGTTATGTGCATTTGATGATGATTGCTTATCCATTTAAGTGTGTAAGGCTTATGATGTACTTGTGTTTTTAGCCCCAATTGCTTAACCAATTCTTCTGAGATTAGATTATCTTGAGATCCACTATCGACTAATGTGTCTATCTTAGTGTGTCGCATGATGGTCCTTATATGAAACAAGTTACTTCTACAATCAATGCCTTCACCAAGTTTACATGTCATACCAACCAATGAGACCTTAGATTCGTCACCTAAATCTGATCCCAAGTCTGTGGGTCTTGTTGTCGCTGCCACTGTTTGCCTTCCCTTCTTTTCCTTGAACCACTTTGGCCTCTTCTCAGGATACAATTGCCAACATCTGACCTCATCATGTCCCTCTTTCTTACAATGCTTGCAAGAGGGCTTCTCGTCCTTTCTTGCCACTGCATTTGAATTATTTCCATGCCATTTCCTCTTGTCCTCTTTCCTTGAAGACAATGATTCCCTTGATACACTTGATTTCCCTGCTTCAATGTATGTCGCTTGAACAGAAACCTCATCAAGGTTATTGGGTCCAAACATGAATACAATGTTTCTAATATGTGCAAGTAAACCTCCTAATACTTCATAAGGGTTTACTATGTATCTAAAGGGATATCTAACATCAATGCCATTTTTCGAAATCCATCTGTATACTCTTGCATTGTTTGTCATTTTCTTAGTTTTAAAGATTGTCATTCAATTCATGCTTTTTCCTTATAACCCAAAGGACAAAATTGTTTCCTAAATGTAGAAATGAAGCTTTTCCATGATGGAAATACATTACCCACTTGTTAAGTTCCGTTTTGCAACTTGATTTGCCACCAGATGAGGGTTGTACCTGCAAGTCTCAAAGATGTCAACTTGATTTGTGTGGCCTCATCCTTGATGTGTTGCACATTGCAGTAAACCTCCATCTGCCTAACCCAATTGTCAAGTCTCTTTGCATTAAATTCATCATCATATATGGGTAACTCAAATTTAATATCAAGTTTTAATAATGGCATTTCATTCTTATGTTTATGAACATGTTTCTTTGCATTAGATTTAGAACTTGAACTTGAAGAAGAAGGAGGTGATGATGGAGGTGAAGGAGGAATCTGATGAGGATCCTCTTCCTCTTCACTTTTTCCCTTTGAATATTCACCCAAATTTGGTATTTTTCGTTCCAAGTAATCCTCATACAAAACTTTCACCATCTCCGACATAGCAATGAAAGTTTTTTGAAACTATTTCTCATCAAGAGAAAGTCCCTATTCTGATGTCATCTTCTCGTTGTGAGAAGATGTCTTTCTCAATCCAATTAATGGATTCTCTGCAACAATCTCGCCTTCGCCATGCTTTAGCTTTTCCCTGGTTAACATGCAAAACTCAAATCCAAATTTCAACTAGCTTTGATACCACTTGATCTGAAAAGATCTTTTAATGACTGTGGTTGAGTTATTAATTGCATGTGATTCTTAACCATTCAAGAGGCTAATGAAAGAGGATGGATATGAGAGAATATATCACATCCATAATACAAAATGCAGATCTGAACTAAAGCAATAAGAACATCAAACCATAACAAGAGAAGTGATAACGGAGTTTGACACAAAATTGCCTAAGTCTCCGGGCCTTTGTCTCAGTGGGGGAGGCTTCTTTATTAATTATTAAATGATTTCAAAGTATATAAAAAGTACATCAAATGGATCTCATACTGGTCTCATTGTGTTCTGCTAGACCTCAAAAATCCAACACAACTAATGGCACTGAAAAAGAATAAGTGTAGCTCCCGGAAATGGCACGCAAAGGTCTCCTTCTCAACAGCTTCCCTGCATAAAAATGGCTTTGACTTGGATTTGCTTCAGCATAACTCTTCTCTGACTGTCCTCATGGCCTCAAATAGGCCTAGTTTTTATAGATCTGAAGTTGGTTATCCATCCCCAACTTCCTCCCAAAATCTGGCCTCCAAAAAGGCCCAATATCCCCCAATAATGGGAAAAATCCACTATTACAAGCTAAAATCAAATAAAAATCCCAAAAACCATATTATAAAACCCACTTTATGTCAATTATAGGGCTTAGCCCCCTCTGATTGACATGCGCCCCTCCAAATAAGGTCATATGGATAAATAGGTGGCCAAGCACCAGCCCAAAGGGCTGTGCGCTGGCCCCTTTCCCGAAAAAATGGGTCATGTGGCAAGAAATAATGGGACCGAGTCCCCTACTCTGCGCATTGGCCTAAACATCACAGCTCGAGTCATATGCGCATGGGATAAAACCGTGGCTGGTGGTTAAACTTATGGCACCCTTTTTTGTGGATGGTACGTGGCCTCGCGCCCTTATGCCTTGTGGTTATATGCACAAATAAAACGTGGGATGGGGCTTATCCCCAGCCCCTTTTCGCCCTCCAATACAAATAGATACACTTTAATTTAATTAAATGTGGTTTTATATAACAAGAAATACTTTGGCGCATTGGTGGTTGGTCCATTCCCAAAGCTCTGCTATACCAAAATGTCATGTGGTCGAACCTCATGAGCTGCAAAAATTTTGCCAAGTCATTCATTGAGGGGATGCCACGTGGCACCCTTTAATTGGTCCATGAAGTCCCACATGTCAACGTTGGACTAGTCCACAATGTGCCACTTGTCCACACTACATTGATCCCTGTCACTGCCCAGTCACCCTGTTGTCGAGCTGCCACATGTCATTATGTTTATTTCAGCATGGTGATGTCATGTTGACGTCAGCATTGACTTTTTCCAGTTTGATTGTTGATTTTTTAGTTATTTGGGAAAGCGGTCAAAGTATGATAACTCTCGCATACAACCTCCATTTGAGAAAGTAAATATATGGTCGAAATCAGCACGACGAGACGGTTGCAATGGAATTGGTTTCATCTGATTCCGAGAACTTTCATTTTTTAGCCTTTTTTGGACCTGGAAGCCTCCTAGATCTGATTTTGGATCACATAAGCTATCCATCAACTACAATAATGAATAGAAGACTTAGAGCTCTGCACCGTACTCGACACCCCATAGGATGTAATGGATCAAAGAGAAGCAACTGCTCGAAGCGTAGTTGAAAGAATCAAAGTCCTTTCCATGGAATGCAAGCAACTGAGTGATCGCAGTGCCCAGACATATGAGCGACTCACTGAGAATCCATAATTGAAGGCACTGGACTCACAACTATAGGAAGCGAAGCATAAAGTAGAGACAATATAGGTGCAGTTGAAGCCCCTGTCAGTTGTGGAAAGAATGAAGCGATCCCAAGAGCAACGCACTGCCCAATAGTAGGTCCACACTACTTAGAGCAGAGTTATGGAAGTAACTCAGAGGATCCAAACTATACAGGATGAGGCTTACCAATTGTTCACAGAAATTGAAGGTCAAGGAGCGGAACTGGAGCAAGTCATCACTACAACTGAACAATGCCTAGAGGGACCTGTCAACGAAGAATTCATACAAGAGTTCATTGAAGTGGAGTTCGTGGCACAGCAACAAGTCGAAGCAGCTTGAGCCAAGTTTGAGGCTTTTGAAGTAGAACTAGTCAGATCAGAGTGACTCGGGACGAGTCACAGGTGAGTGTTGGGGGCATGTTGGCCCTTGACCAAGTTTTGAGGATTATTGGTCATGTTTGACCTAATTTTGGGACTTCGACAGCTGTCGAAGGTGGAGCGCAAGATGAAGCTTGACCAAAGATAATAAAGAAGAGAAGAGTTGGTGGACGTAGCCCCGAGGTGGGGGTGAACCACATACATGTTGTGTTGTTATGATTTGTGCGATGTATTGATGTGTTTATGTGTTTATTTTCTTAGTGCTTTAATATAGATGAATGATCTGTTGATGCTTAGTGCTTAATAATATGGATGGATGTTAGATCTGACTTATGTACGTATGCTTAGTGCTTAAGTACCCTAGATATGAATGAATACTGTGATACTTTGTAATTAGGGTTTAACTGTGTTGTAACTATGACTGGATATTGATGAATGTTAATTGTTGAGTGCTCTGTTAAGTGTTAGAATCACATATCTATGTCCCAGCTAAGGTTGCAGACATCTGAGTCCTGCAACCACCCCTGCCTCTACCTCGGGTGAGACTCAATCTGCTTCGCAGGTGTTGTCGAAAGGGCTGGTAGATAGGGTTTTGTTGGTGCGTTGTTGTAGCGTTGAACCCTAGGTCTGTGCCTGTGCCAACAAAATGTCATTTACCTTTAGGATGAATGAGAATACACCCAGCCCCTAACCCTTCTTGTGATTTAGATCCATCAAAATATAGGGTCCAAACTTGTGGGAAACATGTGTCGGCTTCCCCTTCCCTATTACATTCCTCTTTTCCTCCTGCTAGTTCCGTGATTTCTAACATAGGTTCTTGGCAGAAGAGATTTTCTTCCGTCGTTGTCAGCAACTCCTCCTAAAAAATCATTTCGGATTTCTGAGTGAGAGGAATATCAGATGAAAGAGGGGAGAAGTTCCCGAAAGTAGGAATCGCAGGAGTAATTGCCTAGCACAGGGAAATCTGTCGATGAGGGTTCATTTAGGGTTTCTAGGTTAGTGACAGTATGTTTCAAATATCGTTCCCTATCAATTCTAATCATATTTTTGTATCCCTTCAATGGTAGCCAAAGGTGTGCCCAATCTGTACTAAAGTATCTGTTTAACTTCTCAGACCAATATCGGCTTAGCAGTAACCCATAAGCTTATGGGATGTCTACCACAATGATGCCAATCACTTGTACAAACTTAGGATGAGTCGTTATTTTGATCATTACATCTTTGAGTTCTCCCATGACTTTGACCTGGGTTCTGTCTAGTTGTATTACATGTTTATCGCTTTTGAGAGGAACGACATTTAATTTTTTGCAAATAGACAAGGGAATAACATTGGAAGATGCCCCTGAATCGACCAAACAATTGTGGAGGTTCCTGTTGAAAACTTCGAACGTTAAAAGGAACGTTGGGACAAAAGGTTTTCCCTTCTTATCTTCCGAGCAGGCATTTACAGTTTGTTTATTTACTAGATCTGTGGGAGTTAGATTTATCTCCTGATCATTGCTTGTCATAGTGTTTTCTATCGATTTCAAAGCTTGTAGCGAGAAGTCTTTTTGCTGAGGGATTCTACATATGTCCATAACTAATATATTAGCCTTCAACTTCTTCAAATCTTCAACTACGTTGTAATCCAGTTTGGGTGATTCTCGGGTATGGATGCTTATAGAGTTATTACGGGGAGAAAAAGGTGAATTCGGACGATCGGGAGTTGATCTTCCCCCCGACGTTTGGGTAGTAGTAAGGTCATTTGAGACATATTGAACTCTACTTCATGTTTGCACCACCGAGACCTGTGTGGGTGGTTCTTGAGACTCAAATAAGTCATCGGAAGGCATGATTAGGTCAGGATCCCATATCATCATGGTTGTATCTTCTGGTGGATCAATCTATTCCTGATCATCAACATTAATAACTAAACTACTTGGTTGTTCGGTCAGGGAGACCTCATCCAAAAACCGATTATCCATCAAATTCATGGCATGCACCCATTGAGGGAAGTCTCTTTCAGAGTGGTTTTCCTGGTGATAAGTACAGAAAGAATCAGATGCTACATTTCCCAACTCGATATTTAAGTTAGTTGGGGGAGGTTCAATTGCTTTGAATGGTGGGTTCCTTTTAAAGAAAGGTTTATAGGGCCTTTTGCCTTGGTTTCCCTCCCCGACACTTCTCTTCATGTCTATGATTTCATTGGATAACTTCTTAACCATGCGTTGTAGGTCCTCTATGTCCCCACTTCCCTTTTCAGGAGCTTGTTCTGCTTGTTTCCCTGGGGGTCTAGTGAGCAATATCCCTCTCTGGGGACGGGGTTGAGCTTCTTTCTTGACTAAGGAGACCTAACTTTATTTTCATCCTTTCATTTGGAATTCAATTGTTTTGGCTTCTTCAAAATTCTCAGCTAGGGTTAGTTTGGCAGCCCTCTTCACAAACATGGAAATAGAAGCTAGGAGAGCATTAATGTATACTTAAATTTGCAACTCCTTAGTAGGTTTAGCTTCGGGCTGGAACTTGTTTAATATAGTGGTAAATATTTGATTAAATTCTTTGATCCTTTCCTTTGAACTCATGGTGGCGGCAAACAATTCATCCATCAAAACTCCTGTAGTAGTTTCTTCTGCAAATTTATCCAGAAAATCCTTTTGAAACTTCGTCCAACTAGTTATGGATCCTACAGGTAAGATAAAATACCATGTGGAAGTCGAATTCTCTAAAGTGTAGGGGAACAGCCTGCAAAATACGTCTTCATGCTGGACATTCATCAGTCTGATAGCCATTATGAATTTCTTGATATAATCTTCAGGAAATCCCGAGGTCTCTGGATCAAACTTAGGAAGTAATTTCTCTAGATGTCGGGGAAGGTTATGGACTCGCCCTGGGATGGCCAAAGCGTCTCTGGCCAACCAGGTTGATTGTTCTGTGGTAGGTTTCCCCTTTCTTCATCATTTTTTTTATTGTCTTCCATATCTTCGGATACTAAGTTAAACCCCTCCTCTTCCGAAAAACGTCCAGCTCAGAGACGTCGTCGACTGGCGTTTCAGGGATTAGATTTAGAGGGTGTTTTATTTTGGTGATTGTGAAGTCTATTATGTCTTCTACTGTGTGCAAAAAAACCTGGTTGGGGGTGTCGACCATTGGTCTACTTTTTTTTTTTTCTTCGAGGAAGTATCGAAGCTAAGAACAGTGCATCGATCTGTCGGACATAGGCTCTAGTAATTATTCTAAATTGATTTAATTCCTAGTGAGGAAGAGCGTAAGGTATGTCAGGGAACAAGTTCTCTTCCTCTGGCTGGGGTGAGTTACTCATTTCAGGAGTACTTAGTGTGTGTGGGTTGTCTTGGGAATGACTAGCCATGCATGTGGGTTGTTCCCTGAATATACAGGTTGTCTAAAATATTATATGGAATATGTATTCAGCCATTCATTCTTCAGGCCCTCCTTCTAACACCAATTTTGTTGATGGGTCCTAAATCCCTTTAGTTCAACAGCAGGAACCAAACCCACCATCGAGGCCCAATTAGACTCTGCAGTGTTTAATAGTGGAATGGTTCTCCAGATCTTGTGATCCGTCCAATTAATCAATGGGCTTTACATTTTCTTGTGAAGGCCTCTCATTCGGTTCGAACGTTCTCTTTTTTGTATTTTCCTTTTGGTGTGACTTGTATAAGATGGAAAGTCGGTATAAACCAACTAGGAAACAAATGGGAACAAACTTAAACTACTGGAGAAGAGGTTGGGTTTGGGATAACCCTTACATCCTAGCATGAAAACAATGATCGTATACCACAGGCCTAGTACTAATACATTAACCATGTGAATATTCCAATTAATAACTGAGATACGAGTTATCAGAAGAAAACATGCATGTGATAAACAACAGTAAGCAAAATAATTTTCTCAACTATAATCATCAATCACATAATAACACAAAGATTCATTTTCCATCATTAAAGAAAGAACTGTAAAACATTGCATCAGATAACTTATCAATAGATTTAATAGCTCTTACTCGTTACTGCATCCATTCATGAGACGGAATAGGAAATAGTTCTTCTCCACCTCCAATCATACATGCATTTGATGAAAACATAAACTTGCCTCTGGTCCAAAAGGACTTCTCAATTAAAGGCAGCTCCAAAATAATTCTTAACAAAACCAGAAAAGACAGTTTCTTGCAACGATCATTGACCCTTACCTAATTGGTCGATGCTCTTATTTATAACATAAAATTAACTGAATATAACGGCTAAAGTGCAGATAAGTAAAACAAAATTCACCACATGGCATTCTCTCCTATCAATTTGTCTAAGAGTCATCTCAATATATCATTTTAAAGGGTGACTCTTCTCGTACTTCGACCACTAGATGAATATCTCCTTGCAGGTATTGGCGTATGGGAATATATGTTGCTCCATCGGGGCTGCGTAAATATCTCTAGTCTCTACCGCATGTGCTCGATACTTGACCAGAATGGCACTTAATGGTTGCAGCATAGCTCGAGCTTTGATCGGGTGTTCCATAAATTTTCGCACCTAACCTGGCGTTGTGTCTGTCACCTTTGCTAGTTTTTCGGCCCATGTTGAGTCTTGCTCGATGTGCGATTTGACTACGTTGCGCAAGTCGTCGAAGTCTTCGGGCGTGCCAAACTCGGGGAGCCTGATATCCTCCACTGCCTTGTTGATTTTGATTCAGCTTCTCTCGTACTTGACCATTTTCTTGAATCTCCCGATGAGGCTCCCGATCCATTCTTGCTCAATACTCGGAGGATTCTTTCCTACAATCGAAACTAAAATTGTTTAGAGACTGCATATAGAAAAACACTTGGTAAAATAAACATATAAAGTGTAAACGTGAAGAATATAGACCGATACATACCTGTAAAGATTGCTAAACCTGGTTGTTTGATACTTACGGGATCTCTATGATATTTTGAATTGCTTGCACCGCTTCCATTAGCACCGTCATTTTTTTTCTAGTTAGGGTGGGTTTGGTCTCCTCTGTTTCTTTAAGCGTGTCGGGTATCGGCCATCGACGATATCATTTCTTTCTTCATTAACGTTTACTCTCTTCACCTTTTACCGACGTCGAAGTGGATTGGTTGTCGGCGATGTCCTTGTGTGATGTTTGTCGCGAAAGAAAACTTCCTTTTACTGATGCCGATGAAGATTGGCACTCGGTGACTGCAGTTTTTCAAGTGATTTTCCTTCATCCTTTAATTCCTTCCAATGTTGAATCCTTGAGTGTGTCGAGGGGGAGTGTTTTGGATGTCGATTCCTTATTTAAGCATTAAGTCTTTTTTTAATTCATGAGTTTTCATAGATTCAAGCAAACTTTGGAAGACTTAATGAGAGTCAAAAAATGATAAGCAAAGGCAACATTTTTCATAATGAAGTCGAACTAGTTAGTGCAAAAGATCAAGTGGTACCCAAAAAGTAAAATTCGACATAGGCTTTTTAGGGTGTGTTGAGTGCTCAACAGGTTGTAGATCCATGTATTTGGGATCTGGTCTCATCTTGTTGTAACTATTTTCCTCCTTTGAAATGTAAGCCATATGTATAAATGTAAGGAGGATAAATGTAATTAGGGGAGCATAGGCTGCGGAAAAATCATTGTGTAATCATTGTAATGAGGAGGAGAATTCTGGAATAAAATAACTTGTTGTAGATCAAGAGATTTCCATATAGTCGTTCTTGGAAGTGTATGCCAAGGGAGGCAGGGGGGCCTCCCTCTAGTATATCGTGCCCAAATAATTTCCTTTTGCTATGTGAGTTTATTTGTTTTCTTAAGTTGCAGTTTCAATTATGCTGTGTGATTCAACTAATCCTTGCGAGAAAAGGAGTTTCATGATTTATTTTCATCAGTTTAGTTGGTGATTCTCTAGATAAATAATTGTCAAAGATGGATATTGATGCAATTGATGGTCACCAATCCTTCGTTGGTCAAGAACTGCTCATGATAGATATCTTGTCCACAAGCATTAAGTTTCTCAATTTTATTGTTTATAGTTTCAATTGAAGGTTATATATCTAACTCGTAGAGTAAATCTAATGGAGTACTATTGAATATAAGGATCTATATTCAACCTGCAATTCTACCTTAGAATATTCATTGTTAAATGAGCAACCAATTATGTTAGTTTTGCTTCATAGTTCATTAGAAAATGGTGTGTTAGACACTTTGAGATTGTCTCTCCATATATTGTGCCTGGCACTTTGTAAGTTTACAAACCCAGATTTATAATTAATGTATCGAATTATTACCATATAATTCACCCCACATTTTGGTGTCATTGCCAGAGAAGTGCTTAAGGAGTTAGTCTTGAAGTGAATAGCTTTTTCAGCTTTATTCACTACTCATGTCAATAGGGTCTTAGTGACAACATGGCCTTTGTATCATGAGAGTCTGAGTGCATGCTTTGCCTCGAATTTTCTTTGTACTTTTTTATCTGTAATAACCCCATGCACTAATCCATGTGAAAGACAAGGATTATCAACCAGCAAGTGTAACGGCCCCTGTCATTACGACTACATGCGACGCAAAGCAAGTGAATTTTTTTTTTTTTTAATTAAGAAGGCAATCAACGACAACAATTAATCAACACAACTTGACGACGAACACAACTTATGCATTCAAGCAATAGACAACAATGACCCAGCATACTAGCACATCATGCAACTGAACGAAACATGCGATAATCAATAGACGTATAAAAACAGCTACCCTCCCGACACAAGTAAGACAGCGCCTACAAGCTAAAGGACAACATCAACAACCCGACACATCAACTTCAACGACTAGTAACTAGAAACCTCTACGGCACACAAAACCAATCGCATTAAGGCGTTACAGAACCAAGTACCAACATCAATTACAGCGAACTATATGCCCACATCAAGAAGCACAAGACTCCGGCCAGGTTATCATTCACATCTATCCATCAGGGCACGCAATGATCCCTTCATTAGGAATCATGTCGTCACAAGGTGATAGGTGTGACAGTAACCATGGTGCAACATAACATGTCTAGACCTTTAACCCAAGCTAAATCCCTCGCACTAGGAGACCGAATCATCTATCAATAAATACACGAAGACTATACCCAAGCAACAAGTCGCCAAGACGCAAGATGACATCACTCAAAATTAAATTGTGCAACTAACCGAAGGATTTCTTGTTTCCTACAAGGAAACATGTGTGGTGAAACAACTATGACCAACCACCATTTACAATTTGACTTATGGCACAAGGCACATAGTAACCAATCAATTGTTAATCATTATGTCTAAGTGCAAATGAGTGAACTATTATCATTGCAATTAATCAAGTAATCTTTTACCAATGCAATCAAGCCATTAATCTATTACCATTGCAGCATTTAATCTGTTGTGGAAGAAGTTTAAAGACTGATATGTAAGACTGATAATTAAACCATTGCTATATAAAAAAAACAATTAATCTATTGTTTGCATAAGTCATAAGACATATATATATAACCATTGACATATAAAAACAATTAATATAATTGTAGTAAGGATCATGACCATTATTGCAACAATATATTTTTAAAATTGTTAAGTCCTACATTCGATTAAATTACTACTAAGGAGCTCGAATGTCGATAAATTTGATGAAGCATGCACAATCAATTTATTAGAAAATTTTGCCTCAATCTCGATTTTCAAGTGAAATTTCATTTTAGAGACAGTTTTGGTCAAAATAAAACTTGAAGAAACATGAGAATATTCTTATATTGTTTAGATATCAACCCTTGCTATATCTTTATCTAACAAACGCATCTCTATCTAACAAAATATCTATGTCTAACAAATCGCTATCTAACCAAATATGATATCTAACCAAATAAATTTGTTGCCTATTGATAAGTCGTTGTCTATCAACAATGTGCTATCTATTAATAAGAATCGATAAGTCGTTGTCTGTCAACAATATGATAACTATTAATAAGGAATTGACAATCAACATACCCTTACCCTGCCAATTTAAAAAGAAAAGAAAGTGAATCCAAATTAGCTTAAGTTAGCAGTACATACAGATACCATGCTAAAACTTCATTTGTTAATAAATCGGTGCATATCAATGATGTCAAGTCTAACAATATTATCGCTATCTTTTAATAAATTCGATGTCAACGATCCATCTTGTTGTCTATTAATAAATGTTATTGTATCTATTGAAAATTGTTGTCCAACAATCCATATTGTTGTCTAACAATAAACGTTATTGTATCCATTGAAAATCGTTATCTAAAAACTGGGTGAATGGCTGCTTAAACACTAGGCGAAATCGTTGTCTAAAAAATGGGGGAATGGCTATGTAAACACAGGGCGAAATCGCTGGGTAGAACACCAAGAAAAACGTCGAGGGGCACTACCTTTGTTGGGAAAATTCACTATCTAGATTCCCTGTGGTTAGAGCATGTATAAATTCGTTGTGTTTTATCATTAAAAAAAAACACAGACATATGTATAAATTCGCATATATATATAAATTCGCAGCCATATGTAAATTCGCAGACACATAAATTCACCAACATATCATTAAAATAAATGCAAACATATCATTAAAAAAACGCAGACATTTTACCATTCCAAAACGTTGGGGTTTATCATTCAAAAATGAAGAGATTTTACCATTCAAAACATTGGGATTTATCATTCAAACGCAAAGAAATGAAGTGGAAACACTGGGTAAAGTGAGGGTTAAAACAAGGTGTAAACGTGCGGTCAAAACTCAAGTAAAATAGAGGGTGTTGAGATTACAACTCAAGGTAAAACGTAGAGGATCTCGTTGCAAATAAACGTTGGGCAGAGGAATGATCCTACACTTATTATCCATGCATATAAAAAAAGGGCATTTGAATCTAAGTTTTAAACACCGGAGTGAAGACAGTCGATTTGACTCCTGGTCGACTACTCAGGCATGGACTAATAACTTAAAAGATCACAGAACAAAGGATAAAAACACAAATCTGCATCTAGATCTTCTCTGTGGAGAAGAAAATAAAGAAATAAAAACACAATCAAGGAATAAAGAAAACGCAGGCAAGGTTTTGAGTCCCGGCTCATTCTGGCCACACGCAAATAGACAGTAACTCAGAAATAAAGGATATTGTGTATATCAAGGGTTCTTACTGATTGAATCAATGACAAGGGGGTTACAATTACTGTAGGAATACATGTGCAAGGAGACCTCATGGCAATGAAAACGTCATCTGAGTACAGTAAAATAAACAAGTGTAAATTTAAATTTCATTTCAAGTAACAACTTTAATAGGCGTACCTTAGCCAATTGTGAATGCTCTGAAGTCGTTTCGCACACGCTCCATCTAGCTCCCCTTGCCAACCAATGTGACCTCACCGGTACCTCTCAGCCAACGCTAGGGGTACTCTTCTTCCCCCTGAGCCCCCCAAGCCACAAAGGGGCCACACACACAATATCAAAGAATGCTAGCACCCAGCTCCCCTCGCAAGGTCAAGCTACCACTCATTACCCGAGTTGGGTATCCCAACTCCCACAAGAGAAAGTTCAGTCAGGATAAAATTTCAGCAACGTAACATTACACAAGCCAGATGTGGTCCATACTCCTCCTCTACCATCCTTTTTATAGTGTTTTTAAGTAATTAGTTTCCCAAAATTCCCATTAGATTTCTTTTTCATTAATTTAATTAGAAAAACCTCCCCCGTACACATGTCGCCCATCCCCTAGTTGCACCAAAAAATCAATTTTATTAATTAATTAAATATTCATATTTCCCTCACCCACCTAAAAGTGTTCCTAAAAACGCTCCTCGGTGTCCCATTATTCCCTTACAATTCTTTAAATGACTTACGACTTACTTAATTCCTAGTTGAGTTCATACATAAAAAGTTCCAAAGGCTAGATTCCTTACTAAGTTAGACATTCATCTTTTTCTTTAAGTTTCCCTTCTTCTTTAAGTTTCCCTTTTTCTTTTAAGTTTCCCCCTTTTTCCTTTTTAACTAAAAATCAATTTAGTAGATAAAACAACCATTTTCCCTTTTAATAAATTTAATCCTCCATTATAATTTTGACTTTAATAAATAAGTTTGAATTTCTTACCCCCCCCCTTCTTGTTACATGTTATTTATTTTTTTATTTTTTTGACCACATGTTCTACTTAGACCTAGGTTTTAATTTTCACTAAGTTGGGCGACAATTTTTAAGGGAACTTTAAGTTATTAATTTTTTTACTCATACCATCATCTATTTTAAGGTCGACCAAGTCCTAAGGAGGCATAGTTTTTTAGGCACTAGGTTTATTAACTTATCAGTGAAAATTGTGACGTGCCCTTCAGGACGCACTACGCGCTCCAAGTGTGTCACTCGCCTCTTTCTATTTTATTTACGTGACGTGCCCTTCAAGATGCACCACGTGCTCCAAGGGTGTCATTCGCCTCTTTCTATTTTCTTTGCGCAGCGTGCCCTTCAGGACGCACCACGTGCTCCAAGGGTGTTACTCGCCTCTTGACTAAATTTGGTAGACGTCAAACCCATGGAGTCAATACTCCGCCAGGTGATCTTGTGGGAGACTAAGGGCCTCTAAGGAATAAGTTCCCTGCCTTATTGCACACCCCTTAGCATCATCGTGAGAGACTTTCATAGTCTTCCCTCACGGCATCATGGGTCTTCTCGAACTAGGTAATCATTAACCTACAGTTCGAGCCACGATGGAGTGTTAGTAGGTTGTGGAAGGACTGCTACCACACCTCTCCCTCAATGTATTTGGTTTTCATGCGTGACCCCTCTACTCCAAATGTGAGTCTGGTCGACAAGCTATCGTCAGCCTGCATCCATCAACAAATCATGCAGCAATAATAATCAATCATCATAACATCTAATCATATGTACATATGTCACATCAACAACATTCAAACCCAACAATCCATCCCCTGAATCGATCCGGTGTCCAAGGGGTTTCATCGATGCCTCTGCATCCTCAATGTCCAAATTCCTGCACACTTAGGAGAACACAGTCAATAGCACCTGTCTATGTAAATAAAACAAAATAACATATCACCAAATCCATAAGATATTGACAACAGTCAGGAACATATATGCACACTAGGAAGTGATCAAAGAGACAAAATTCCAAGAGAAACATCATCAAGAATACTTAGAAGGGACCAAAGATCCATGTAAAGCATTTGATGAAGAGCAGACATTAGAGCCAGAGATTGAGGAAGTTCTATCATGCCTAACATCAGATCCGAAGTTTGATCGACAATTATCAGAAGATCTACATGCCATGAAAAGGGAGGACATCCAACCTAGTGCTAATAAACAAGATAACCAAGGGAGAAGTGACTACATTGAAGTATGGTTCTAGAAGTCCATCAGTCCTCAGTATTCCTTCATCCTTCAACACTTCTTAGCACCATATCAATCACAGCAGTTGGTTCCTCATATTTGGACATTCATTGAGGTATATTTTTCATATTTGGATATGAGTTTATTCGTGATTCTGTTTCCCACATGGCTTCATTGGAAATACTCCTACACTTGAGGAAGGGGTTCCTTTTTCAAGTAGGGTAGGATAGTCAATAGATAAATCAATAAATGTTGCATATAGTTGATTGGATCAGTTTCAAGTATAGCTCGACATCCTAAGTAATAAGAATGTGCCATCCTCTTCATTACATATGCTTGGAATTCCTGCAGTAATCATTCCCATATCTTCTAGTTCATGTCCATGTTCTAGTAGTATTTCATTTCGAGAAATTTTGTAGTTCCAGGAGAATTTTAATGACATTTGGTAGCAGATTTGTTGATTCAGCCACTTCTGTCTCTCCAAGACATAAATGGAAACATGGATATTGTTCAGAAAGGTATCAACATGGAAATTACATCATGGAGCTCTTTTAGTTGGTGTCCAACATATTTCTCTTCATTATGTCGTCAGATTCATCCCTCTTCATTAGAATCAACATACCTACATCATATCAAAAAAAACCAAGCCGGAACAAAGGTAAAAGAAAAGGGTAACCAGGTACTTACAATCTATATTTCTAAGTACACATTTAACTTGGTGACTTATATCATTAATCATTGAAGCTTTCTAATAAAAATTTCAGCCTTTATACTTCGTATACATCTCATACTTTGATGCAATGTTCACTAAGTTTGAAACTAAGGGACTATACATTCCAAGTATGCAACATTCATCCACAAGCTTTGTTGCATGAGGACATGCAATGACTTGAGTGTGGGGGAGATGTTGAGTCTCGGAATTGACGTGTTTTCAATGACCATTTAGTCCACTTTCCACTTAAATTATCCTTCAGTATTCACCTATTTGTCACTTATATTTTCGTATATGTCCATTTTATAATCCTTTGCCACATCTTAGTTTCATAAGACAATTAATCATTAAATTCTCGTTTCCCCATGTTTTGATGTTTATTTAGAATAGACTTTGTGGTCTCCTAACTTACTTGAGTTCAACAGTTTACTACCGAAATTGCAATTTATGTGACTATTGGAACATGCATCTTCATGTTACTGTAGTACTACTGGAATTCTATAGCGACTTGTTTCTAGAAGCAGTTTTGCCATGATATTTCTAATCAGATGAAGACGACTTGGAAAAATCGAAGATGTGTTTTTTGTGCAAAATTCCCCCAATTGGGTGACATGGGGGAAGATATCAAAAATAAGAAACATTTTGGGAGATATGGGTGGATCTTTAAGACATGTTTTCCAGGAAAACTTGTAGTGGCCTGAATTCCTATAGTTATGCATTTCATGGACGAATTTGGGAATATGGTTTTGTCAAATATTATTTTTCTGTGCTTCCATGCTATTCAAACATATCCAACAACCATTAAGTAACCTCCATTTCCTTAATCAAGTTTGTGATGGTTTTGGAACCATGTATTTGGGATCTGGTCTCATCTTGTTGCAACTGTTTTCCTCCTTTGAAATGTAATCCATATGTATAAATGTAAGGAGGATCAATGTAATTGGGGGAGGATATGCTAAGGAAGAATAATTGTGCAATCATTTTAATGAGGAGGATAATTATGGAATAAAAGAACTTATTGCAGATCAAGAAATTTCCATTATAGTCTTTCTTGGTAGTGTATGCCAAGGAAGTCAAGGCCCCCTACCTCTGGTATATGCTGCCCAAATAATTTCCTTTTGTTGTGTGAGGTTATTTGTCTTCTTAAGATTCAGTTTCAATTTTGTGTGGTTCAACTAATCCTTGTGAATCCAAATATATATATCAAACCTTTAACTAAATTTTGGGAGATCTTTAAGGGTGCTTATAATGATGGAAACACAGTGATTATAGTGATTATAGATGATTATAAATAAAAACATATTTTTAATGATGAATAGAACTATGTAATTACAAAAGGTTATAATTGTGATGATGTGAATGACACATACTTCTTATATGAATTGTGGATTTGCTCGCTACACCTTAATGGTGTCAATAATGTGATATTTGTTGTCAAAAACTTGAAACCTATATAATGTAATTAGTACTTTTTACAAATATTTTTTTATGTATGATAGTGTTTTATATGGTTAATAAGATCTTATGATTTTCCAATATTTTGTGGTGTTTGATAATACTTTTAATATTTTTATAATATCTACTTCTAATTTACTTTTAATGTTTTTATAATATCTACTTCTAGACAAAAATTAATTAATGAAAAAATTTATAATTATTGGTTAGTAATTCTAATTATAGAAATCCAATATATATGAATGTTATGTATTTGTTAGCTTTTACTACGTTGAAATATTTTTCTATTAGAATTATAGTGGGATTCATGAGAAACACAATAATGACAAACCCAACTATGAATTATGCCCAATATTAAGTAATTTGGGTAATTTTTTTGAAACATTGTATTTAACAATATTTATGATTGTAGAAACACAATTATTGTGGATAACTCCACGAAACATAATTCATTCGACAATGAAAATATTTATATTATTACAAAGACTTACACTTATGAAGACATGAATGACGAGTACATTTATAAATGGTGTGTAACCCATTTTAAAAGCTATGAATGGTATAGGTTAAATGTGATTCAAAATTAAGTGTGAAATTGGAGTTTATAAAGTGCAAGATATGGATCTGAATGTGCTAATATAGGATTTCAAAATTTCAAAATTGTTTTCAATGTTTACATTTTCATAATCTGATTTCATATCCTTTGGATTTAATTGTTCACTTTTAAAATCTAATTTTGCAATTTCAGGATACAATACTAGCATATTCAAAACCAGATTTTTCACTTTACAAACCCCAATTTCACACTTTGAAATTTTGATTTTGTCCTGTCTTTGAAGGATCTTAGATTGAAATTAGTCTGAATTTAAGGAAATTGGCGTTCTTTAATTTGTTTTCTTTGGTAAGACTAATGAACAGAATTATAAATTCAACACCACCAAGCACAAGGAGCCTCCTCTCTAACACATTTTTAATGATAACTTTCTAGAACTCCTAGCCCTCCAACTCTTTAAGAATCTATTTTTCACACATGACTTGGACTTGAGTATAAGATTTAGGAGTACACATACTTCCCCAATCCCTCCAAGTATAACAAAATCTTTAATTGGCTATGTGTAATCCTATTTGGCCCTTGAAGTTATCCCTTAGAAAGCAACCAAGATACTTCTCCAACATTTTGTGACCACTTGGGGATGGAGATGACATGAATAATAATTCACTTGCATGGAAGTTCATATTTGGAAGTGCACAATGAATTACATGGTTTTAGTTATTAACTTATCAGTTTTTTTTTTCCAACCTTTAAACAACCATGTTCTAGATATCTTTGGTAATCCATAGAATATAGAAAGAATTCCTAGAAATTTAAATAGTTTGCTTGACTATATCGAAGACTAACCTCGTTTCATTAACGGATGTGGCACATCCTTAACAGTTTCCATATATCATTATGTGTTGTCCCAATGCAAGATATAATTCCTTCAAGTTGTCCATCATATTATCCATTAACTCACAATTTTCCTCAAAGTTTAGAATGGAGTTATATATAAAATTCCCATTCATAAGCTAGCTAAAGTTTGGAAAGGAATAACCTAAATAAGGACACCCATCCCAAATCTCGTTGAGATAAGGTATCCGAGGGATTTAGTGGCCATCATGTATAGAGTTTGTCTTGATGGGTAGCCTTGATAAATGGATCAAAAAAGACCCTCCACTTCAAATATACATTTGTTGGTGGAGGGGCATACTAAGGCATCAATTAACAATATATCCATGGCTCTAATGAAATAAGAGTCGAAGTTTTGATCATGTAGCATGGATAAAATAAATGGTTTCCACTCAGTTGTATGGTTTTTTGAAGTCTATTTATATGAAGTGCATATTGAGTCTTGAATAACTAGCCCATAATTTCCATGCCTTCCTAAATAGATATAACTCTAATAAACCCAATTTTTTAGGCTGAATAATCATGGCAAGAATATATTTAACTCAGATATCCAAGCCCTTCTCCAAGTTCCTACAAGATACATCCATAATCTTAACAAGTTTCTATATTGTAATCAACACAAGTTTACCATGTTTACGAATACATTTCATTAATCCCTTCTTAACAATGTTTCCCAAAGATTATTTTATAATGGATTCTTTGTAAACTTCAAGCAAGCTAATATAGACAAAGTCCCAAGCAAACTTGTTGAACTCACATGGTAAGTTACCAAGTACGGGTGATTAATCATCAATCATATTTAAGATATTTATAGACAACTTATCCAATGTCAACAATGAATCAAAGAGCCTCATTTACATGTCAAAAAACTTAAGAGGGAACATGTCCAAATAGGTTGCATGGCCACTCTACATTCCCCATTCAATCATTGTGATAAAAATGCCAACTTGTAGTGTGCCAAACTTTTTTTCACTAAATCAACTCATTTAATTATCCTCCCCTTTGCAATTTTGAGCATAGAAACGTTTTCCAAGGGAAAAAAAAATTGTAGGTCTATATACAGTTTTGCACCATTAACTATAAATGTTAAGATGAGTTGCTTTAATACTTCTAATCTCAATAAATTTTATATGGTTCCTAGGCTTGGTTGCATGACCCTATAATACCTCATCAAAAATTCTAACTTAGAGTCATTGGTTTCCTTGTTCGCCACCCCCCCCCCCTTCAAGGCTTTATTACAATTTCTTTGTACATAGTATCTAGCACTTGAACCCCTTGTGAAAGGAAGTGGTCATGGCAATTGTTTTCTCCTACCAAATAGTCCATCCATCATCCTTATAAGGGTGAGGATCAAGATTCCAATGCTTTCTAATAACATTCAGGAAACCTTGATTCACGTTCATGATATGATGGGCTTTATGCATGTGCATCATATTTTCCCACCAACTTATGGAAAAATAAATTTGTCATTGTATTAAAAGGGTTACTTTATTTAGGAAATGCACTAGTTGCAACCACGAATAGTCGAATTACAAGATAGTTTTTCCACATAACATCACTCTATCTCACTACTTGAGTACCCCCCTTGTTTCAATAATTGAAATTCATCCATATAAACCAAAGCTTTCCCAAGTAATTATTTCTAATTTATTGAGAACAAAGAGCACAATACATACCCTAAGTCTTGCTAAGGATTATTTTCTCTATTATATAACTTGGCATGCAACATGTGATACTTATCCTTCATAAAAACAACCATGTTGAGATCCCCTCAAATCATCCAATGGGATTCAAGGAGTTCATTTTTTATCCATCTAAAAAAAATATCTCTCTATTTAGTTTCATTTGAGGCATGCATATTCACCAAACCCCAAAAATGTATTCTAGATTAAGTATCATCAAAATGAATCATCGGTATGGGTTAAATACTCTAAAACACATACAACTATATGGGAGGAAACCAAAATTGCAACCCCGTGTTGCCTTCTTCATGGGATTCTATTTTATATGCCTAAGATCCTAGGGAACTAAAAAAATGTGTTACATAGTACAAAAATGCCACAAAGCAAGACCTAAAAATGCCTTGAGGTTATACCAAATGAAATCTAAAACAAGCCAATTGGAAAAGATGTGGCAAAAAAAAGTCATGTCCCAATAAATATAAAACGTGGTCTAACTAGTAGGCCATCCTTGAGAGGTGGCAACCCCCAACCTTAAAAAGAGAGATCAACATGTAGGACAATAGGTTTCCATCCATCATTTCCATGTTTGGGATTGTACAACTTCTCTCATTTAGAAACGAAAGGGGAACTACATGAAATTTCTCACCATTTAGTCAAGGACAAGTAGTCTAATTGAATCACCATTCTCAACACTCCCAAACCAGCCAACTAGTTCAATGCCTATGATCTAAATAGGAGTATTGGCAAGGGGATGTCCATTGATTGTACATCCAAATCCACCCTAATAGTTAATAAAATGGCACATGTGGTCCATCTTAACTTACACCTTCTAAAAATACATATAAAATTGTAGGGACAAACTATATAAGATTTGTTGGCCATTATCTACTCGTTGCGGGGTTAAAGACCCAAGGTTCATCAAGTTTTACTAACAAAACCCCAAGGCACTAGCATATTTAATATTCAATTGAGGATTGAATAAGATCTCACACGAGATACCATGAGAATCATAGAGACCATTAGTCTTGTGTCGGATGTGAAGGGATAGCACACAAAGGAAAACTCTCAAGAATAAACCCATTCACTCATAGTCGAGTGACAAATTGTTATGCATAAGAAATTAAACAGACATACATCCAAATCATGACACAGAAGAATGCAGAGAGAAAGGACTCCACAATTCATTCATTAAATTCAAACTCATTTAGATATAAATTCCTAGTAGAGATGTGTCATGTACTCTAGTCTCCCTTCTTTTTATTCATACATATTTTCTACCTCTATTACATACTCATGCAAAATTGGGACAAAACTGGCATTGGAATTCTCACTTTGTTCCAGCTTTATTTCTCTCTCCATTACAATCATGAAATCTCCCTTCTCAACTACTCTACTCCACTCTCTCGAGTAAACAAAAGTACCACGCTCTTTATGTGTCTACATGCATCCCCCGTATCTTTCTTGGAGTGTGGAAATCCTAACTAACTTGTCATCTCATCCATACCCTTTCCCATGATCATTTGGGTCATATTAGTTTTGCATATGGTCTCTTCTTGATTGCTTGTGCATAGTACAAAATTGGGTTGACACGCATATTATTCTTTTGGCTGGTGCAGATGTTGATCCTTCCTAGTATCGTGCAGTGTATAATCTTGGTCTCATGTTCGGTGTTGATTTGCGTGCAACTCCTTCAAAAAATTAGGTCCCAACATGACACTAACATTATTAGTTGGCTTGTCCTCGAGCCAACGATGTAATTTGCAACTTGACAGAGGAGGTTGATGAAATAGTTTCCATGAGTTCCTGGATGAATTGTTGAAAGTGACCATAAACCTAGTCAAAAGTTTCTTGCAGTCATTGCGTCAGCTGGAAAACCTCCTCTGCATCAGTTGTTGTAACCTCTGGGGACTAAAGTTGATTTGTTCCATTTTTGTTAGCATTGGGGCTGCAAATAAGTGTGTCGTTGTTAGTTGATTGCAATACATGTGAAAAATCTTAGATGGATATGACCTATCATGTACCTACTTATTATGTTGAGATCTCTATGTTTCTTATTTATTACTTTGATAACAACTATTCTACCTATACCTTAAATCCTATCCTACAAGGGAATAGATCATTTTTATAGTGCACCCTTGACCCACTCTAGGTATTTCATCTCGTCGCATCTGACCCTAATCTGTCATGACACTTCTTCATTTTAATCATGTTGCTCAACCCTTTCCATGGAGGGTCGTCGGTTCTTGTGGGTGTTGTCGAGTTATTATGTCAACAACACAACCCTTGGATTGGTTTCAAATCTTACAATAACTACTCTTCTAACGACATGATCCTAGTCAAAGGCACCTTATGGGTGGGGGTACTTTTCAACATGGTGTGTTTGGAAGTCTGATGAATCTGTTGTGTGTTAAAAAAATTCTTAGCTAGCCAATGCCTTTCACATGAACACATATGTTCTTAGGGATTTACCATAAGTCAAAATATTTCCTTCATCGACTCCACCACCTGTGTCCATTCTCGTAGATGTTTGTGGTGCACTTCCCACTAATGCACATGTATTCCTTCCAGTATCTTATCCAAGGCCTGCATTCTATGGATTTTTGGAATCTTCTGTGTCTGTGTAAGGAATGTATCCACTAAGTCTGTTCCATCGAATCAGGGTAGGGTGTAGGGTCCTGATCCAATATCGCACATAATTTTGGTGATTCACTTGCATCTCCTTGTTGAAACCTCATAAGGATTATGCTACCATATCTCCATATCATCCTCTGAATCTGTGTCATAAGAGCATACACTTCTTCGACTCAGCTCACCATCAGTTGTGGACTTGATATAATCCTCCTTTTACCTTGTAATATTATAGATATTCTCAGTGATGGAACTCTATGCATCCTCATTCACAGGCTCATTATATATATTTCCCTCATTTGGATCCAATGGTGCAATGATGCATAAGGTATATGTTTCGAAGGACATTTGTCATTTCTTCAGATTCAAGACTGCATTGTTGTCAAATTCCCAGTCAATACCAAGTAGAGTAGGGTAGATATTTGAGTAATCCATGATCTCAAACACCTCAAAATATGTTCTTGTCTTCACCCCGTAAATGTTCACCTCCAATTTCTCCAGTCAATAAATGGGATAGATTCGATATTGGTTAGCAAAAACTAAGTTTAATGGGGGACCACACCAATTTTGGCTTACCCATCAACTCCTAATATTTCTTCAGCAAGATGTTCACATCGGATACCAAGTCCAACATAATACCATCCATATCATAGCTTTCGATTTCAATTGTCATCTTGAACTCTCTTCTGTTAAATTATTAACTTGATTTCTTATGTGGATTAATTCTTTTGTTTTCTTCAACACTTTGATTCTAGCTTAATACACTTCAACAATACCAAATCATAATCGAATAGAAATAACTATGTAGAAGAGTAAGCATGCACATCAACAACACATATACCCTGGGGAAACCCTGTACAGGGAGAAAAACCCCAGCAAAGGATATTCCTTTATTGCATTAATAATGTAAGATCACTTACAAATATCCACCATGAATGTTTTGCTCTTAAAGAGCTTGCCAAGATGACTCTGACCTGAAAAAGAATTAAAAGACATTGATGAAATACACCTCTGATATGTTGCCTCTATTGTTGATATACAGCACTGATATGCTGCATTGGTATGTTGCCTCTTTATCACTAATATGTGCCTCTATTGCTTCACCCTTAACCTGCATATCAAACTGTATTGAAGAGAGGGGTCAACCTCTGCTTATATAGGTTGAAGAGGAGAAGAGGAGAGACTCGAAATAGTAACATGTTTGCATGAGTTAATCATAACTCAGCTTCATACTTTAGTTTGAACTTAGAACTAGACTTGAGATTGGTATGCTTTAGTTCGAAAATAGAACTAGACTTGAGACCTCAGTTACAAATCAGCATTACACTTTAGTTCAAAAATAGAGGTAGACTTGAGACTGGTATGCTTTAGTTCGAAAATAGAACTAGACTTGAGACTTCAGTTGCAACTCAGCATTACACTTTAGTTAAAAAATAGAACTAGACTTAAGACTTCAGTTACAACTCAACTTTACACTTTAGTTCAAAAATAGAACTAGACTTAAGACTTCAGTTACAACTCAGCATTACACTTTAGTTCGAAAATAGAACTAGACTTGATACTTCAGTTGCAACTCAGCATTACACTTTACTTCAAAAATAGAACTAGACTTGATACTTCAGTTGCAACTCAGCATTACACTTTAGTTCAAAAATAGAATTAGACTTAAGACTTCAGTTACAACTCAACTCTTTACAAGGAAATTTGAAATTATCTTCATGGTGGGTAATGTTACACATGCCAACGCACTAGATCAATACATTTATATCATTTGCAATATTAGGAATATCGTTTGTTTCTAGCTCATAGGAATTTTATATTCAACCTAACTTTTTCTAGATGCCTTAACTTTTTCTCATGGATCACAAGGTTTGACTAGGCTCACAGAGGTTGTAGGTTCCCCCTAACTTTTGCACTAGTTTGTCTATGCTCACATAGGTTGTACGTTCCCCCTGACTTTTACAGTAGACTGTCTATGCTCACAGAGGTTGTATGTTTCCCCCGACTTTTTCATTAGACTCACATAGCATCTCGTTTGTCCTAACTTTTGGTTTGACTCACAAACGTTGTACGTTCCCCCTAGCTTTTGTCAATACCTCACAAGACTGGTTGATTCTCCAAATCTCCCTGGCTAGCCTCAGGGTGGCCCATATGGCCTCTCATTGGAGAACGATTGCCAATGCTACCAAATTTAACACTCCCTCTCAACGAGGGAGTCGTTCTCAGACACACCAAGCTTGCCTCTCAGTTGCACAAACTGTCTCGAGGTCAGAGGCTTGGTTAGGATATCATCTACCTGCTCGTTTGTGGCTATGTACTGTAACTTTACAGTTTTTATCTCGACCAAGTCTCGGATGTGTTGGTACCTCATGTCAATATGTTTTGACCTGTCATGAAATATCAGGTTCTCTATCAATTTTATGCAACTTTGATTATCATAGGGAACCACCGTCATCTCGAGCTTGTCACCAAACAACCCAGAAACCAATTTTCTAAGCCATATTGATTCCTTGCTAGCATCACTTACTGCAATGTACTTAGCCTCTAGTCTACTATGTGCAATCGATCCATGATTTCGGCTTGACCAAGAGATCACAATGGATCCTAAACTTAAGCAATATCTAGAAGTACTCTTTCGATCCACTGGGATTCCTACCCAGTCAGCATCTGCATACCCATGCAGAAATAAACCACCACTGGATGTATATCTCAGACCATAAATAATGGTCCCTCTGAGATATCTCAAGATGTGCTTTGTTTCCACCCAGTGTCTCTATCTCGATTCAGTCATGAATTGACTCATTGCAATCACTACATAGCATATATTTGGCCTAGTGTGGATCATGTACATCAATGATCCAATCAGCTGCCTATACATGGTGGGATCCACCAAATCTGAACTTGTATCATAATCATGCAGCTTCCTCGGGTTGGTAATCATAGGAGTAGACATGGATTTGCAATCCATCATACCAAGCCTCTTTAGTACATCCACTGTGTATTTTCCTTGTGCCAGAAATATCTCGCCCTGTCTTTGCCATACTTACAATCCTATGAAGTAGTGCATTAAGCCTAAGTCTTTCATCTCAAATTCTGAGGTTAGATCCCTCTTACACCAGGCTATTATCCCTTCATCTCATGTTAGAAATAGATCATCAACATACAGGATTAGTATAACAGGTTGGTTACCTCTTACCTTGAAGTACAGATTTGCATCACCGTCACTTTTCTGAAATCCCGGGCTTTTAAGAAATCCATCAATCTTGTCATTCCAAACTTTGGGAACCTACTTAAGACCATACAAGGCCTTCCTTAGCTTACATACATGAGTGCCTTTGTTATGTAGTATAAAACCATTTGGTTTTTCTACAAAGACCTCGTGTTCAATCTTTCCATTAAAGAATGTTGTTTTTACATCCATCTGATGTAGCTTCCAACCAAGAACAGGAGATAAAGCAATAATAGTTCGAATGGAGGTATACCTGGCTACAGGAGAAAAAGTCTCTTCGTAGTTGATTCCTTCTTTCTAAGTGAAGCCTCTGGCTACAAATCTTGCTTTGAAATTTTCCACACTTCCATCAATTGCATGTTTTATCTTATAGATCCATTTGGAAGAAACCATTGATTTGTCTTTTGGCCTCGGCACTATGTCCAAAAACTTGTTCTTTATAATAGACATGTATTCCTCAAGCATGGAATCCTTCCATACTTGTAATTTATCTGCTTCTTCAAATGAAGAAGGTTTGGCATCACTAATGCTGCTCATCAGTGCAACATAGCCTCCAAACCTATGAGGCCTCTTCCTTTCCCTGAAAGTTCCTTTGGGAGTAGTTATCCTTTCTGCTTCCTCCACTATTTCTTTAAGCCACCATGACTTCCTTTTGGTTGGAGTTTCTTCAAGAGTTATTTATAACACTTCAGTAGGTTCTAGGGGCTCATTACTTGGCCCTTCACGAGGTTCCTCCCTCTGATCATCTAACTCTTCATTTTCAAAAGAGGGTGAAGCTGGTTGAACTACTTCTGATTCCTGCTAAAGCTCTTTGGATTTATTAAATGTGACTTCCTCATGGAAAGTCACATCTTTGCTTACCTCTATTTGCCTCTGCCTGGTACATAAATCATGTAAGCCTTGGAGTTCTCATTGTACCCCACAAAAAACCCTTTCTTTCCTGAGGGTTCCATCTTTGTCCTCTTTTCCTTAGGGACGTGAATAGACATAGTACACCCAAAAATCCTTAGATGCCCTACTTCAGGTTTGATCCCCGAGAAGACGTCTTCAGGAGTCTTGTCCTTCAAGATAGCATGTGGACACTTGTTCTGAATATACACGACAGTGGAGGTATCTTTTGCCCATAAAGAATTTATCATATCTTAGTCAAACATCATTGTTTTCGTTGCCTCACAAATAGTCCTATTTTTCCTCTCAGCAACACCATTTTGTTGAGGGTTATATGGCACAGTCAACTGTCTCTTGATTCCTGCTGACTTACAGAAATCCTCAAAATGGAGAGATTCAAACTCTCCTCCATTGTTTGTTATAAGGATTCTGATGTGTTTCCCTGTCTGCTTTTCAATAAAGGCTTTATACTCTTTGAATTTATCAAATGTGTCACTTTAGCTTTGAGGAAATATATCCAACATTTTCTTGAGTAATCATCAATAAAAATGACATAATACTAACAACCACTGAGTGAGGGACATGACATGGGACCACATACATCAGAATGAACCAGATCTAAGATGCCCTGAGATCTGTTGTCATTACTAGAAAATGCTTTCTTTATATTTTTACCTAGCATGCATCCCTTACAAATTTTATTTTTACTAAGATAAATAGAGGGTATGCCACATACCATGTTCTTTAGATCTTGAAGAGATTTGTAATGAAAATGTCCAAGTCTTCTATGCCACAACTCATTGGAGCTAGTCGCATCATGAGCCAATGCCTGAACTGACTGTCCTGACACAACGTACAGTCCTCCAATGCGAGTTCCAATGGGTTTTGTTGTACTTAAGTGGCTACCTTTAGTCCATAGTAGTGCCTTCATGTCCTTGAAGATCACCCAATATCCCTTGTCCTCAAGGGTTGCAACTCATAGTAGATTCTTCTTGAGCCCTGGAACATATAATACTTCATCAATATGAAGTCTAGCCCCAGATTCCAATCTGAAGGAGATAGAGCCTACTACCTCTATCTTGTAACATTTGTCATCCCCAAGCTCAACCTTCTCTGCAAAAGATTTTGTCTCAAAATCTGAGAAGATCTCCTTGTACCTTGTCATGTGCTTTGATGCACCACTATCTACTAACCATGTTTTTGGCCCCGTGAAAACTGAAATGGATAAGGCAGAAACCAAGTAATACTCTTTTCTATTTTCTTTCTCATTAGAAGGACTTTTCTGATTTCTTTTGGATTCATCATCCTCAACAGTTGAGGCATGATGTTTCCCTTTGCTTGGATATTTCTTTCTAAACGAACAATCTTTAGCAAAAATGACCCAACTTATTACAACCAAAGCATTTAATCTTAGATGTGTCAATATTCTTGCCTTTGAATGTACCTTTGGTGTTTGGCTTCCTCTGAGAGCCTTTCTAGAAAGTGTCTTTCTTCTTTCCCTTGAGTCTTGATGCTAAATCTGAGTGCTCTTCTTTCGTTGGCTCGCTCCTGGTAGCTGTGTGACTCTCCTCCTGGAGGAAATCATGCCATAACCTCTAAATTGTGGGCTGAATATATCTCCCACTTACAATGGATAAAAAAGACTCCTGTGAAGAAGGAAGACCGTCAAAAATGGCCTGCACTAAATCATCATCGTCCACTGTCACCCCTGTGACCAAAAGTTGATCTATGATCTGGGAAATCCTGGAACAAAACGATGCCACTGGTTCACCTTTCTCCATTTTCAAATACTTAAGTTTGTGCTTAAGTTTCCTCTTCTGACTTGGAGCATGTTTCTCATACAGACTCACCAAGGTATCCATAAAGTCCTTGGCAGTCATTAACGAAGTCATTGCATGCATTATAATGTCTTTGACTAAGTTAATGATGATTCGCTTGGCCTTTGCTTGACTCTTCCTGAAGGTCACTCTTCCTACATTATTTGTGGGTTCCTCCACCACTGTGGTCACATACTGCTCAAGATCATGCTCCTGCAAGATATTTGTTATCCGTAGCTTCCACACATTGAAGTTGGCAGCTCCTTCGAGCCTATCCTCAGCCCTGACTGAAATGGAGGATGTCATGGACCTCACACTGGAAACTTAATCAAGATAGCTTGGATCTGTGTGTACTTGATGTTGCACTTCAACATGTTTTAACACACCCTAAGCTCTGATACCATGTTAAATTATTAACTTGATTTCTTATGCGGATTAATTCTTTTATTTTCTTCAACACTTTGATTCCATCTTAATACACTTCAACAATACCAAATCATAATTGAATAGCAATAACTATGTAGATGAGTAAGCATGCACATAAACAACACATATACCTTGGGGAAACCTTGTACAAGAAGAAAAACCCCAGCAAACGATATCCCTTTATTACATTAATAATGTAAGATCACTTACAAATATCCACCATGAATTTTCTGCTCTTAAAGAGCTTGCCAAGATGACTCTGACCTGACAAAGAATTAAAATACCTTGATGAAATACACCTCTGATATGTTGCCTCTATTGTTGATATACAACATTGATATGTTTCTTTGGTATGTTGCCTCTTTATCACTGATATGTGCCTCTATTGCTTCACCCTTAACCTGCATATCAAATTGTATTGAAGAGAGGGGTCGACCTCTGCTTATATAGGCTGAAGAGGAGAAGAGGAGATACTTGAAATAGTAACCTGTTTGCATGATTTAATCATAACTCAACTTCATACTTTAGTTCAAACTTAGAACTAGACTTGAGACTGGTATGCTTTAGTTCGAAAATAGAACTAGACTTGAGACCTCAGTTACAACTCAGCATTACACTTTAGTTCGAAAATAGAACTAGACTTGAGACTGGTATGCTTTAGTTCGAAAATAGAACTAGACTTGAGACTTCAGTTGCAACTCAGCACTACACTTTCGTTCAAAAATAGAACTAGACTTAAGACTTCAGTTACAACTCAACATTACACTTTAGGTCAAAGATAGAACTAGACTTAAGACTTAAGTTACAACTCAGCATTACACTTTAGTTTGAAAATAGAACTAGACTTGATACTTCAATTGCAACGCAGTATTACACTTTAGTTCAAAAATAGAACTAGACTTAAGACTTCAGTTACAACTCAACTCTTTACAAGGAAATTCGAAATTCTCTTCATAGTGGATAATGTTACACGTGCCAACGCACTAGATCAATAAATTTATATCATTTGCAATATTAGGAATATCGTTTGTTTCTAGCTCATAGGAATTTTATATTCAACCAAACTTTTGCTAGATGCCTTGACTTTTTCTCATGGCTCACAAGGTTTGACTAGGCTCACAGAGGTTGTATGTTCCCCCTGACTTTTGCACTAGTCTATCTATGCTCACAGAGGTTGTACGTTCCCCCTAACTTTTGCACTAGACTGTCTATGCTCACAGAGGTTGTACGTTCCCCCTGACTTTTGCATTAGACTCACATAGCACCTCGTTCGTCGTGACTTTTGGTTTGACTCACAGAGGTTGTACGTTCCCCCTAACTTTTTTCAATACCTCACAAGACTGTTGATTCTCCAAATCTCCCTGGCTAGCCTCAGGGTGGCCCATATGGCCTCTCATTGGAGAATGACTGTCGATGCTGCCAAATTTAACATCTTCCTGTGTGCCTTTGTTTTCTCACCTGACATGCATCATGTTCTAGAAATGGGGAAGAAATAACTATAGTGGTTTCTTCTTCCCCCATACATATTGTCAACATATGGGTTAACTTCTAAACGGCCTCAAGGTCACTTAAAATTTTAAGGAAATAGTGCAAGAAATTACTTACTTGGTCCTTTGATTCCTCCTCGCAGCAAGTGTTGCGCTACATTTCTTCTTTTGCCATGCGACGCGGCTCTTCACACAACCATTATTCTTCCATTTCCTTTTTTTCAACCACTTGCAACTCTTCACATATGCGGACCTCTTCCAACAACCTCTATCTTTCTCACTATATCTCCTCAAGAACACAAGTGTCCTCCAATAATTTTTGTGTGGTGGACTATATTTCTTCGCGTACACATGCTTACAGTGATCTTTGTGTATCATGTTGTACCTCTTCATGCACATTGGATTCCTACAATGATCTTTGCATCACACATTGTAACTCTTCACACACTTTTTCTTCATCTAGATCCCTTTGTGCGTTGCACAAGAATTGCTCTTTTGCACAACGTCGAATTTGGGAGGTGCCTACACCACTTTTCTGATATTCCCTTCAATGTTTTGTCCTGAGCTTTCTCCATGTTCTAATTTCGTCCCCATCCTAATGCCTCCTCGAGTTACCATTTGGACATCAACTTCTTCTTTTGGATTTTGATCTCCATGTAATTTCGTCATCATCGTATTGCAATGTGCCTTATTTTCGTCCCACTTTGCCAACAAATCTAGACAATATTTTGTGACATGCTCTATACTATGGCAGTACCCACAGAGAGAACGCGGTTTAGTATAGAATCATGACACGTGGCCCACTTTTCCACAATTAAAATAGATAGGCAATATTCCTCCACCACCACCATATCCTCTTCCTCTTCCTCATCCATATGCTCCTCTCGGACCTCTTTGATATCATCCTCTATCCATACCTCCACGGTCGCCACCTTTTTGTTCCTCCTAGATCTGGAAGGCATTCGCATTGTGCTCCTGCATCAATTGAAGTGACCGACAATTGTTCACATCATGCCCCATCGATTCAGAGAACTCACAAAACTGAGAATGTGTGGTCTTCTGATATTTCTATACTGTTGGGAAATGGGGAGGTATATGTCCCCATTGTTTGCAAATATTGCACCACTCAATCTACAATCCTATTGTAAATGGATTCAGCACACACCTCACCATGTAGATCCATAGCATAGGATATTCATTCCTATGGTGACCTTCTGTGCGACAATAGTACACCACACATGATCGCACACCATCTTAGCCTTAGCCATATCTTGTAATTTAACGGTGATATTTCCGAGCTGAGATTGTACCTACGACATCCCTATCAATCTCTCACCACCTCCTGGCATAGCTTCTTGGCACATCACAATCTCTGCAGCCCCCGCCTGAGTCATCACCTTATGCTAGGTGAGTGGGACATGAATGTGGGGTATAATTCTTTTAATAATCCAATCTCTATGTTAGGTGTATTGGATCTTAAATGTTAATCTATTCAACAATATTTTGAACCACTAGTCATAGTTCCATACAATTTCTCCAGCTTGTTGCTTGATCTCTGTGATCTTGATGATACACTGGAATTCTAGCTTAGACTTCTGAAACTCCCTAAGTAGATATCTCTTAATCTCCATCAGGGACCTAGCTTGTCTCTTCGATCCAATCACCTTGTACTTCATGTACCACATTAGAGCTTTGTCTCTAAAGGTGGTCTCCAACTGCGCTATCTTAGACACTTCATCCATGACTCTCTTCATAGACCATATAGCTTCACACATAAACCAATGTCGTTATGTATCGTCTCTTCCCGTCTCATGGAACATGGGAAGCCTCATAGTTGTGTCTTGGTTTTCCATACTCGATCTAGTATTGTGTCATCCCGACTGACCACTAGTTATTGGTGATATTGATACTGATACTAAGACTCTTCCTTACGAAGTATTGTTGACTAAGAGCTCTTCTTCTTCCCTTTCTTCTACTCTTTCTTCTTCTACTCATATCTCTGCACTTTATTTGTTTATTTCTTCTTGATTAAAAATGTGCAATGGCATTGGTTCAAAGAGGGGGTTCTTCCATCTTCTCTCATTATCCTCAGTGAGGAATCCCAAATAGATTTCTACTTGTAACCTCACAATCACATTTACAATTGCTAAATCCTCTTCCCCTTCTCGAAGGGGTCCATCGCCATCTTTTTTTGTGTCGGCACTACTACTCTACACCTCATCTTCCTCTGATTTGATTACATCTCTTAACATCCAAGGGGATCTAACCTCATCTTCTCCGACCTACTCCCACTACTCCTAGTATCCACACTTGATACCCTAATCCTAACGTTGTGTCTCTTTGACGCCTTCTCTCCTTTTGCGCTTCCCTCTAGCACATAACTGTCTCTCGCACATCCTCCTAGTGCAGTCTCCTTTCTCTTCATTCTAGGTCTAACTCCTCATCCTTCACCCCTTGTTGTCTCTTCTTTGCTCCTCTATTCAAATTTCCTCTTGATCTCATCCCTTCTTGTGTATCTCTCGGCTCTTTATCTCTTCTTCTCTTATGGGTCCATTCTCTTCTCACCTCATCTCATCATCTTTTGGATCCCTTCCACTGGATCCATTCTTTCTCTCTCTCTCTTTCCCCCTTATTTCCATCCCCCCCTCCGCGTGAGGGGGTTGACTTATTCATCCTATCAAGCTCCATGCACATTATCCCCTTCTCAACAAACAACATATTGATCCATGAGGGGGATATCTTCCAATAGTCTCTTTCTAGGGCCGACAACAAACTTTCTTTCATCCTCATTGAAATGCTTACTATATTCAATGGAAAACTCAATGATGCATCCTTCATTAAGTCGGTCATACCAAAAGTAGACTACTCTGACCCATTTATTATCCACAAATTTAAGTCTGTTGACCATATTATGGTCCCACTCTAGTGGTTCTTGGTCTCCCAAGGTAGTTTTAATCATTTTCTGCCTCTTTATCCACTCATACAGTAAACAAGGAAACTCGACAAAGAAAATTTCATGCAAATATGTATAGATATGCCTTTTTCCAACTTTCGACATTGGTCACCCGGTTGTTAATCTCTCGTCGTGTAAACTCGTCCTCCTTCTCAAATAATCAATCTTGTATTTTCTCTAGAGAAGGTTTCCACCTCATTATTTCCCTTCATCATTCAATAAAAAATCTTCAAGTCTCGACAACAAAAACATTTGTTGGTCATTATCTACTCATTGGGGGATTAAAGACCCAGGGTTCATTAAGTTTTACCAACAAAACCCCAAGGTGCTAACATATTCAATCTTCAGTCGAGGACCAAAAAATGTCTCACCCGAGACTCCATGAGAATCACAGAGACCATTAGTATTGTGTCTGATGTGAAGGGACAACACATAGACGAAGCCTATCAGGAATAAACTTATTCATACATTCATAGTAGAGTGATAGATTTATATGCATAAGAAAGTAATCAAACATACATACAAAACATCACACTGAAGAATGAAGAGAGAAAGGTCTTCACAATTCATTCATTAACTTCAAATTAATTCAAATACGAAGTCATAAACAATATTACCAACTTAACGAGAACTTTGTCGAGTTCTTATTTTTTCAAGGGTCACATTTTTTACCTCGTTTTTAAAAATGGTGCTACCGGTAGCAACCCCCCTCCTTTTTTAGGTGGTATTTTGATATTTTAAATTTTTTGATCCATAATATTTCCACAATATTTTTTTTAAATGCTT
>ML805634.1:208453-236733 GCA_009831015.1 Picea engelmannii
TATTTATTTTTTAATTTTGGGTTTTTTTTTTTGCACATGGATCTATTGTCAAAACCATTGTTTCAATTAGGTTGAAATGGGCCACAATTTTAACGTTTAGAAAAAACGTTTCACTTTAGTTATTGTCACTTTTTTTATTTAGGTGTTAATTTTAAGGTTTTTCTAAGCTATTGTATGAGTTTTGAAGGTCATGCTTGAAAAATGTTGTAATTTTGACCCTGTTTGAAAAACTAGTACTACCAGTAATACCACTTTTTGATTTGGGGTTGATTTTCATGTTTTTTATGCAAAAATATGAGTTTTTTGGGCTAGAGTTCTCATTTTGAGGTCACAATTCTCGTTAAGTTGGTAATATTGTTCATAGTAGAGATGCACCATGCGCTCTAGTTTTCCTTATTTTCATTCATACATATTTTCTATCTCTTTTACAGACTCGTGCAAAATTGAGACAAAATTGGCCTTGGAACTCTCACTTTGTTCGAGCTTTCTTTCTCTCTCCCTTACAATCATGAACTCTCCCTTCTCGACTACTCTACTCCACTCTCTCGAGTGACCAAAAGTCCCACACTCTTTACATTTCCGCATCCATCCCCAATATCTATCCTGGAGTGTGGTAATCCTAACTAACTTGTCAGTTCATCCATACCCTTGCCCAGGATTATTCGATTTGTTATAAAATTAATTACAAAGATTTTCGAAGATACACTCATATTTGGTATGCATGCGGTCTCTTCTTGATTCCTTGTATGGAGTACAAAATTGGGTTGGCACACGCAATATTCCTTTGGATGGCACAAATGTTGATCCTTCATGGCATCGTGCAATGTATCTTCTTGGGCGCGTGCGTAGTGTTGATTTATGCACAACTCCTTCAAAACCTTTGGTGCCAACAAGATCAATGTATCATCAAACAAAGTAAAGCTTCTATTATACTTGAACACCTTTAAATAAACATATATTTCTTCAATTTCTAAATAAATAAAATTTTCAACATGAGGATGCTACTAGAATACTCCAAATTCAATGGCTCAAGGAAGCGTATCATCTAATTGGGCTAGGATCCAAGACATCCCAGAGGAGTGGATTTTACTACACAATAAATAAACCCAACCCCAATTCGACTAAGAAAAATTACAAATCTAGAACACATGCTTACAAGTTTCATCATTTCCATAGAGGGGGAACTTAGGTTGATAATCTCCCAAGTGCTACAATCTATGGCCAATACTAGGGCCTCCCATTATAAGGGACTTAATAGAGATTGTCTTCCTCTATGCAATCAAAGGCTTCTCGAAGGAAGAGATTCAAAACAACTAAATCCTTTTCCTAGACACAAAGCACCAAATTTGGTTAACCCTAGTATCAAGGATTGACTTTGGATAGATCCATCAATAGCCATTAGCAAGATTTTACCTTTAAATGCCTTGGAAATGATCCAATGCCATTATGATTATCCAGCTTATCCACCGTAACTACCAGCTTGACCAACATCAGTGGTTTTAGTAGTCGATCCCTTAACCAATCTAGAGAGGCTTGCTAACCAATTTTGATAACAAGGTTGTTAAGGAATTATCTTTTGATGCTTTCCAAGATTAATATATTAGGAATAGTAATCCTAAATTCCAATTTCAAAATAGGCTAACTCTTCCCAATTCTATTATGGAAATCAAATAAATCAATAATATTTTGTAAATCTCTATTAAATAGATGTTTGGTTAAGAATCAAGCAACCACTACTAAAGTATTATTATTGCAAAGCACCATAGGTGACCACCCTAAAGTATGATCATTGAAAGAAATCCCTAATTTATAAGAGTTGCCTCTCCATTAGAGCCAAGGCTTGATGGATTGCAAGCTTTCTAGATGATATTAGTTGTGACTATAATATATACATTCGAGGGTGTAACAACAATGGTTTGCATATTGATATTTGTCCAATAACCTTCTTCATGGTTAGAAAAATAAACTATAAATATAGTCAAATATAGCTCAATGTATTATTAGAATAATCTTGATTATATCAACTTCTTGTAAATTAAAAATAATTAAGCCTTGAATGAATATCATATTCTGTAGGGATCCTCCCATGATATTACATGATGTTGTATTCATTATTCAAGTGAGACCATAGACTCCACATTAATATCTTCATCTTCATCCACACCTATTATCTTCACTCATGCCTTAAGAGCATGAGTGAAATAGTTATCCATGGTGAATCTTTGACTTTTTCAAGGCCTTCTTGAGAGAGATTTTGTGAGGTATGCGGATTAAATAAAAATATAGGGGATAGCAAGAGAAGGGAGTAATCCCTCAGCAATATTTCGAGGGATAACTTCATGAAAAGAGTGAAGAGGAATGTGACCTATTAACAACTTGAGCAGCTATGGATGTTGGATATGGAGTCAAACATTTTGGTTATATTCAATCTTATTGTCCTATGATTTATTTCTTACTGCCTAATCTTTTTATATTTATAAAAAGCCTAGGTAGATAATGGATTTTTAGGAGTTTAGGGTTACACGGTTGTTGTGGATATTTGATGCAAGGGTGTGCTAAATGAAGTCCACTAATAGTTGTGAGATGTTAGTTCAAATGAAAAATAAAAGGTACAAATGTGTTGGTGAGCACAATTAAACTAATTCCTCTCTTTAACATGCAAATGAGACAAATCCGGAAAAAATAATGAATCAAACCATTAAAGAAGTTGTTTTGGGAACTAACTATTGGTGTGGAGAAAGAGAAGTCGGATTCAAGTTAAGAAGTCTCCTTTACAAACCTACACATAATTTCAATCAAACACCAACACTACATGTTTCTCAAAATAGAAATAACTTGTATGGTTAGTATTCAATCCAATGGGAAGACATATAAACCATTTAAATGAAAATTTAATGGGGGGAGAAGATAAGAAACTATTACTGAATATGAAAATGAATAATAAAAATAGCAACAATATCACCTAGAGTGAGTTGTTCAAATGATCTCCAATCTCTCTTGTCAAGAGGGTTCTATCATTTTTTAGGCTTTCTCTTTAACCTAGTGGTAGCTAGAAGAAACTCTCTTCTTAATGAATAATAGAAATTATTAAAGCCAACACCATTGAGGCACCATGAAATGATTGTAGCAAATGACTCACAATCTCAAGATACACCTATAGCTTAACCTTGCATTCATTGAACTCCTTTATCTCATGAGAGATCCTCGTATTTATAATTTTTATGAGAGAATGCCATGCATGGAAAGTTAATATTTTTCCCAATATGGCCCATGCAATTTCCCTCTATAACTCTAGTACTTCATCACAATTTTCAAAAAGTTGCATGCACTAAGCATTTCCAAGAAAAAAATTTGCACAGAAACAGTGTGGCATCTATTAAATCACGTAATTTTTTGCATTGATGATGTATAAGAGCCATACGTGATTATCAAAGGATTATCGATGCAATCTACATGACCCATAAACTAATGTGTTGCACAACAATATCTTTGGCCAACTGTCTAATTTGACTTCAATTTTCCATACATAGCTAAGGCATTTCCCATATTTTTATATTTCAAGTGGTTCATTGTGTTGGTATATTCTCGTAAGTGATGTTTTCAGTGTAAATCCTTTCATCTATGTAAGCAACCAAAAACAATATGATAAAATTTGCACCTTGTGTGCAAGGTAATGAACAAAAACATATAACTAAAATACATCATGCTTTATATTATGGAACTGAAACATGATGCACTTGACATCATGCATAATACATCTAGAAACAGATGTTGCTTCAATCTAAAATATGTGATGAATGAGCGTTGTCCTAGTCATGGCATATAAATACTAAACATGAATCCCACTAGAAGAAGGCTCAAACCATATAGGTATCTCACTGTCAATAAGTGCATACGAATGGCTCATTGACTTGTACATGTTCAATATTTTTCAATTAGATATGGAACCTAAACATTAAAACATATGAATTGTCCATTGCTATGGTCAAGGAAGGAAGAAATCATTTAGTCAAATATCAATAATGAAAATATCTACCATATGTGAGGAAACCCATTGATGATGATGATGGGTACCAAGGTACTAAGTATGAACCAACTGAGTGTGAATAAATATGCTAACATCCAACACTAAACGGAACCATATAGTCAAGAATTGATGAAGAAAATCCTTGTTGCATACAAGGAACACCAACAATAATGAAAACAATATCCAAGGTGCTTAGCCTCTAGATCAAAATCCTAGAGCAAATGTGTTGAACTCAACAATAGTAAATCTATTGGAAAGAAGGAAATAATGATTATGTATAAACCAACACAAGGTAAAAGGAACATTGAGAGGTGTAAGGACCTGGACTAGACTAAATCCAATAAGGTGATGATGGGTTTTGACACACAACTTCCCTTGTGAAGGCCATAACGTTATCGTTGATCATGGTAATGAACATAGCTTTGGAACCAGATAACTCTACCAAATGTCAATTTGAAGGCTCGAGAGGTGACTAGTATTGAAATTATACTAGGGATCATAGAAGTGTTGCCATATTAAAAGAATGAGTGTGATTCAGTGATAAGTCTTTATTTAGAGGATAATAATATGTGACCATATTAATGTAAAAAGACAATACTCGAGACTCAATGGAACTTGCATAAAAAGTAAAATAAGATGACATTGTATTGTTGTGACAGGCACTACAACCCTCCATTTACTGTTTGATCTTATTTACCTCCCTAGAAAATGGGGCCCCTTATCTTTTGAGCCTAAGAGAAATCCTCATAAGTCTCCCTCTCCATCTTAAGATACTTAGAAAAATCATGTTTCTTACTTGAAAAATCATCAAGACTTGGTGATGAAATCCAAATTTGAAATCGACAAAATTTCTTCTAACTTCTCTGAACATTTCAGAGGATTTTCTTCCAACTTCTTCGAACAGTTCGAAGGAGTTTCTTCCAACTTCTCCAAACAGTTCGGAGGAGTTTCTTCCAACGTCTCCAAACAGTTTGGAGGATATTTCTTCCAACTTCTTCAAACAGTTCAGAGTAGTTTCTTCCTTCTACTCGCACAAATTATAGGAAACTCCTTCGATGTGTTCGGAGGAGTTAACTCTAACTCCTCTGAACACATCGAAAGAGTTAACTCTGACTCATCTGAACACATCGAAAGAGTTAACTCTAACTCATCTAAACACATCGAAGGAGTTCCTCTTATCGCTGTCGATATGATCAGAGAACTTCATCTCCGACCCTCCAACCACACCGGCCCCACCTACCGCATTTAATGCCAAAACAACCTTTTTGGCTATATAAACAGAACGGGGTCAAGTCTTTGTCACCCAATTTAGAGTTGAGTAAGACTGAGCCACAAGGATAAACGCACTGAGCTATTCCCTTCAAGTTTTCCACCTATCCCTACTCACCACGTGGCATCAAGATTCCAGGTAACAACATCCTTCCTTCTTTTGTTTAAGTTTAGGGTTAGGTCTACTTTTGTTTTCTTAAAAGTTAGCTTTGGTTCTTCTTTGATTACCCTAGATAGATGGTTTTATTTCCCCCCTGGTCGCCTTACCTTTCGCTAATCCATTAACCATTGTATAGTCGGTCGTGTATTCTTCATCACAGCAACTCTTCTTGCCATCCTAACAATCGATCTGTTCAAGCCCTATTATTTACCCCACAAGCATAGTTTTTAATCAGAAAGGTTCCAAGAGAATTCCCCAACCTCCAAACCCTTTATTCGGCCTCGCCCCAAAATCGCTTTACTTTATTCACAGAAAGACCTAATTTTTAAACATCGGAAGCTTTCAATATAACTCCTTCGAACATATCAGAGGAGTTATTACTAACTCCTTCAATGCATTCGAGAGAGTTGAAGACTTTTGCTCTGATCAACTTGAAGTACTTGAAAACAACCCCTCTGACCATATTAGAGGAGTTACTTTCAACTCCTCTAATATGATCGGAGGAGTTGCTTTCAAGTGCTATGATCTTTACTATGAGACTTATGATGAATCTTTTGATGACCGATCAAAAGAATTGGAATTAACTCCTATGACATCATCAGAGGAGTTCTTACTAACTCCTCCGATGTGATCGAAAGAGTTGTCCTTGACTCTTCTGATTGCCACTCTTTCAACCTTTTTCCATTGTATTGGAGCAATTAATAATAACCTCTTCGATCTATATCGTAGAAGTTAGTTCCTAGGCCTCTGATTTCGATTTTCAAAGCCTAACATCTAGCCTTTCACCTCCAAATTTTTACCAAGGTGCTTAAGCATTGTCTACTTTCAATATTTTTAGTTGCACTTAAACCGATACATCGCATCTTGTTATTATGTCCTATACTTATCTTTTTGGAAGGTACAAACATGTCACCAAGGAAGAAGATGGCAGGCAGAGCATCCAGAGTTGAGGCTTCTGGCAACTCCCAGCAAACATAAGAGGTAGAGATTGTCGGGGCTACATATGACAATACATCTAGACTTCTAGAAAAGGATGGAGAAACTCTAAAATGAGGGGAAGTGTACTACATGTTTAAGAAGTCAAATTTTTGTACAGGAGCGGAAGAACCATATAAACTCTAGGCATTCAAGAATATAAAAAAATCAGGAATCTTCATGGTGGTAGCACACCCAATGGTCTTCCCATGTGCAAACGCCATTTCATGGATTTTGAAGAGCATCAATATAAATAGTAAATATGTTTGTAATGCATGAAAGGAACCTATTGCTTCATTTCGACCAGAATTTCTAGCTAAATGTTATCACATTGGAAAAGGAAATAAAAGATTGGATAGCAAGCTCCTTAGTGAATTCGAATATATGTTGAAAGACTTGTTTCCCAAATGGTATAGGGCAGACAAGCAATTTAAATACAGGCCTAAGAGTCGGTACCCCGCGACTAACTTAAGAAGGCCCTATCAGTATTTGGTGGCCATGATGTGCAAGTTATATGGGGAGCCAGACGCAAATCAATTATCCATGTCATTCATGCCCTTGATGTATTTTTTCACAGATGTAGGTGTTTCATTAAATTGGGCAGATATATTTTCTAAAAATCTTACTATTGCCATCTCTATAGTAACGCAAGCACAACCAGGAACATTTACCAGTTTCCATATGTCCTTGTACCTCCTGGACATAATGTGCATATCCCAAAAGTATCCAAACATGGGGTGGAGTTGGTTTACAACCGACACCTCAATCCACATCTATTACAAAGTTCTCTGGGAGCACAAATACCATACAGAATACCAACTAATTTATGAGCACTTCCTTGCTCCTTTATATGAATTTATCTTTTGCACCACTCCCCCTTGTATGACAGACAAAGCCACAACAGTCATAAGAAGGATCATGAATTGGTATCTAATGGAGCATGTCACTTATATAAGGATATATGGTGTGATGAAGTTGCTTCACCTACTTCCACGATTTGTACCTGATAAGCTTGTCCTTTAGGAAGTAGCGTACTAGACGATTATATATGGGGTTGGAGGAATGTGGTACAGGTTTAAGAAAACGATATGGCCCCCATTACCTTTATACATCGGCAACTATTTCTTCAAGAATACTAAACAATCCCAAGCAGAGGTAGACATATTACTTTCTTATCACTTTCGAGAAGAGAGCTTCAAAAGACACGATCCTAGAAATATCGTAAGGGACCACTTCAATAGCGCCACGCTCCCTTATGAATATACTACTGAAATCTGGGAAGAAGAGGAAGTTCATCAAAATGATAGAAAATACAACAATGTCATTTCCAAAAGGAGTGGCCAACCAAAGGGAAGGATCGTTGATGAAGAACCAGTGAGAGAGGGGGCCAGAAAAGAAGCAGAACAAAACAAAGTTAGGAGATCTTATCCCATCTCTATTTCGACTCATTCAGGATCTGCCAAGGATGAAGAAATACTAGTAGATAAAAGGAGGAGAGATAAAGAAAATGTGTTAAAAAGGAAAAATTACGCCAAGAAGAAATAAAAGGTTGAGGCCGACAAAGAAAAATCCAAAGTTGAAGTTGAAGCGAAAGTTGTTGTAGAAAGAGAAAAGGAGCTAGCATAAGAAGCAAGAGTAGCAGTAGAACTAGCAAAGAAAGTAGCGAAGGAAGCGGCCAACAAAGTTGTCAAGGAAGAGAGGTAAAAGAAAAATGCAGAAAGTGGAGGAGATGGAACACACCCCATGGACATAGATATCCCAAGAACATCTACCATAGGCACAAAGGCAAATACAACAGACATTGGTTTAGGCCTTGGACTTTGGGAGCAATTCCAACCAACTGAAGTGATAGATCTTAGAAGCTTCACATATGACGGTAAAACCGGTAGGATTGTGCGAGAACGAGTTAAGGAGATACCGGTGGTGGAAGGGGCTCCTTCATCAGTGGTCACTCAAGTACTAGTCACGGGAGATGTTAGAAAGGATCTTGTGGCGACTGCTAGAGCTAGTCCTGCATTCATGGATGCCAATATAGATAACATACAGAGGTTATGCAAACAAAATGAAGAGAAGGAGTTAAGGATCAGGGAACTCAAGGAGAAGCTTCAACAGATAAAGGTTGATGAAAGAAGCCTCCAAAGCTTCAAAGTCAGTGCCGAGAAGGTTAGAAATGACTTAGAAGGTGCCATTATTGACATGTGTGCTCATCTACACCTTTTTCAAGATGTTGTTATAGTAGTCATCAACCAAAACAACCAGATACAAATGAAGTTGACACATTACAACACTGTCCACAAAGGTATAGCTAACATAGATAGATGGATAGAGGAGAATCTCGATGCACCTCCTGAGTTATGAAGGTCGTCAAAATATAGGAGGAAGACCGATTTGTATAGATTAGATCACTGCCAACAGATAAGACAGAGAGTTGATCAAGAAGTAACCAAATCTGTGGAAATATGTTCAAGGATCCAAATTGTTGCTCAAGAGTTAATTAGAAATGGTCACCTCCCAAGGTTATATGAGCTTGGAAAGAACCTAGTAGCGGAAGAAATGGTAAATGTAGTTCAGGATAGCACAAATCGAAGGAAACAAATAGTTGAAGCAAATACCTTTGTCTCCACCGACCTTATTGATCAATATCTGCTACTGTTATAACCCTAAATTGCACCACACATGCTTACCTAGCATCAGTCCATCTCTTATCCCTTATTTTCCAAAGCATTGCTGAACAACTCTTTAAAAATCCTCTTTTATAAAGGCCCACGTGCCCTACTCCATTACTGCACGTGTGTACACGCTGGCTGACCCAAAACAACCCGCGTGGACCGACAAAAGCACGAAAAAAGGAAAGTTGTCGACGGAACACAAAAGCTATGGGTGAGTTGACTGAAACTCTCAACCATGCATGGTTGAGGGTTCATCCAAATACCTAGCTCCTTCTAGTCTATAAAATAAGGGGTAGGGGTCCCATTTGGAAAGAGGAAAAATATAGGAAAGAAACTCTGTCCATTTGCGTATTCCTATTGTCCCAACCCTTTAGCCTTTCCTTGTGCCAAAGGAGAAACAAAGCAAAGTAGTTGGAGGACAGTCGAAGAGGAGCCCAGGATCAGGTTCGCGGAGCAGTGGCCGATCTCAACTTTTGTAAGTTGACTCATTCAAAGTAATAAAGAACATGCTTTTCCCATCCCAATTCATGAACTTTTTATAGTTTGATTAGTATATGTTTGGATTTCTAACCCGTTAGTATATAAGTAGGATGCATGCGTAGCTGTTGCTTGTCTTGTATGCAGGTCAGGTTTGGAAGGAGTATTGTGAACAAGTAATCAAGTACAACGGAGGATCAACATCAAATGCCAGGAACGAGGTAGGTTGATCTTTCCATGCATTTACTAACAAAAGGGGATTTAAATCTAGGGATGAATGTAGAAAGTAGTTTCTCTTCGTTCATATCTGCATGCAAAGTCTGAACTCTATTTGCTAGTACGTAGGGAGATTTCCCTCACAACAGAATTGGCGACCATACTGGGGAGACTCTCTAGGGTTCCTGGAATTTTATTTCATTTTTGGGTAGTTTTAAAGAATAGTTTTTCTTGCCTGTTTTTTCTTTGAGTTTCTGTAAGGTCTGAGCTAGCAAGGAGTCTGGTTTTACATACTAGCTTTCCATGTCTTTTGCTTGAATGTGTTTTTCGGGACCCACAGAGGTACACGCGGCCTGCATAAGGTCTACACGTGTGTACCCGCGCCCTACTGTCTTACATCCCGCGTGTGAACATTAGCTAAAGAAGTAGCAGTAGCGTGTAGAGTTCAGAGAACTTCTGAGGCAGTCATCCTCTTCCCTGTCAAAATCACACATTCTCAGGGGTTTTTCTGGAATTCTGTCTGAGTCTTGGTTGTGTGTAGTCCTATCTCAGATTGTTTTTGCTTTATCATTTCTCCCTTACAATATTTGTTTTTCTGTTAAAAATAGTGTCCAGGCCTTCAAGGGATCTTGGTTATCAATATTAGTGTTCTCTTCCTGGTTTGGTCTGTCTGTTTTCATTTTTTCTCAGAGTTTAGATATACATGCGGCCTGTACAAGGTCAGCCCATGTGTACACGCCCTCTGTCTCTATCCAGCGCGCGTTCGCACGCGTGCTGTTAGATTAACAGTCACGTGCTTGCACAGGATACTTTTTGTTGAGGGTAAGGCAGTCATCTTTTCCCTTGATAAGAATTATTCCTCTCAGGTGTTTGAATCTCTGTCTGAGCAGTCAGTAGCTTAGGATTGATCTTACCCTTAGCTTGCTTTTTCTCATTTAAAAAATTGTCATAAAAATAAAAGAATTTTTAAGGTTTTTAGACAAGTGTGAGAGTCATTTTTTTTTAAATTGCTAGTGTGTGATTTTTGACCTGATTCTTTGCGATCTGCGATTAGGCCAGAATTGTTTTTCTTAGTTTATTGCTTGTTGGTATTTTTCCTTTCTGCTTTATCAAGCATTTAGATAAAAAAAAAAAAAAAAAAGTCTCTTTTCATTTTCTTATTTGGTTGAAGAGTGTGTTTCTGCATTATTAGCCAGGGAAAAGTCATTTATTTCATAAGTTTTTGCGGTTTACTTAGATCATAAGTAGCTTGTATTCAAGTGAAATTTCCTTTGAGTTTGCTGTCCAAAATCTTAAAAAATTAAAAATATTTCTTTTGAAAAGTTGTTGAAATTTTGCATTCAGTAAAAGTTTTGTTTCCAGCTTTTTTATTCATTTTTTGCTTTCATCTTTTACACATCATCAGTTTCACTTTCATATCCCTTGACGTAAGACAAAGCCATAAAATTAACGCCAAATTTAAAATCTACTAGACTTTTATGTTTGTAGGGTTCACCAACTAGTTCAGGATTAGGGCCTTGGATTAGGTTGGAGAGGAAACTCTTCAAGGCCATTTAAAATCAAACATTAGAGTCTGAGCTAGGGAGTGTCTAAGTCCAGTGTCGTGAAAGTTATCCGAGACCCCCTCTAACACAGGGGATAAACACGAGGTCGCGTGCGGAAAGGTAGTGGAGATAACCCCTCCAAAGCTGGACCAATTGTAGTGGAGAACACATATAGAGGGCTTGTTTTGGGATTCCGTCGTTTGCATTTGCCACGGGGCTTCGTGGGTCTCAAATCCGTACGAGGTCCTTAGTTGTCTTCCGAACCATTTTCTCTCGATACCCTTGACAGGTTTTGGGCTCGATACCCTGCTCATTGTGGTCTACCTGACTTTCGATTGTACCCACCTGGTGACTGTTCGTGCGCTGGCAACCTAGTTGCCAATCTTTTTTAGGGACATACACAGGTGACTGCGAGGGTATACCGACGTACCTAGGATAGACATCAGGCCACGCTTTGCAGAGTATACCCAGAGGGTGCTTCTGTGTTCGAATTGCACTTGCACCGGTAAGTTTCTCTAGTGTTGGTTGTTGTAACTGTTCTTCCAATTAATTTAGTGTTTTGCCTGTCTTATCTTCTAGGGATTCTTTTTTAGTGTGTCTTACTTTTGAACGTTTAGACTACCTTAGAGTGTCTTGGATCTTCTCACACAGTGGAGGATCCCTAGCTCCGCCGGTCACGAAGGCTTCTTGGCCTGCCGCCGGTTACACTGGAGCCACCCCCGCCACCATTAAGGTGAAAACTAGACCAACAAGGGTCTTTTGAAGCGACCGGGTTACAAGCCATTGTGCCCGACCAACCCCTGAAGGAATCGACCATTTTGGACCTTGAAGCAACCACTTTTGGCCCGGTTGAAACCCCAACCACTGATTTCTTGGCACCTTTCATCGTACCAATTCAATTTTACGAGCGCCAGACAGTGTTGCACACAGCAATGGAAACAACTGTTGGTACCCCTTCTGGGAATTCTTCAATTCCCACCACGGTTGTCACCACAGGAGAGCTTTCACCTCCTAACCCACCGTCGTCGGTCTGAGCCACCATGGTCTCGATCGCAACTACTTCGCACAGTGGTCCGATCCCGTCTTTGGTGGCGGCCACAACCCCTTTCACACCAAGTGTGACAGGCCCTCCGTTCTCATACGGGATGCCTAGTTCGGGTACAAGTACTCTACTTTCTTACTCCACTTTACAGACTTTAGGTCTGGGGGCAGGGAGCTCTAGCGCTCCTCTGCAAGGTCACATGGGGGGCACTCCTGCTCCTTTTAACGCTTTCCCTTACGGAGGAGGTCATATCCCTCCTTCGTCTCCTTCACTCGGCGGCTCGCATCATCCATCCGTCAGGCAACCTACACACAATAGTTTATTTGGAGCGGGGAGTCAAGGACCACCTTCGCATAGTATGCTGGTAGGTTCGACACCATTTTCTTTGAATGGAATGTTTGGTAACAACACCTTCTCGTCAATTGCTTTCCCGACTGGGGGAAACCCCATTTTTGGACAATCTACTCCTATGCAGGGTACTATTACTGCACAGGGGGCAAACCTAGCAGGACCTTAGAATTCAGGGCAGGGATCTGTTCCCTCGTCCGGAATGCTGATTTAGGGTAATTCTTTCCACAATCAATGGAACCCCAAACAAACTACTATACCTATCCCCACGGGACCGGCATGGGGTAATCCTTCCCAAATTCCTTCGAATATAATGCATGCCCAACAGTCTATGTCCTATTTGAGAAATCAAACGATGATGTCTCCACATATGAAAAATCCATATGTTGGCCAGGGTCATGGTTTCTACCAGAATCCGGGCCAGCAGCCAAACTTTTCCTGGCACCTGGTGCCAGTCAAACTCCAGGCCCCTTTTTCCCAGGTTATCACCAACAACCCAAACTACCTTTCCTGACGATTTTACACTTGCCAGATTTGACAAGGTTGTTGAATGACCCTATTTGTCATGATCCGCGTTGGCCTCCTATGCCGACGAAGTTACCTTCAGACATTCCAAAGTTCGAAGCCAAGCCTAACGAAGATCCAGAAGATCATGTGACTACCTTCCATCTTTGGTGCCCATCTAACTCATTGAAAGATGACTCTGTATAGTTTTGATTGTTTCAACGTACTCTCATTGGGAGTGCCACGAAATGGTACATTGACCTCGATTGCTCAAGATACTCTTCTTTTGGCGAACTGGCGATGGCTTTCCTGAACCATTTCCAGTTACTTGTGAGATACGATGCTGGCACAGAGCTGCTCGCCAATTTCGAACAGACAATAGCGGACCATATCTCTGATCACATCCGAGAATGGAGATGTCGAAAGATTTTAATCAAGGTACCAGTCCCACTAGCATTCTTGCTTGAGTGGTTCCTTAAGTCTTTGGTCCCACAGTTATCCAAAGACGTTGCGACGTCAGGAGTTTTCTCTGAAGAAGACGCCATCATGAGGGCTCAACAGTTTGAGCTCATCTATTCTCAGTCCAATTTATTATACAACATCTTGCCAGATACGCCACATTCAATATTGGATAAAACTAGACAGAGAGTTGGACCACATGCCGATGGTATTGTTGGTTCAACACAAACAAAGCCCGCTGAGCAATTGACGAAGAAGTTGCTGCAGTTATCTATACAACACACAGTGGCCAGCCAAACTACTGCTTTGGCTGCTCCCCCTACCAAACGTCGGAGGTACACACAGTGCAGTCGACTAACCCAAAGGCCACCCAGCAGCCCGAAGGGAAGAAAAAACAAGGAAAGAAGGGTAAGCGGGATAAAAAAGCCAACGATAATGCTGGCGAGAACAACACTAAAAAATGGAAGGCGAGGTATCCATGCAACTTGTGCGCGGAATATCACCCGACCCATCTATGTCCTCGACTTGCAGAGGCCCAAAAATTTGTCACGTGACAACAGCAGCCAGTGTTGACTAATCCATTTATACATGGGCAAAATCTAACTCAAGCCTCTGCCAACACAGAAGGGTGCAGCCAAGAACCCTGTCCGCCTCCGAACAACCCCGCATCTGCAAACGTATATATGGTTAGGGGTGATGCTTTTATATCGACTAGAGCGCACGACTATAGTAAACCAAGCGCTTCTGAGAAGGGTAATGAAGTTGACCTCCCATCTCTTCCTCTACGGATTGAGAAGACGTTGGGAGAAACAATGACACGCATTCCAAAAGGTGCATTTAAAAAAGATTCTCATAACCCAAACGCAAGGGTCGCCCGGAACTACTCTATGGTAGAGGATTTATCACAAACCCCTTGTGCGATGTCTGCTTTGGAGGTCCTCCAAAGCTTCCCTTCTCAGAGGAAAGCCTTGTTACCGCTTTAGGCTCTAGTGAGACTTGTAATCTGGGTACCATCATGTTGGATACAACTGACTTAAAACCTCGTCTACCTTACCACGCGGCATTTCAGATAGTAGTGGCTTATCCCATGAAAACTTTTACTCGGAATATCTTCTGCACGGTGGTTGATGAGGGCGCCTCCACATGCGTTATGTCATTGGCATGTTGGAAGGCCATTGGCCAACCCGTTTTGTCTCCATCACCTACTCTCCTCACTGCTTTCGACGGTCGTTCGTTCCGACCACATGGCATCGTTCCTTCTTTCTCGGTGCAATTAGGAGGGAAGACCATGTGTGTCGAAGTAGAGGTAGTCGATGCTCCCCTCGAATATAACCTCTTGTTAGGAAGGAGTTGGACTTATGCTATGCAAGTTGTGGTTGCTACAGTTTTTCGGGTCTTGTTGTTTCCACACGAGGGTCAGATAGTGACCATCGATCAATTGTCTTTCTCCAGACCTGACCCTGCTTTGGGGGAATCCACGGTCCTGATGACTGATAATCCTTAACCAGGTGTCGTCAACGTAGGAGTTGGTTTGTTCCCATCCCTTATGGGTACCTTCGATTACCCACCTCCTCACGGCGATATCAAATTTATATCCAATCACCATATGGTTGAGATTTTTCAAGTTTCGTCGTTCCGCATGACCTATTTCGAGGATCCCTGGATACTTCCTTCCCCATCGGCCCCGATGGATGAGACAGGGCACCCGGGCATGTCCATGCCCTTGTCTGCAGCTGAAGTAGTGTACTCTTTAGTCTAGCAAGCTTCAACTAACACTGATCTGACTCCTGCACAAGAGTTAGATCCACTTCTAGAGCCTATTTGGGCTCAGGGTTCTCTCGCTAACATCGATTCATTAGACTTAGTCTTGCCTTCTGATGAAGCCGTAATCGAAGCAATGACTAGTCTGGACAAACCTTGGGAATATCTTCATCACAGATCATATTTTCTCCCAAAGTTAAGCCAAATCGAAGCAGGAGAATTCACCATAACCATGACGAGAGATCAGTCGTGCCCTATTAATATCTTAGCTACACACGAAATTTATGCTGAGGGAAATATGGAAACTATCGTTGAAACAATACCAATCAACATCTCCCAAAACATTGGCGTCGTGGAGAATGTCTTCGTCGGAGCGAATTGCTCCCCCGAAGAGATTCAAATCTACACAGATATTTTCAAAGAATTTTGCAACGTTTTTGCCTGGTCTTATAATGAAATGCCAGGTATCGATCCAAAAATAGTTGAACATGAAATCACAACTTATCCTGATGCCAAGCCTGTTTGACAGAAGCTTCATCCAGTTAATCCCAAGAAAGCAGCAGCCATCAAGATTGAGGTTGAGAAATTGCTAAAGGCAGGTTTTATCTATCCTATCCATTTGACTCAATGGGTGTCAAATATTGTGCCGGTCAATAAAAAACAAGGCACGATTCATGTATGTACCGATTTCCGTGATTTGAACAAGGCATGTCCCAAAGATAATTTTCCAACCCCATTCATCGACCAGATCATTGATGAATGTGTTGGTTGTAAAGCCTTTTCTTTCATGGAAGGTTTTTCGGAATATAATCAAATCCAAATCAAACCCGAAGACCAACACAAAACGGCATTCATTTGTCCTTGGGGTACATTCTCATATTGTAAGATGCCTTTTGGTCTTAAAAATGCTGGAGCCACCTTCCAGTGGGCCATGTCTTTTGCTTTTCATGATCTCAAGCATATAGTCGAGGCCTATCTAGATGATTTAGCATTGCGATCTCGCAAGAGAACGGATCATCCCACACACCTTAGACTTATCTTCGAACGCTGTCGCTACTTCCAGATTCGCTTGAATCCAAACAAGTGTAGCTTCTACGTAACGTCAAGACGATTGTTAGGTTTCATCATATCAACAATAGGGATCATGGTCGATCCTCTCAAGGTGGAGGCAATAATCCAGTTGCCCCCCCCCCCACGCAAGGCAAGGCAAGGCGAACTTTTTACGACGCTTCATCGCCAACTATGCCGAAATCACCAAGGGCTTTGTGCGCTTACTGAAGAAAGACGTTCCTTTTTACTAGGACGATGCCGCTCAACACTCTTTCGACGCATTAAAACATGCCCTCACAACCGCCCCTCTGCTCCGGCCACCTAACTATAACAAAGATTTCTTATTATATCTCGCTACATCAGAGTCAACCATTGGCATGGTTTTAGTTCAGGAAGATCATTTGTTCTCAAAATATGTGATCTATTACCTAAGTCGAGGCCTCATAGGACCGGAACTCAATTATTCTCATATTGAAAAACTTGTGTTGGCAGCAGTTCATGCTATTCAATGATTTCGTCATTATGTTCTGTTTCAAAAGACCACCGTCATTACTCTCGTGAATCCATTCCATTACATGTTGACATGATCGGTAATAGGCAAAAAAATCAGTAGATGGATAGTCATCCTCCAGGAGTTTGACTTGGACTTCGTTTCCGCCAAGTCCAAAAAGTCATTGGTCTTCGCAGAGCTTATTTCAGAACTTTCAGTTGAGTCAGGTGACGTTGTGCCTGAAGGATCGCCTATTCGGGGAGATATGTTTTTTATCACATCTTCGGATCCCTGATACAGAGATATACTTATCTATCTCCAGACTTTGAAGTGCCCCACTTCTGCTTCTCGTGATGAGTGTCGACGAATACGCTATCAGGCTAAGAATTATCTCGTACTCGATGATATGTTGTATCGGAGATGTGTAGACTGCATCCTACGTCGATGTCTCACTCATGAGGAGGCAGTTATCGTGCTCAACGATTGCAATACCGGATCTTGTGGTGGTCATTTCTCTGGGTTGGCAACAGCCCAAAAGATTCTACGAGCAGGTTACTTCCAGCCGACACTTATCAAAGATTGTATAGAATCGGTCAAGAAGTGCCATCCATGCCAAATATTCTCTCGGAAGATGAGGGCACATCCCACTCCCATGTTTCCTGTCATCACAGTTGGTCCCTTCACCAAGTGGGGGATTGATTACACTACTTGCAACCCCCCTTCGGCAAGGGGGCATCGCTATATCATCGTAGCTGTCGAATACTTCACAAAGTGGGTGGAAGCTATGCCAACGTTTAAAGATGATGGAGAGACTGCAGCTCTCTTTTTATTCAACCATATCATAGCAAGGTTCGGCGTCCCGAGAGAGATTGTTACTGACCATGGAAGTCACTTTCAGAACCAAATGATGACCGAATTAACATCAAAGATTGGGTTACGGAAAGAACATTCATCGCCCTACTACCCCCAGGCTAATGGGCAGGTGGAAGATGTAAACAAAACTCTTAAGACTATTCTACAGCGAACTATCAACTCAGCCAAGTCAAATTGGCATTTGATGTTATACTCGACATTATGGGCTTACCGAACATCTGTTAAGACTACAACCGGTTTCTCACCTTTTCAACTCGTTTACGGGTTGGAGGCAGTCTTGCCCATCGAATGTCAGATCCCGTCTCTAAAATTGGCAGTACAATTATTGCCCGACACTTCTCCACTCGAAAAACGGTTAGTACACCTTGAGCAACTCAATGAACAACGTCGTGATGCGGCCCTGGCCAACGAGGCTCACAAACATAAGGTCAAGTGTCAATATGATTGGTCCGTTCGTCCTCGGATTTTCTCTGAAGGTGACCTTGTCCTGGTTTATGACCAAGATAAGGACCCCCTGGGGGCAGGCAAATTCAAACCCATGTGGTTCGGGCCTTTCATCATAAAAGAGGCATTAAAAAAGGGCGCCTATCATCTGGTTGATTTCGAAGGGAATGCTTTGATGGAGACTAGAAATGGGCTCTACCTCAAGAAGTATTACTCATAGGCAGGTCATTGTGGGTAACTTTTTGTAACATATGTATAGTCTTTGTACTATTACTTTTTTGTTTCTTTTAAAATGTTATGGACGTGTTGTTGATGTTACCTTTCGTCAATATGGCAGATGTCAAGTGATTCCAAGGTGTTCGTTGGGTATCCAGACGGTGCTAGTCGACACACTCGGAGGCTTGCCTCCGCAGCTTGCGTAATCTTTACACCTCAGGGCCAGTTGTTATCCTCCGGAGGTATATGCTTAGGTGACACCACAAATAATGTCGTTGAGTACAATGCAATTATTGAGTTGCTTCGTGATGCTTTGTCATTGGGTATCTCTCATCTCCGGGTCTATCTCGATGCTCAATTGGTTGTGTCTCAGTTAAACAGACTATACCAGGTTCATGATCCAACTTTACACCGACGATTCCTTAGGGTACGTCTCTTAGAACAAAACTTTGATTATATTACATATTTTCATGTTCCTAGGAGATTAAACCAAATTACAGATACTCTAGCTAATAAAATTTTAGATTGGCATCTTGCACACATATGAAAGAGAATTGACATAAACATGTAAATACATTTTTGCACATGTGATCCATAAGACACAAAAGACCAAAAAAACATATATAATATCATAAAAGTAACCAGAGTACATAGATGGATGCAAGCGCCTCAAAAATAGGACCAATAACGAGTCACAGGGCTTATGCCCTCAAAAAATATATAAAAGTGGTGCTCGTGGCACGTAAAATGTCTAAATAGGTTCAGGGCCTATGGGCCCTGTTATACTAGTCCACAGCATGGGCTAAACGCCTAAACAATCGGACCCACGTCCGAGGTGCCCCCACTACATGAGGCTGCATGGATGGCGGCAGGTCCTCAATCTCTGCCATCGGGACTGTGCGAGTGAGTGCAGTAAAGTTCTGCTCAACTCATCTGAGTACTCTCTCAGCCTCCCCGGTGAGGAGGTCTCTTGCTACTATTGGTCCCCCGACAATGGCAGTTGCGGCCCCTGGCCGAGGACGACGCCTGTTCCTTGCATAATCGGCAGGTCACACGAGTCCCACATCTACATGCAACAAACGTATATCCGTCAAATACTCTAGCATATAAAAAATGATATACATAACAAAAATGACATAAAAATCACATATACAACAAAAATAACTACAAAGGTGGAGACTTACCCATCTCCCCTCACTCCTCACCAGGAGGCACGGGTATCTCAAGATCTCTCGAAAAGTCTATCCCTGCATATGGGTAATCCTCGATCACAGGGATCTTTCGTGACAGCCATGCAAAAAAGTCATCATCGAAGGACTCATTGGTCCTTCCACCACCCTATCGCGGTAGTAGTACTTCCCATCTACATACAGCAGGAAAAGAGGCATGTTGTCCTCGTACCACCTCCCGAGGACTAAAGCTCGGAACTCTCTCGAAAAAGAACGAACACAAAATAGTCTCGAACCCGAAGTTCCTCTGTGTCCGCTGACGGCAATCTGTCAATTGCCTCTTCATACACTCCAGTAGTGTGGTACTCCAGTCAAAAATTTGTGCATTCAAGCACTGGATAGCACAGTTCATCTATGCGTGGGACGCCTGATGCAAGGTCGTTGAACCGATAATCCGCCCAATGAGCAATAATATCGCTTGTAGCGATAGGTTAGTAATCTTACTTATGGGCACCTGGGAGCTCAAACAGTTTGTCCCAGCCTCACAGTGCAAGGCTATCAGTTTTGTTATGTTTTGTGACCCCGAGGGAAACGTCCTGAAATTGATTGGTTCCCCTCTCCTCGAGAGGCCAGTCAAAAAGTAGATATCCTCGGTGGTAGGCACCAGTGATTGCCCCTCTAGCATGAAAGCCTCTGCATCAGGGTGTCAATAGTCAACCAAGGCATTCAGTAGCCTCGGTTGCGCTCGCATAAACGGACACAGGAAGAACTTTAGCAAACCACATTGCATCAACACGGCCACAGCATTCGGATCTCCCGCAACCAACTCACCAACTTCTTCATGCTCCCTTTCCCTCCAGTGGACATACATCCTGCCAAAACAACAAAGTTCAGGAGGGTGAGTGAGTGCTTTTTTATTCTTTTTGTCTATGAAGGGAGGTCCATGCGTGTTGTCTAGGTGACAGTCGCATGTACACGCGAGCAGGTTTTACTCTGCTCGAGTGTACATGCGGCCTGTCCAGAGACAACCCACGTGGACCTAGGGCCGACCTTTTGAAGGTCGACGCCCACCCAAAAAATGAAATGCAAAGCAAAAATAAAGAATTGAATAGCTAGATAGGGGAGTTTGTACTTACTTGGTCCAAGCGGAAGTTTATTTCGTCCATTGTAGCTCCCGGAATCACCGTTTTTATCAAAGGGGGTCTTTTGGCTCCAAAGTCAATTTCCAAATCAACAATGGTGATAATGAGATGCCAGCTTCTATTTATAGACTTTTTGGCCTCTTTTTGTCACTTTTTTGGCCTCCCTTATCATTTTCTTTATACCAAAAAACATTTAGAGTGATTCAGGAGTTACATGGAAGGGATTTGATCGGGTATTGGGACATTTTTTTGAGTTTTGAGGAAATTTTGACGGTCCATGAAAATTTTTCCAAGAATCAACTTGAGCATATAGGTTAGGTTACTACCCCGACTTTTGTATCTCGTTGTCTTTTTCCTCTGCCATAGGATCGATCCCATCAGGTTGTGACACAGAACCATCATATCTTCTTTAGAAGTGTCACAACTTGGCGGTAGAGCTTACCAGAACATGGATGCCCTAGGTAGATCCTGGTTGCATTATGGTGTCCATGCCATCTTAAAAACACTGTAGGCTCGGGAGTCCTTATAGTCTTTCCTGAATATGAGTTTGAGCCTCATTTGCATGATTCTTCTTCGCTCTTGACCTCACCCTCCGGACTCCCAAAAAATAACTGGTCTTCTTTTAAGCCCTTTTCAGACCCTCTAAATATGAAAAGATTGTCGAGTGATATTGTGGCCTTTCACGCTCGTTAAACTGAAATTTGAAGGCACGTCTGTCCGGTGGTAGTTTACCCATTTTTCAGTCCAGACGGTCAACTGTACGAACAAAGGTATACTCTATGGAACTTCAGCTCTATAGAAGAGTACTCTCAAGTATAATTTTATCTCTTTTTAGGGCCTGAGGGACTAAACTTACGAAGAAGGAACCCCCACAGAGTCCATAGCTAAGCTCTTTTCAGACTCCCTAAAATTGAAAAGATTGTCAAGTGACCTTATTCTTTCACACTCGTTAAATTGGTCCAGAAGAACATTCCTGACGAAGTCCATAGTTAATCTTTTTTCAGACTCCTTAAAAATGAAAAAATGGTCGAGTGATCTTGTCTTTATCACACTCGTTAAAATGGTTTTGAATAGACGTCTTGTCGATGCTAGTTTACCCCTTTTTCGAACTGACTAGACTACCTTCGAAAAAGGTACCCCAATGGAGTCTTCTTTTACGTTTTTTCAGACTCTCTAAATATGAAAAACAATCGAGCTTACCTTCTCTAGGCTCGTTAAACTTACATTAAAGGACGTTACCATTGGGTGTTTTATTAACTGCGTTTTCATACCTTATACGCTAGCCTTGTAACAGTTTGCTTCTGCGTCTTAACACCCTTGGCCCCTGGAGGATTTTTCCCGAGTATCATTATTTTGAACATCAATCTCGCCCTTGTGCCTTGAACTTGTATGTTTGCAACACTTGTTCCTCCTTTGTAACGTAATATTCCTTTATTCTTTTTCCACAATTATTGAAAAGAACAAAAAAAATCAAATATACCCCAAAAAGAGGAAGGGAAAAGTATTTTCTTTATTGGCAGCATAATGAGTCGCCCTTGGATAAAGCATATTTGTCCGTTTGTTCATCAGACTATGGGATGTAGTACGACCTTAGGAAGCTCTTTCTCGCTATATAGAGTTATGTCCTCCACCGTTTGGTTATCCTTCCAAACATATGGAGAGATTGCGTTGCCTCCTGCTTCGTAGACTTATGATTAATGCCATGCTGCCTGAGTCTCATCATTTGTTGTGCTATTATCCAAGGAAAGTTTGTCACCAAGCCTGAGTCGGCCCCTCTGCAATATGTCTCTTATCCTCATACCCAACCATCCTGAACATCCAATCAAGTCCTTGTTCGAAATCATTGAAGCCTTCAGTCTGATCATCAAGATTATCAAGTCCATGACCGACGAGTCGTCGAAGACCTCTAGGTAGTGCAGTCGTAGACTCATATTACACTCCTACCCGAGTTTTGAAGATTTTGAAGTTGTTGCTCGAGCTCTGAAGATCTCATCTCCAGCCATCAAGCCGTATCAGCTTCTAGAAGATGGATACTTTATACATATATCTTTTCGATTTCGAGATGTAGCTCCGCTGTGTATTGTTCGCGGCTACTCTTTATATAGTTATATGACATGGATCTACAGTGTATTTGATTGGTAGCCATGATTCTATTTTATCTCGAGCATGGGTATGCCCGCCTCGGTGAGACATGTTTTATTTTGAAGACAACGCCTCTCAGTTCCTGATCCTTGGGCTCAATCGTTTGGCACATCAGTGAAGATTAGTAATGTATTTTGGCCATCAGATGCTCTTCTAACCTCACACATTAGGGGGCATCTGTTATAACCCTAAATTGCACCACACATGCTTACCTAGCATCAGGCCATCTCATATCCCTTCTTTGCCAAAGCACTGCTGAACAACTCTTTGAAAATCCTCTTTTATAAAGGCTCGCGTGCCCTACTCCATTATTGCATGCGTGTACACACTGGTTGACCCAAAACAGCCCACGTGGATCGACAAAAGCACGAAAAAAGGAAAGTTTCCGACGGAACACAAAAGCTATGGGTGAGTTAACTGAAACTCTCGGCCATGCATGGTCGAGGGTTCGTCCAAATACCTAGCTCCTTCTAGCCTATAAAAGAAGGGGTAGGGGTCCCATTTGGAAAGAGGAAAAATATAGCAAAGAAACTCTGCCCATTTGCATATTCCCATTGTCCCAACCCTTTAGCCTTTCCTTGTGCCAAAGGAGAAACAAAGCAAAGCAGTTGGAGGATAGTCGAAGAGGAGCCCAGGATCAGGTTCGTTGAGCAGTGGCCGGTCTCAACTTTTGTAAGTTGACTCATTCAAAGTAATAAAGAAAATGCTTTTCCCGTCCCAATTCATGAAATTTTTATAGTTTGGTTGGTATATGTTTGGATTTCTAACCCGTTAGTATATAAGTAGGATGCATGCGTAGTTTTTGCTTGTCTTGTATGCAGGTCAACTTTGGAAGGAGTATTGCGAACAAGTAATCAAGTACAACGGAGGATCGACAACAAACGCCAGGAACGAGGTAGGTTGATCTTTCCATGCATTTACTAAGAAAAGGGGATTTAAATCTAGGGATGAAGGTAGAAAGTAGTTTCTCTTCGGTCATATCTGCATGCAAAGTCTGAACTCTATTTGCTAGTCTGTAGGGAGATTTCCCTCACAACAGCTACAACCAGTTAAGCTTCATAACATGGTGCAAGCTTTCATGACAAAGTTAGAGAAGGATATGAGCAACCTCGATGATAGTATTGCTTTGAACAACGAAACATTAGAGCAGATGACATACAGGAGAATCGAGTCACTCTATAACCAGTTGGAAGTGTGGACGGTCTACCTTAGAAGCAAAAGTTCATAGGAAAAGGACATAACACCTGCCCTTTATTTTGTCCTTTTCCTAACTACTCTAAATTTTGTCCCTTGATACACACATGTCATTATGGAAAAGAATATGAATTGTTTTGTAACTGCCTCTTCAAGAAGAAGATGAAAGGACACATGGGAGTTACTAATTTTTTGTATAAAGTAGGATAGAAGCTCATTTGAAAAGGACTTTTTTCGGCTTTTCAAGCATTGTATAGACCCAAGAACTTTTTTGAGAACATATACTTTGTTAACTAATATTGAGAAGCCCTCAGTGCCAGTATATTATAGAAGGAATTATGTGTAGAAATGGATCGGAGCTTTGAACTACTTCAAGTGAAGATAATTGTTGTTTCTATGGACTGTAAGAATGCTTGTTTGTTGTAGATTGATTCTCATACAATCATTTCCATTCTACAGTTATAATGTTTCTTTGAATATTTCAATGCCTTGATATTTGTGGGTTATTATTGTATATGTTGTTGTGATCTAGATTAATCTGATTATATACATTTGTATGCACTTGTCTCCAATCTTTCTCTTTTGTTGCAGCTAACTGTATAAAAGTTGTGTAAGATTTTGGTTGATTTTATAACTCATCGGTTACTCTAGTGTGCTCATATCTAGGATAGGTTAGTAGTCTCATGGACGAGCCTGTGTGATGAAAAATGAGTGAGTGAGGTCATGAATAGCAAGAGTAGTAATACTTGATTGATTAGTAGTTGACAAAGCTAAGATTGATGGAGTCTCATATGTCGATGCAAAGGTTTTTTGCACAATTGAGCCATATTATGGGGGAACTTGGTCATGGTTGGTCATAAAGGAAGACAAAGGGACAATAAGTGTGAACATTCATGGGTATAATGATCAATAACTTTGCAAATGGAGTAGGGATAGTTGTTCCAACACGAGGTTGCTTTAGGTAAGGGAGGATGGGTTGGGACCTCTTAGGGGGGATGATTAGTAAAAATTAGCTTATAAATCATTGGAATCTTACAATATTTGTGAGAGGGATGATTCAACATATCATAAAGGGAGCAAGGATAGGATCACTGAGTGTAAACCTATGATTGAATTATGGATTCAATGAGGCTAGGAGCAATTATGGGATTACCCTTAGTAGTTTTGTTGTCGTCTATCTAACCATGATTTTCTATACCACATTATTTAGGATTTTGATTTAATGTCTTGGATAGTTTATGATTACTAGGCACACATTCACTAGTGGGAGTGACGAGGATTAAAACAAAACTAAGAGGAGATGTCACATGTGAGTTGAGTTGCAAAGGGGATAGGTACCAAACTACTAAATTGATAGTGAACCCTAGAAGGTTGGGGGTGGCCATGATAAGGGCCCCGATTATGCCAAATGGAGGAAATAGAAAGTAATGTGGGCTATACATTGATGATCTATGTTAGGGGAAGTGGAGATAATGGAATAATGGTCCCATGCCTAGTGCCAATGGTTGTGAGGTAGACGGGGTAGAGGTCTCCTCAATTAATAAAATAATGTCATATGGGTCGAGGGAAGGAGTCTAGGATGGGAGGGGAAATTCCTTGGATGAAGAAGAAATGGTGTAAATGGGGGTCAAATCCAAACAATGGATCTAGGGAATAGGTCCCTTGTAAACTCCAAATAACGACGAGTCCTTAAATATACTAGGGGAGGTGTCCACCTATGTTGGAAATGATGCAATTCCTATGATAGTGGGTAATACATTATCTAGATTGGAAGTAGATTTTGGTTCATACTATTGAATTTGATTTATGGCTATGATCTACCATTTATGAGGAAATTTCATGGTGTGGAATATTGATGATGCAACAACCTTCATGGGATACATGTAACCACATCCCAATGAAATATTGTAATTCAGTGGGAAATCCACAACTTCTATTTAATCAAGATTGTTTACACTTTAGTTAAATGGGAAAATTTTGGTAAAGCACTAATAGTTGAGATGGGATTCCATCGTAGGCACAGAGAGTAATGGTATATGGGGTTAACTTTGGAGATCCAAACTTCTTCCAAGCTAATGAGGTCATCATGCTAGTTGAAGTACCTTCATCCATGATGAAATTAGGAATGAGGAGGTTTCTAATGGTGATTGGGATTTGGAAGGCTACATAAGGGGAAGTCAAGGCTTGCCATTTCAAATCAAAATCCATTAACTAGGAATCTGAATAATCGATGGATCCTAAGTCAAACAACAAATCCTTTCATTAAGAAGGACATTCCTTTGGACTTCTAAGGATATCATGGTAGTAAGGGATGAACCCAATTCATCCACGATATTTCAACATAATGATGTGTATAATATCCAAAAACCCCACAAAGAATGTAAAAAAAGTTGGCCTTTCACTAAGCGTGGTTACCTTACTTAGGTGGGTTGTTGCTACCCCTACCATTGTTTGGTTAATTAGGTTGATTGTCTCCTTGTCCCGAAATCTAGTTCTAGTTGCTAAGATTATTTTGGCCATTATTTTTTCCCTTCTTCCTTGTCCCTCTATTTTGTTGTTGTTCTGGGAGTATGGTTTTGCTAAACAAAAACCCGACTTTATTGAGGAGATGGTTGAACCAAATTGATATTCATGGGGGGGGGGGAGGATTATTAGGAATTAAGGATCCCTGATAAGGTGGAGGTGCTTGTGGCATGATTTTGTAGTAAGTGGCATATGGGTTACGAGGTGTAATTGGTTATCCATATGAATTGGAGGGACTTGGGAATTAGGTACTAGTCCCTTTCTATCCAACATAAGGTGGGTTTGAATAACCCTAGAGGATAGTCAATCCTATGTAAGACATGATGGATCCTCCATACTACTTTCCATAAATACTAGATCCATTGTTGAGAAATATATGTCCAAACCAATTAGCATTGTGAGTCATTGACCTTATAATGTTGTTAACAGTATGAGATGCCCCCACCATGGATGCTTCATAAGAAGGATATCAAGGAGTTTTTGCAATAACAACATACATATATTGTGACTGGGAATATACGAGGTCAAACTATAGAGCCTTTAGGTGGCCTCATCTTCACTCTAGGGCATTGTAGTAATGACGTCCTTCACAATGGTAGGGAGAAGCGACTCAAGAACCAATACATGAGAAATGGATCATCGAACTAAATTTGTAAACATTACATCATATGTGCCATTCATTGATGTGATATGTGATATTAGTGATTGTGGTGTAATGGCATGTGGTTAATATTTCATCTCCAGTCACATGGTGGACATGTAACTAGAAGAAGGTTAGGAACACCATATAAATGGATGCAAAGGTGGTATGGACAAGTCAATGGAAGCAAATGGTAAGGGGAATTCAACATGCCATTCGGTGGTGACCCTTGTGAGGGTACATTGAAATAGCTTAAGTATGATAGAGTCTTTTATGATGCTATAGGAGGAACACTGTTGAGTCCATTTTTGGGCTTACATAAACCATACTTTTGCCTCTTTATTTGCATATTTTTCCTTCATGTTATTCCACATTTCCCATAAAACAGCCTATCCAAGGTATATTTCTCATCCTTTAACTTCATAATTGAATTTTCTAAATTTTTGCATTAAAATTGGAAATTTAGCAGAAATTACAGGATTTGACCAAATCCCGTAAAAGCTCCGTCGTTTGTATACTTGCAGGACACCTGGGCGAAATCCAACACTTGGGTCGYGTTCCCAGATGTACAAGGATGGTGAATAAGCTATCAGATTCGAAATCTGAGATTGCTAGATGCTCGGTCAACGCTGGTCAAACAGGGCCACTTCAGCAGAAATTGCCCTGTTTCAGCATTAAATCTTGGACAGTTTTTGATTTCATGGGATTTTGACCATGTTTTGAGGATCTAGAGGAGGCATTCGACCCTCCTAGGATATTGTGGATCTATTTATGATATTTAGGAGACATTTTAGTATTTGTGGTTTTAAACTCTTGTATAAATACTCTTAAGTTTAAGCTAGTAAGACACCTTTGGATGAATGAAGAAACTTGAGAATTTGCACTCTTGAAGATCAGCTCTGTGTTTTTGTTCATTTGAATGCTTATGGTGATTTGAATGCTACTG
>ML805635.1:0-97634 GCA_009831015.1 Picea engelmannii
TCTTTACCTTTATTGTCCATATGTTGTATATTGTTGATGACCACATGAAGAGAGATTAACAATGTTTAATAAGTATAAAATTGTTTAAGCTCACATACAACTGATTCACCCCCCCCCTCTCAGTTGTTTTAGTATTTCCAACACTGTGATAGATATTTTCTTTTGCCTCTGCTTGAGGTATTGGATCGCTGCGTTGATCCTTTCTTCTTCCTTGTCCCACCTTTGGACCTATTGATCCTCCTCTAACTTTGTCCAAAGATGTGTTGCTTGATCAAACAATTCAGCTAATGTGATGACCTATTGTTTTATCTCCTGCAGCTGCACTAATTCTTCCTACTTCCTTTAATCCTTCACTGTTGGTGGAGTAGTGGGTGTGAGTTGTTCTCGAAGATTCTCGATCTCCTTATGGTATTGATCAATTTCCTACGCAATCTAATCAATTTGTTTTGCTATTGTGATTTCCTCCCCCTGCCCAGCCTTCGAAATCTTCTCGTAAGTTCTTACCACTTTCTGCTCCAATCCTTTCCTGCACTCCTTTTCCTCTTGGGTCTCGAACTTATCCTTCTCATAGACTATTTCCAGTGCATCTCTCTTCTCTATTTCCTGTTGTAATTCGAATAATTTTTTACATGCGCGAGACTGTACCTCATGGTTTACGCTAACCTGCAACTTATGTAGTGCCTTGGATGGCATCCATGTCAACACCAGTTGGATTTGAGCTAAGTCTTTTAGGGGTGTCTTCCCCATGATCTCATCCATACATAGCATACTGGGTGTGATGTGGAATGTTGCATTCGACTGCAGTATTGTATGGATTGGATCTTGTTGTTCTTCTTCCACTCTTTACTATGTCTACGGTGTTGATGGTTTTGTTCCTCTGCTACTACCTGTTGTCTGTACTTCCCCGATTTTCTTGAGGAATTGTCGCATGTCTTCTAGCTCCTCTTGAATCATGTCCCTGTGGTGTGCAGCATTATCAAAGTCCTCAACTAGACAATCCTGGACCATTCGGGCTATCATTTCCCCATTGTCATATGTGATCGTATACTCTGGAAGTGTTCTTTGTGCCTTTGTTTTCTTTCACGCGCCTCCTGTCTTCGGGGCTGGCCTCTTATTCCCACCTGGTTCTTGTGGATTAGGACTTGGTATAGTCCCTTGCATGGCCTCTGCATGTTTCTGTTTTTCTTTGGCCAATTGCGTATTCTTCTTTTTCCCCTTCTGGGTCCCTGTCTTCATTGTGCCTTAGTTTTTCTGTGTTGTTTTTGTCTAGCTCATCCTTTGTTTCTTGGGCACTTGGATTTTCTGAGGCCATGTTTCTCTCTGCCCTTCCTCTTCTTCTATTGTTCTTTCCGGCAAGTTTTGGGTGAGGACTGGAATCTTCCACTCGTCTTCCCAGTCTTTGATGACCATGTCGATGTCATCCTTTATGATATAACAGTGCATTTGTAGCCATTGTTTATCGGGATCCTTCTGTTCCTGTATCCACATTGTGTGGCATGTGGCCTTGAAGTTGGCGATGTCTCGATACCGCGTGACAGCCTGTGGTGTGATCCTCCACATGTTGGAGATGGCTTCCTGCAGGTCGCGTAGGTATCCTTCAAATATGAACCCATTCATCCTTTTGTTCTTAGCATTTGATGTGGCTTTCAGCAGTAAGTATCTTTCTCCCTAGTTCGGCTTGGGTCTGGTACAAAAAGTTACATACCTTGGTTCTCTCCATCCCATAAAGGCTATTAACATGATTAGCCATGAATAGTGAAACTTTGTTCCTAGATCCTGCACATCCTTGCAGTCATCCATGAATAAGTTCAAGAGATATGGTACCCATCTCACTGTGGTGCCCTCAGTGCATTGGGTTGCAACTGCAACAACCCCAGCTGGAACTACCTCTCTGCAACATTTTCTCAGCAGCTTACAAGATAAGATTTTTGCGCCCATTCGTGTGGAAATATCGTTGATCCTCATGAGAATAATTCCTCATGTCCCCCTGTTGGTGCCATACTTCTTCTTCATTTCTTCTACTAGGGAATTATCCTTGGTTTTTTCATCCAGAAACTGTGTTGGATCCATGACTCGAGATGGAAATCCTATTATGTTTGTAATAATTTCTACGTCTATCAAGACGAGCTTGTCCAACCAGATGTCTCCACCATGTGTGACTACTAACAGTTGTTTGATGCAGGCACATGTGTACTAACCTCTTCCAAAATGTGGTATATCCAACAGACCTAAGATTCTTGTTTTCTCTAACCCTATTGCCCAACAGAGTGGTTGATCAATTGATTCCCCAACTGAATTTACACCCACCGTCTCCATGTACACTCTCTTTGCAAATTTTGAAAACTTTTGTGTCTGCTACATCATGGTCCAAGTATTTTAGCTTGTCAATATGACCCAACAAGTCTGATTCCACTTGTATCCCATTTGGTATACGTGGTAGAATGATTGTTGCGACAGGGTTCTTGCGAGGTGACCTAGGTACCTATTGCTTGTCTTTCTTTGGTGGTGGTTGGCTCGAAGTTCCATCGGCTATTGTTTGTGATTTGGAATACCCTTCTAGCCAACCTGTGACCTCCTCTATTGTTCCTTCCAGTGGGTGATATGACATGGTGTTTTGCAACTCATCTGGCTCGATTGTGGCTTCATGATTCATCATTGTTCCATTGACTTTCATATCTACTTCGGTGTTCTCTTTTTGCACCTCCTTCAAGGTTTCTGCATCTTGGTTTTGCTGCTCTTGTACCTCTTTCGGTCTATCTATTTATGTGCCCTCTGGTGCTGGTTGTTGGTTTTCTTCCACTATAGGTGTAGGGTTCACTGGTGTTGTGTCTGGAGATGGGATTTCATTGACATTGATGACCTTCGATGACTATTGTCCACTTTCTTCCAACTGTACCTGTGACCTAGTTTTAACTCTGGTTGGTCTCGCACTCTGGCTTGCTTTAGTGGTGCCATGGTGGTGAATGTCGAATGCTTGTTGGGTTTGAATGGTCTCTTCAACCCCTATGAACTCCGCTCTGTACTCTTTAGCCTCTATCGATCTCTGTCTGTTCTCTTTTCACAAATGGACTCTTTGATCCTGCGTCCGTGTGTTGTATGGGTATCCCATGAAGCTTGTCGAGGACACTTCCTTAATTGTGGGTTCAATGCACCTCTGGTTCTTTCGCACTTGCCATTACTTTTCCTTGTTGTCTCCAGTTGGCATGATTAATGTGGCATCTCATCAGTCCTTTCTGACCTTCAATTCCGCTTAATGTCGTCACGTCGTACTTTTTTTTCATCTTTCTATTTTCTTCTTGTTTCCCTTTTCACATGGTTGTTGTGATTCTCCTCGCCGAGTTTGTGTTCCTAAGTATGTGTGCCCTTTCTTCTTTCGGTGCACTGCTCCTCTATTGTTATCGTTTAATATCTTGTTTTGTTTTTGTTTTTTTCTTTTATTTTTACTGCGCGGTGGGTGGTTGATTGTCCTTGTACAACTTCAGTTGGCTCCCATTGATCATTCCTCTGAGTTTTGTGCCTGATAAATCTCTCAAATGTACAACTCCTCCATTTGTGATAGTATTTACTTCGTACGGTCCTAACCAATGCATCTTGAGCTTCTCTGAGTGCTGGAATGATTTGTTGTCATACAACAATACTAGATCTTCTTCCTTGAAATTTTTCTTCTTTATGTGTCTGTCATGCCAAGATTTGTCCCTAGATTTATGAACTTGGTGGAATCCTGCTAGGATCCAATCTTCTTCCATGGTCATTAACTGATTTATTCTCTCCTGTACTATGCCTCATTCTTTCATATGTGTGATTGTTGCTAAATGCAAGCTTGGCACTAAGAATTCTAATGGCACCATTGCTTCTTGGCCATAAACCAATTTAAATGGTGTGTGCCTTGTCAACCTTTTGCACAAAGTCCTGTAGGCCCACAATACTACTGGTACTTTGAGGTCCCAGTCATCCCTATTGACATTATAGATCTTTGTCAATGCGTTCTCCAAGATTTTGTTGAATTCTTCCATTGTGCCATTTGTCTATGGGTGATATGGTGTGCTCTTCTGATGATGGAATTCAAACTCTTTAGTCATAGCATTGATGGTGTTGTTTATAAAGTGTGTGCCTTGGATGCTCATTAAAACTCTTGGGCATCCAAATCTAGTGATTACTTGTTCAAAAAAAAAGTGTGTTGTTGTTTTTGCGCTGCAATCCTTCACTGGTGCGGCTTCCGCCCATCTTGTTAGGTACTCCATCGCAGTGATAATGTACCTTGATCCTGTTCTTTTTGCTGGTGGGTTGATTGGTCCCACAAAGTCTATTTACCACTTATCGAACTCTTGTAATGTTACTTGTGGTCGTAATGGCATCTCGTCCCTTCTATTGGGTTTACTGATCCTTTGACAGATATCGCATCTCTAACGGTATTCTTTCAAGTCTCGGTGAATCGTTGGCTACCATAGTCCTGAGCGCAATACCTTCTGCACGGTAGCTTTTCCTGCGTAGTGTCTTTTGCTAACACCCTTTGTCTTTCGTTTTCTAAAACATATCTACGCAAGATGCTAGCTGCGACCATTTTGTATAAGTGTCTTGTAATCAGTTAATAGTCGGCAGCGCGAACTACCAGGTTTTTCTTTTGCACAGTGTTGTATTCTTACGGTGCAATACCTGTGCTCAGGTACTGAATGATATATGTAAAGCATTCATCAACGATCTGGACTAAGAATAACTAGGCATCTGGAAAGTTGTCTTCTAAATTCGTAGGTTCTTCTCTATTTGTCACTCTTGATAGGTGGTCAGGTCTTGCATTCAATTTTCCTGTCTTGACTATTAGTTCAAAGCCAAATTCTTGAAATAGTAGTAACCATCGACAAATTCTCCCCCCCAACACTGGCTTGTTGACTAGGTATTTCAAGGATGAGTGATCTGTGAACATATTAAAGTGTTTCCCCAATAAATAATGTCTGAATTTTTGTAGTGCGTAGACCATATCTAGGCCTTCTCGCTCTGTAGTGTTTTAGTTTTGTTCCAATTCTTATAGTTTTATGATCGCAAAGGCTATGGGGTGATACAAATCCCCCTCTCCTAGATGTGACAAGATAGTTCCAAGTGCTATGGATGATTCATCTACATTCACGTGGAATGTATTCTCCTAATCTAGAAATACTAGTATCGGCACAGTGACCATTTTTTCCTTCAGGGTACCCAAACCGTGTTGGCACTCATCGTTCCACTAAAACTTTGTATCCTTTCTTAATAGATTTTCCATTTGTGTAGTAATCTCTGCATACCTTTGATAAACTTCTTATAGTATCTTGTGTGTTCTAATGTCTCTCTTAGCTGACGGTCTGTTTTTGGTGCTGGTAAGTTAACAATTACTGTGATCTTTGCAGGATCTATGAGTAAACCTTGTTTACATACTAGATGGCCCAATAGTATCCCAAATGGTGTTCTAAATATGCATTTCTTTATGTTTAGTGATATCTGGCACTGTCTACTTCTTTATAACATGAGTCATAAGACTTCTACATGGTCTTTCAACAAACTACAGACTGTTCAATTATCCAGGTATACTTCGAGAAACTAGTGGATAAATTCCTTAAACGCAGCAATGACTACTCTGGAAACAATTGTTGGTGCATTCTTCAGTCCAAATGGCATGATTGTGTATAGGTAGGATCCCCATTCTATCGCAAATGTGTTCTTGTATCTGTCTTCATGTGTTATCGTACTCTGATGGTAGCCTAAGAATCTGTCAGTAAATGAGTAAGCTTCATGTCCTCCTACATTTTCTAACACTTCATTCGTGAAAGGTGTAGGGAATGGGTCATGTAGGCATGCATCGTTCAACTTACTCAAGTTGACACATATCCTTCTTCCTCCTTTTTTTGGTCCTGCACTACCATCGGGCTTATCCATTCTAATTCTTCGACCGGTTCTATGATTCTGGCTTCGAGCATCCTGTTGATATTGGCTTTGACTTTCTGCTTATATATAGGATTCAATCTATATGTTCATTTTCTGATCTATCTCACTTTAGTTCTGAGTGGTATCTTCATTTCTCCTAGCTCTCCTACTATACCCTTCATCTCTATAAATTTTGTGGGAAACAAGTCGTTGTACTCGTGCAATAACTCTGTTATGCTTTCTATCGTTTGTTCATCCCAATAACATCTGATGCTGGCCATCTTAGGATTCTTAGTTGTCCCAATGTTGATTTTCTTTACCTTGATTGGCATGGAAATAACTTCTGATTCTATAGGTGGTCCCTCCACTTATCTTTCTCCTTCTGCTTCTTCTATCTGAATATCACGCAAATTGTCTTCATCCGGTGCTTCCTCCTGCACATTGTAACATGAAAATAGTTCCTTAATTGTCTGTTTGTTATGTTGTTGTTATTCTATGATAAGTTCAACTTCTAGTTCTCTGATGAATATCACTCCTCTTATCTATTTAGGAGAAGCATCTATGTTGGGGTTCTCATGCTCGAATGAGAAAGTGACTGTAAAATTATGTTGCAACGTCGTCCAAGTCGTAGTTCCTTTACGCAATTCCTGGTCTATATACTAGATCATTGGTATGCCCTCCAGGGTGTGTATAAAATGATGAGGCAATTCCTCTGGGGGTGTCATTTTCCAGAGTGTTCTTCACTCCTCCAAGTGTTTCCATTGTTGCCTCTTGTCCGTCATACTTCTGTTGCTTGTTGTTTTTTTGTTTTGCACCAAACCTTATGCGCAGTAACCGCTTGCACTGGTACCAATATGTGATTGTCTCTTTGTGTGTGCCCCACCATCTTGTAGGTGTGGCCTTGAGTTCTAGATCAAGTGCTAACAGTCTATGATTCTCTAAAACTTTGTCTTCATACTATGCCAAGAATGTTTCCAAATCATTTATTCCGTAGAAACTGGGTGGTTCTCGTACTTTTGTTCCTATCCATATTACTGCGCAATCTATTCTTTCACATATTCTCGTGGACACTTCGTGTAGCCTTTGTTGCTAGTTCTCTAAATCGGTGTCTGAGTCTGTTGCACATGAAGTAATCTCTACCAACTGAGTATTCCATCTGGAGTTGGGTTTACGCAATCCTCATCGTGTGCAGTTGTTCTATACAACTGGATGATTTCCTCTAGGTATAAGAAAGTAGGTGCTACAAACCTTTCCCTTTTTGATGGGTCTAATGGTGCGATGACCCTGTATTCTCCTAACTCAAATGTAATTTTCCTGGTCTTCAACTTGATTATGGCCTGGTTGTCAAACGCCTAATCCATATCAAGCAACATTGGGTAAGGTGTTGCGTCATCCACTATTTCAATGACTTCAAAATTTTATTTAGCACATACCCCGTCTAGGTCTACTGTTACTCCTTTTAGTCTATAGATTGGTAAGACTTTGTTTCAGTTTGTTAGTTTTAGTTGAACTAGTGAATATCCTAATGTGGGCTCTCCCATGCATTGCCATGTCTTATTTGGTAATACATTGACCTCAGATCCCAAATCTAGTATGATGTCTCCCATGTTGAAGTCTCCAATGTTTGCATTCAGTCTGAACTCCCTACTTGTTCTTCTCCTAGTATGCAGGTGATTGACTGCTTTTGGTTCTAGTTTTCCTTCTGTCTCCATACTACATTTTTCTAGTATGTTTTGCAATGTTTTCATAGATGATGGATAATTTAATACTTTTACACATGATTGAAAAAAGCCTTTGATTGTACTTACTTGTCCCATGGGTTTCATTTCATTGGTATGATCCAATAATGGAGGCATCTCATACTCTGGTGCTTCCTTGTTTTGTTGCACAGTTGAAGTCGATGCCATGTCTTCTTTCTGAAATTCTTGTCTTGATTGCTTAAATACCTCCTTCTCCTTATGTGCATCGAACTGTTTCCTTGGTTCAGTGTTCTTCTTCACCCACTGATTTTGTGTTGGCTCTTGTCAGACTGCGTTGTTCCCTATTTTATCTTCTCCACGAATAACTATATTGATGTTTTGTCCTTCATCCCTTGCTTCGACTGAGATCCACTGAAGATTCTAGTTTTTTTGGGTCCTCTTTTCCTGGATCTTTACTAATAGTGTTGGGAATTCCTCTATATCATGGTCCGATGCGCAAAAAATACATACAAGTTGATGGTGGAAGCGAACATTCTCTTGCATAATGTCCTGGTTGTTGACAATTGTGACATACCACTGGTCCTCTACCTCGTCCAAAAACTCCTCTCACTCATCCTCCACCTCTGTATCCTGCTCAATCTCCTCTCAGCACATTATACTCAGGCGTTTGATTATACTGCGTGGTATTGTACTGAGGTTGTGTCATGTTGTACTATTGTTGTGCATTATTATATGGTTGTTGCACAATATTATACTATTGTTGCACAGTGTTGTATGGATCTGGAACTTGATTAAAATTTTGTGCGGCTTGCCCAGTCATCATTTCAGCCTTCACTCTATATGCATCTGATCTCCTTTCTCCCATCAACTCCATAGTTATACAATCTTTGTTGTCATGGCCTACTGACTTACAAAAGGTGCAGTACAAACTCTTTGGGATTGTCTGATATTTCTACATCATAGTGTAGTGCTATGGGTCGTGGCTTGGTTTCTTACAGACTTCACACTATAGTCCTCCTATTGGTAACAGGTTTGGCATTCTTACTGCCATATACTGTGCGAATGTTGGACATTCGTTCTTGTGGTGTCCTTATGTCCCACATTTGGTACACCAAAAAACTTCCCTCTTGTCCTTATTCTTATTATGGTTTAGATGGAATGTTAATTTCTTCAAATCCTCCTTTAGTTCCTCGATAGCTGGGTCTGCCTACTGGTACTGGTTTTCCTCCAGTTGCAGGGCTTCCTACAGAACCTCTTCCTACGTATGGAACTTTTGTTGTCACAATGGATACTTTAAGTGTGGGAGAAGTGAGTTGAAAAATAGGTGTCGATGTCGCATATTGATCATGAGATATTTTAACTTTCCCTTCAATCACTTGAATCTATGATCAATCTCCCATACGAATTCTCCAGGTTTCTGTCTAATTTAGATCATATCATTCATGTATTGATCCTCTAAGCTCGGCTTCTGTAACTCATTTATCAATAACTTCTTCATGTTTGTTAGTGTCCTTGTCATCCTAGGGGCACTGTTTGCATTGAAACTCATGTATCAGTCTAGTGCATGGTCTCTTAGCATAATAGCTAACTGCGCAAGTTTGGTATATTCATCTGTGATCTGCTTTTCTTCCCAAATATTTGCACAAATGAACAAGTGTTTCTCAGGGTCTTGTGCTTCTTTTCCTCGAAATTCTAGTAAACTGATGGTGGGATTGCATCCTGCCATTCTGAACACTAAACTGCTACATCTGCGCGGTGTAGATACTTGACTAGTGCTACCTGAACTAGTTCCTCCAGTTGTTTCTCCTTGTGTATATGTACTTCATGCTACGGACTTCCTCCTAACTTCGTTTGTATAAACTGTGGTGTTATCTTTGGTGTATTAGTCACACATGGGTTTATGGGTTCCACACTGACATTAATATGGATAGGATTGTTTCCTTCTCTTCCCGTTCTTGGGCCTCTTGTCTTCCTCTCATATGTTGCATGCAGGATTTCCTCAATCTGCTCCACAGCCCGAAGATCCTCTACCTCTTCCCAATCACTTGCCAATCCTTCCCTCATGGCTATGGCTCTCTTCTTGGTATTCACCTTCTATTGGTAGGGTACTCTGCTACGCGTCTTTCCAGTTGTCTCCAAGATCCACCGGATTTGGTCGTCATACATCATTATTGGGTCCAAGGGTTCCTCCTTATTTCCATTATCCTTTCCTCCTTCCATTTCTCCTCTTTCTTTCAGTGCTTCCCTCCTTCCCCCATGCACGCAGGGAAATTTAGTTGTTTGACTTCATTGTCAGTACACCTTTATTTTATAACAGTATCTTAACAAGCATATAGAAAGATATAATGTACCTTCCTCGAGATCCTCGTATAAATTTTGGCTCCGTTGTGTCGACTACAAATTATGTTATGAAACCTACCACAATACTATCAAGCCAAAAATCTATTGCACGGGTGAATTTTTTGTTCACTTGCTATAACTGATTGATCTTTACAAGGGTCCACTCTAACTGTTGAATCTAGTTCATTTCATGGTTATCCTTCAACCTTAGTATCCACTACTGCAATAAATGTGGAAAATCACAGAAAAAGACTTCATGTAAATTAGTAAACACATATTTCTCAAGATATTTATGGGGTGTTATTCTAGGGTTTCTCTTATCTTTTTGTGAAAACTCCAGATTATTGGTTCTTAGCCAAGTTTTGATCTCTTATTTCGTGGGATTCCACGGTCTCAACATTCCCTTCTAATGGCTCATTTCTCTCTACCCTAATCTTTTCTTGGTCTACCTCCGACAGGTCTTCAACTTATCTCATCTACTCAACCCTCTCTTGTTCCTTTTAACGGTAACAGAACCATTTGTTGGTTTAGTCTCTTACTTACTCTTCTATTTTGTGAGTTTTTATTGCACATAGTGTCATACACCGTCTCACCCGAGATAGATTTAATGGTTGGTTGTAAGAATCATGTGTTTACATCCTAAGATTGAGTGCAAGATATGAGAATTGTATCTTCAGTCACTATTCTAACTCGTAAACACAATATATTGTCATTTCCGAATAAGTAGGAAATATAACAACTCATGCATTAAGCATAACAATAACAACTGAAGACAATAAATAGATGCATGAATTCATCACATAACACAGATGTTACCGTGGTTCACCCCCTCCTGGGCTACGTCCACAAATATTTGGCTCTCAGCTATTTTATTATAGTATTTCCGCATCTACATTGTCGTGTGCTTTACAATCCTTCAGAGTTGGGTAAGATCTATACGAGGCAGAATAGATCGCACTAGGATCCCTAGTCTGCGATCTAACCCTCAATATATACCCTCCTTCATCCTCTATAGCTCAACAACTTATACAAAATAGATCATACAACAAAATATCACATAGCGGTTTGCTACAACAGCTCTTTCTACAATAACAACTTATCTATATCATATTATGACCCTTACAAAACAACCCGAACCCTCTATGATAATTAAGTATATATATTTATACGTTTTCTGGCTCTTCGACCTTTACAACACATTACCAAAACCCTAACCCTACCGTCGTTAGGTCTTCCTTACATGTGCACGTGTTTTCCTCCTTCCAGTTGTCGCTTCCCTCGTGCATGCTTTCTTTCCAAGAAACGTCTTGCTTTTCCGCTTTGGTATGCTTTCAACACAAGTTGTTGAATGGAAATGGCACGGACACAATAAAGGAGGTGAAGAAGCATCTATCGTCCAAGTTCAACATGAAGGATCTTGGTGTAGTGAACTTCATTCTGGGAATGGAGATCAAGAGAGATCAAGTAGCTAGAAAGATTTGGTTGAATCAGAAGAAGTATATTGAAACAATTTAAAAATATTTCAACACGCAACATTGCAAACTTTTAAAGGTGTCAATTCCCGTGGGATCAAGTCTAACTATTGAACAATGTCCAAAGACAAGGGAAGAAATAGAGGATATGGAACATGTTCCATATGCAAGTGTTATTGATAATATAATGTATGCGTTGGTATGCACTCGACCAGACATTTCCCTTATAGTGGTAGTGTTGAGTAGATACATGTCGACACCTGGAAAGGAACACTAGAAAGTTGTCAAGAGAGTATTCGTGTATTTTTCTGGCACAAAAGACTATGTTATATGCTGCCAAGGAAAACCTGGAGATGACAAGGAAATATATGTGCATGGCTTTGTCAACGCCGACAAGATTGGAGATATGGATCAACAAAGGTCAATATATGGATCGACGGAGGTTGACCAGTGGATATGTGTTCAAGATGTTTGATGGAGAAATCAGTTAAATGAGTAAGTGACAGATGGTCGTATCCTTTTCAAAAACAAAATTTGAATACATGGCAACCACTCATGGAAGCAAAGAAGCAGTATGGTTGTAATGGTTGTGTTGAGGGATCGTGTTTAAGTAGAGAGCTATTAAGATAAGTTTCAACAATCAAAGCATAATATTTTTGGAAAAGAACTCAACTTATTATTCCAAGACTAAATATATTGGTGTATAATACCATTTCGTAAGAGACATGGTGGAAAGAAACAAGGTGTTGCTGGAGAAAGCAGACACGTTGAAAACATAGAAAACTCTTTGACCAAGTCTGTGAGTGTTGTGAGTTTCTCTCAGTGTACAGAGGCAATGGGAATTTTTTCCATGGGTCTGTAAGAAAATTTTTAGGAAACTCTCAGTTCAGCAAAAAAGACAACAAGTGAGAGAATGTTCGGTTGTTATATTCTTTGCAGTGAAAGTCTAGTCAAGGTGAATCGACTGGGAGTGAAATTCAAAGGTCGAGGTGGATCGACCAAGAAAAATTGAAGTTGAATTAATCAATAGCAAGTCGAAGAGGTCAACTAAAAATAGGTCGACAAGTGGTTGTGTGGAAATCGACTGAAGACTGAATGAAGGTCGACCAGTAATTCGACTGTAACAAAACCTCAAGATTCCTAGGATTTGTAGCCAATGATTTGCATGTATTTGTAATAATTTTGGGGCACCTTTAATAGGGTTTTCCTACTGTAAATGTTGTCATAGTATTATGTTGATCAATATTGGATCTTCATGCTAATTTTTTAGCAATAGGTTGTTGTTCATGTAAATGTAAGTCAAATTGGCTACATGGTTGTTCGTATGTAAAGAAAGAGGGTATGATGTTGATTGTGTCTTAGGTGTAGACCAAATTTAGGCATGTAACCTTTTATTTTGAATGAATAAAACAAAAGAGAAAAATACGCTCAAGGAATGTTGGTTTTCCCATTTGGGTTTCCAAGGTAAAATCTTTGTGTACTATGTGTTTTCTTTGTCATTTGTTGTCTAGATTAAATCTGTTTTCCTCTCTTCTATTAGGTTTAGCATGGAATTATAATTTCCTAACATTGTTTAAGTGCTTCATTTCACCACAACTTGGCTCTTGGCCTATACAAGGTGTTTGCCTCGATTAACCTTCCACCACACTATCAATCAAAACTCTATCATAAGTTTGGTGCAAAGTCTGTGATGAACCAATTTGCTCCATTGAATGGTTCACCAAGTCTGCGAACGTTCCCACCAGATTGTATTTGCAAAAAATTGTCTCCAAAGTTTTCTATGATACCATAAATCGTCGAGATAGTGGTGAAGATCTCCCCAACCCTTCTCCAAAATCTGCAACAAATAATATCCGATACCATCTATCACATCCTCAGAATGTGCCTAGCTGAATATTACAATTGTGCACCTCTTGAGGGCATGCGACACCACAACGTTTCTCACTTGGTTTCTTGGAAACAACAAGGATACTTTGTCTGAACTATGCCTCTTAACCTAGAGCATACCCATACTCCATTCTAGGATACCAACGAGTCACACTCCTACTCTAGCACAACTCTTGTATACTTAGACAATTTTTAATAGCTTAACACTTATTCATATATAAGAATACATCCATGAACGTGAAAAATGAAGATAGCACTTGCGAAAAATACAAGAGAAACACTGATATAGTGTGGGTGGCACAAACCGCGCCTAGCACCTAGCTAAGTATTATTATTACAAAACTGTTACAATATGAGAACTATTGGCTCGGTTTACAACTTGGAAAAATCTCACAACTCGCCTCACCTCACCAAGATAGTCATACACATATTTTTCACCCAAGACTTGTCTATCGTAACAACTTTCACAACTCTCGCAAAGCACCCCAAATGTGCATCCACCACAGACTCCTCGTATCTTCTTTGTTGCAAGAATTCACCTGGACCTGCGGTTCTATATTCTAACATGCCTCCTTAGACCTATGACACCACTTCCCCCAAACTTATCCAAAAATAAGGTCACCCCAACTTTGTCCACAAAATCACCTCAAGGTAGCACAAGTCCTCCCATGTGGAGCGACTTGACTCCTTGAGGGAGATTACCCCTCTTCTTCTAAGTCTTTCTTAGAATGATAGAGCTAATATTTTTGTCCTTTCTCTTCAAATCTTCCTCTCTTGGTGGTGCTCCCTTTATCTCTTATATGGACTCCAAAGGTCAGCATCATGAACCATCGCATCCTCTGGGGGTGTCATGCCCCTTCTCAAACCCAACTACCCAAATGAATCATCGCGCCCCTTTGTGGACCCGATCACCCAAACCTTGGTGCACCCCTCATGTGAGCACGCCCCAATATATTGGTCACTTCGTAATTGGTAAATACCCTTGGTGCATCTGCATGCCCAAGGAACCCACCTTCCCAAATAGTGCAACACTTGGGTGTCAGAGCAACCCCAAGTTCTGTATCCTTGAGGACTTAGGCAAGGGTTTCCACTCCCTTTTAGCCAAAGACCTTACAAGAGCCAAAATAATTAACAGTTAGCACTCTCTACAAATTTAATCTTCCAATTAAATTTTTAAGTTTTGAGCAATGGTTTGTAACACCCTAACTCTTTTTAATTGTTGGAAATTTGAAAAAAAATAAAAACAAAATAACATGGGAAGATTTTGATCTATCAAGCATAGATTCTTTGGGCCATAGAGTGAGATTCTCTAAGTTGTTTTGATTGCCACACAACAAGATCACCCGTATAAGAGATTTCCCTCCTGTCCAAGTGAAGTTGCGAGGAAACCTAATGACACTACAAGCATGTTGCTCGAAACTATCAAACTCTAAAAGATTTATATGTTTTTTATTTAATACAAAAAATAAAAAAATTAGATAAAGAGATGTTTAAGATGAATATAAAATATAAAAAAATAAAATATTTTCCGTAACACTAGTCAATATAAATACAAAATAAAAACTCATTCAGAAAATTCTCCAAATAAAAATTGATATTGTCAAGCTCATAGTTTCATCATAAAAAACAAATTTTGGTTTAGATATCTTTTACATTATTAATTATGACTTGCACATTATTTTATAAATAATTTATAATGTTTTTTTTTTTAAGGATTTCATATAAATTAAATTAAAAACAACTTGTAAACAAGAAAGCTAAGAACATTGAGGGTTGCCAAGATGAAATATTAAAAATTGGAGGGCCTATTATGATCCCTTGCATACACAAGCTCTTCAATTTAGTAGTCAAGCAGGGCTTCCCTAAACCTTGGACTCAAAGACTCATTGTAACTATTTTTGAAATTGGGGATAAAAGAAATCCCTCTAATTATAGGACCATTATGATTAGCCCCATTTTATCCAAGCTATATGGAAGAATTTTGGAAAAGAAGATAAGCATATGGCTAGAAATCCACAGAAAAAGAGGTAAAGGTCAGGCCGGTTTTAGAGGTTATCATTCAACTGTAGACCAGCTTATCACACTTAGGATCATTGCAAAGGAGTTTCACAATGATAAAACCAATCTCCTTTGTTTTTTCGTTGACTTTAGGAAAGCTTTTGACACTGTGCCTAGGACCAACCTTTGGAATAGGTTAGAAGAGCTAAAAGTTCCCTTCGGATTGAGAGATACTACAATAAGTTTGTATGAGAATGTTATTTCCAATTTTAGGAGAAATGAGGGTTGGTCAAAAGAAATTAACTGCAATATAGGAGTCAAGCAAGGTTGTCCCTATTCCCCTACCCTTTTTGGATTTTACATTGACAAGTTAGAAGATTGTTTGGAAGCTGCAGATTATGTTGGCCCAACTCTTGATAGTATAGTAATCATCCTTCTTCTCTATTTCAATGATATTGTTCTTATGAAAAGGAATCCATGTGACCTTATTAAGAATCTTAGAATCCTCAAGGACTTTTGTTCTAGTAAAAGTATGACTGTGAACACTAACAAAACAAAGGTTATGATCATTAAATCCAACAAGATCTCCTATGATAATTTTGTATATGACAATAATACCTTGGAGGAAGTGTCTTTGTATAAGTATCTTGGAATTGATATTCATCACAACCTCAATTGGAATTATAGCATTGTGAAAAGGATAAATGGAGGGTGGAAATCTTATTATGGGATTGAAAATAATTGCAAATTAGCAGACCTTTAGCTATGGGATAAGAAAAATATCCTCTTTGAGACTCTTGTCACCCTTGTTTTCTTATATGGATGTGAAATTTGGGGACACAATATCTCTCGATAATCTTGCAGAAAGATAGAGAAGATCCGAAATAATTTTATAACTTATAATCTCAAAATTAAGCCTAATACACCCTATCCTATCCTCCTCATTGAAGCAAGCCTTTCCCCCATTGAGAGCATAGTTATTATTAGGTACTTAATGTACAAGAAAAAGATAAACAACATGGATAACAAGAGGCTCCCAAAAATTGCTTCAGAATCTAGCCAAAATCACCAACGACTCAAGTGGGGATGGCATAATGATGCAAAGTCTTAGCTAAATCATTAGGAATAAAAGAAGAAGTTATTCTGCAGAATACCGATGATATTAAAAATATTGTAAAAACTAAATTTAACGAGAATCTATGGTGCGATAAAGAATTAACATAAACAAGAAAACCAAGATATTATAAGGAGGTGTTTAACCCTAACCTTGAAGATCAAAAGTATTTCTTTGTCTTGACTAGCATAAAGAAGAGAACAATTGATCTGAAAACAGGCGAGTACTTACTCTACACAAGTTTTCAATCGAGAATCATTTTTTGGCGAATTATTTGCATAAGGATTAAAGGGCATATGAGTCCATTATTAACCATGCTTTTAAACAATAATACATAACACACATGAACTCAAAATGGAATAAGCATATGAAAATACAAGAGACAGAAAATCGATGTTGGTAACGGAGTTCGCCCCTCCGGGGCTATGTCTCCGGACCCGCTTCAATTGGAATACGGATCACTTTCATTCCTTCTTCAAAATATGTTGGGACCTTCTCATAAGTGATTACATAGGAGATGTCTTCTCCTTCAAATAGGATTCAAGAAGAATACTCACACTAGTAACTCTCCATACATCAATAAGGATACTTCCTTACATGAATAAGTCTCTCAATATTTAGGAGTAGTAGCACTATGGCTCTCTAACTCCCCTCATTAATTCCTCATTACTCTCCTCCTCTCTGAATATGGCTCACATAAGGAATTATATAGTTTTTCCTCACTCACTCTTAAAAAAGAGCATTTATTTCGAGATCCACAATAATAGGATCTAATTACAAAAGAGGAAAAACAAGATCCATAAAAGTAGGATCTCAAACTATCTCACGCTCAAAAATGGGAAAAGTCTCAAAACCACCCAAAGACTCTTCAACCAAGCCCTTGATTCTTTCAACCTATAATTGAGAATAATGGCAAATTGGTGTGAGGTGGTTTCTCACATAAAAAACAATTTCCAAAATTATAATTTAATGATAAATACGTGAGTCTAATTTCTCTCACAAGTATTAATCATTTTACATCAAAAGTGAATAATAATGTATGAGTTTTTCCAAAATATCATAAAGAATAATTAAATGCATGAGCATCTCATAAAAGCATAAAATAAATGCATGAGACATTTTTCTCACAAAGCACTAATGCATGAGAAATTAAAACTAAAAAACATATAAGTTCACCCTTTCACCACTTTGTCACCAATTTCAACTCGACATGGTGAGGAAAGTGAAAGTCCTTCCATGTGTGGAGATCCACCTAGATCACGCCTCCCCACAAAAGAACCTTTTGGTCTCCAAAATTATCAACTTTATCTGTATGCAAATGTCTTCAAAAGGCACATCCCTTGTCTCCTTCACCTCTGTTCTTCGAAGCTCGAAATGCAAAGCCTGCATCTGCATAAATCTACAACCTATATTTGTTGATATATGGATTGCGTAACTGATGGTACCTGTATTACATATTTGGAGTACCTTACTTGCCAAGAGTTTATAATCATACTCATTGGTAAAGTTTACAAGGAATTCCAAAAAGGCTTAGGCAAATCGCTTTGTTTAACTGATTACATGATGATTACAAAGAAGCCAATTAACACTTAGGCGCAAAATAATTCCTCTTACTCTCTTTCTCACTTTAGAGTGGCTAAAAATACCTTTACCAATATTCAATCATCAATTTTACATAAATGGTAGACTCTATGGTCTCCAAAACCCACTATATAACTAGTGCACATGGCCAAGTCAAAATGCAAAGTATAAGCACTTAGTGGAAGACACCATGGTTCTAAAAACCTCACTACAAAATGTGCAATATATATCAAATGCACCACTTGGCCAATAGTAAATAGTATGGAAGGCTTTGATTTTACAATAGTTTGGTTTTCAAGCATTTAAAACTATGGTATATGAACAAAACCAAAGTTTTAATAATCAAACTTTACCAAAGCTTTTAAATCCCCCTTCTTGATTTCAATGCAATGCACAGTTGTAACCAAAAAATGATTCTCACCCCATTTTGGCCCTTGGCTTCATATGTAAGCCCCTATGGAAGATTATGTAGTAATGACTCCATGGATAAGCACCCAATATCAGCGTCCCAATTTCCATATGTCTTGCGATCAACATTACAAGACTATGTTTCCACGACCCTATGAACCATGCTATTGATATATGGAATCAACATACAACCATGAATTTTACGTGTCCTTCCAATTGCCAGGGATGCTACATTATCATTATGGTGGAAAATCTGTCGGTGAAGATCGCCACGCTCTTGGCATGGTCACATGTAACTTTCTGGAGAAGATTGGCGAGAGTCTCGATGGCACTTGTGGATTCCCCTTCATGCTCGTGAGCTTCCAAATCCGCCCTTGAACCGACCATGCAAATCCTCTCGAGATTTGTATTTCCATCACGGTTGCAGAGAAATCCGAGTTGTTATGGCGCCATTATTCCTGGCAATAATATTGGATGATGTGGTAACTTTGACATTGGTGAGCTTTGATGTCACTAGAAACAACCTCCAAGAAGATTGCCATCAATCATGTAAAAACTTGGACTATCCATGATTCAAATCTCGACTTTGGTGCTTTAGCGTATCTGACGAAAAAAGAATGACTCCAAGAGAATCATTTCCACCAAATATGTCGACTCAAAAATGACAGCAAACTGATTCTCTTCTATCATTTTATCAGTGGTGATTCTTTAAACGAGTAAGAGGGATTGTTGCACAACAAGTCGACACAACGAACTTCAATCTTTGGAAAAATATGCCAACACTATCGATCCTCTTTCGAATCCTTTGAAACAACCGTTCGTTCACATCTACATGATGGAGATTATCTGCCTCTGCAGGTACAAAGTTTTCCCAGTGATCGACGACATTACTGAAGGCATGGTGATATCTATCCTTTGAAGGTGGCACCATAGATCCATTTTTTTTTACCTTAAGAACATCTAGAGAATAAAAGGCTCAACACAATTGCTACTTCAACCCTTATCGAAATCAGGAGATCGTTGTCACGAGTACTAAATGGAAATCTGGTGCAACGATTTATAAAAAAAGAAATCGTTGAGCTCTAATCATAGTGACTGATTGAGAAGAGCTATGGCAGTTTCTGAATTAGACTCTCGCCGACCTCTTTTCATAAGGAGTCCCATAAAATGTGTGTATGCTAAGTTCCTTTTGGCAATAAAATATTGGATTCTTTGCTTCCTGTCTTGGCCTCGACGCAATCATTTATATATTTTCCAGCAAAAATATTAGAGGGATCACACTATTCTTTCATGTGCCTAGAGATTTGGAAGATTGCTCTCTCATAGAAAGGTTGCATACTTGACGGCTTTGTATCTTAACCTTTAATCCACATGTGTATTTCCAAATCTCGCTAGCAGAAATTAGTTCAATGAAGCCATACACATATCCTGGCGAGTATCTTAGAGAAGAATAAATTTGAACTGTCACATCTCAGACACACATGAACAATGCCAGAATTGATTGATGGTTGATTTCATTACCTGCTTAACGACCCTGTTCCTTGTTTAGTGCAGAGGACACAGGCATCATCTTCTCATATACATTGTGGTTGCTGCCACATCCACTCTTCATGGAGCAAGTCCCACGCAACTTCAATCTACCAGTCACATGAACTTCTAGTAGAGAACATAATCTATATGTTTCCATGTATATGACAAGATCACTCATGGTGTTCAATTTGTCCACTTGGACTCAAAACATGACCTGGATCCTCCCCTCGATGCATTCAAGGCATTTATATCCTTACCATCAAAAGAATTCCTTTGCATTCGCATGGAAATCATTTCATTCATTCATAGGTTAGTTATGTAAGATTATTAACAAAAATATTTCAATTCTACAAATATGTTAACCTTTGCTTACCCAACCAATTTAAAGGACCTTCTTTCTGGAGTTGTGTTTATTTAGAGATCGGTGATGGGACATCGATCACAAGCTCTTTCAAAACCTCTTTCTTGGTGAGTGGTGGAGCATTTTTCTTCCTTGAATTACAATGTAATTGTGGGTGGATCTTCCAACATTTCTTCTCCCAATGGCCACTAATGTTGCAATAACTATAAAACTTCCTTCATTTTCCATTCAACTTCCTGACAGGATGACTTGGAAGGCATGGTTTCTTATTTGTCTCACTTCTCGTGGACACATCTATCTTCTTAAACCAAAATTTCTTCGTTTGATGCTTGGCTACATCATGGTTAGAAGATGTAATGCATAAATCATTGCATTTCGAGCTCCAATTCTTCAATAATTTTGTTGAGGACTTCTCCATGAAGTTGATATCTCTCTTGAAGCTCTTGTTTCTCTTCTTTTGCAACCTACAAAAGTCTCCTCAACTCTGTTTTTTCAACTTGAATGTTGTGATTTATCTCTTCTAATTCTTGAATTTTTTTTGCTCGCTTCGCTCCTTTTCCCATCCTGCAAAGCAGTCAGCCTACTTTGATACCACTTGATCTGAAAACGGGCAAGTACTTACTCTACACAAGTTTTTAATCAAGAATAATTTTCTGACGAATTATTTGCATAAGTATTAAAGGGCATATGAGTCCATTATTAACCATGCTTTTAAAAAATAATACATAACACACATGAACTCAAAATGGAATAAGAATATGAAAAGACAAGAGAGAGTCAACCGATGTTGGTAACAGAGTTTGCCCCTCCTGGGCTACGTCTCCATACCCGCTTCAATTGGAATACGGATCTCTTTCATTCCTTCTTCAAAAGATGTTGGGGCCTTCTCATAAGTGATTACATAAGAAATGCTTTCTCCTTCAATGAGGATTCAAGAAGACTACTCACACTAATAACTCTCTATACATCAAGAAGGATACTTCCTTACATGAATAAGTCTCTCAATATTTAAGGGCAGTAGCACTATGGTTCTCTAACTCCCCTCATTAATTCTTCATTACTCTCATCCTCTCTGAATATGGCTCACATAAGGAATTATATAGTTTTTCCTCGCTCACTCTTAAAAAAGAGCATTAATTCCTAGATCCACAATAATAGGATCTAATTACAAAAAGGAAAAACAAGATCCATAAAAGTAGGATCTGAAACTATCTAGGCTCAAAAATGGAAATGAATCTCTCAACCTATAATTGAGAATAATGGCAAATTGGTGTGAGGTGGTTTCTCACATAAAAAACTAATTTCCAAAATTATAATGTAATGATAAATACGTCAGTCTAATTTCCCTCACAAGTATTAATCATTTTACATCAAAATTGAATAATAATGTATGAGCTTTTCCAAAAGCTCATAAAGCATAATTAAATGCACAAGCATCTCATAAAAGCATAAAATAAATGCAAAAGACCTTTTTTCTCACAAAGCACTAATGCATGAGAAATTAAAACTCAAAAACATATAAGTTCACCCTTTCACCACTTTGTCACCAATTTCAACTTGACATGGTGAGCAAAGTAAAAGTCCTTCCATGTGTGGAAATCTTCCCGGATCAACAATATTTCTAAAATAAAAACTAATTTTCATGAGCTGCATAGTGAAATGGGCATTGGACAATCCCCAAAACACCATGGCAAGAAATATTTTGACACATTTGTTGGAGTTACTTCACACACACCTAGGATTTTTTTTTCCTAAGTTTTTTCCTTGTTTGTTAGTCATAATTAGTCATTATCCAGTCTCCTATATTTTAGGAGAGAATATTTCACCTAGAGAATATTCTCTTTCAGTTGACACTTCAGTTTGACTAGTTGAGTTGAGTTTAGATGCTTCATTAGTTTTGTCACCATGCAACATTGGGATCATCACCATGCTAATGCACATTTTCCTTGGAATCGTCACCAGACTGACACATTACACTTGATTCCCTGAGTTAACTCCTCACTACTCTTTGTTCAGTTAGTTAACTGAAGACTAGTTGACTAGTTAACTCAGCTAGGTGGCAATTCACTCTCGTAACTACCTGAGAGACTAGACTAGGTGGAAGTTCACTCTCGTAACTGCCTAAGAGACTAGACTAGGTGGCAGTTCACTCTCGTAACTGTTGGTGTGTGTCCAAATCACTCTAGACCACCAATACGGGTCATTAGTTACTCATGTATCATATATCCATTTTAAATTATTCACTCTTTGAGTGTGGAAACGGTTAATGAGAATTCTTTCATTATTTTTCTCCTTCTTTCTCAAATTCTCTCTGCAAATGTGTGTATTATTGTTTAGCTAGATCTATTATGTGCAGGTTCAACACATTTACATGGTATCAAAGCCGATGGACTGCTAATCAAAATCTACACCAAATTATTTTTTGCAAGTACTGAAGATTGAAGAACGCAGAAATGATGGAATATATGTTTTACTCACTGATAATACTTCTCACGCCTCATAACTATTTGGAGTGGAAGCCAAAAATTATATTTTTTCTCAGAAGTAGAGGCTTATACCAAATAACCATGGCAATGGAAGTAGATCCTGATTCCGCCGATGAGAAAAATGACTTTCTCAATAGACAAGATATGGCCATAGGATTTATCTACTTATCTATTTCTCCAGAAATTGTCCACCAAGTATGTGATGTCACACAAGAATTCACTCCAAATGAATTATGAACCATATTGGAGGTTCTATTTGGGAATAAAGAATATTGTGAATATTGCATGCAGAGGATTGGAAAGATAGAGCCATAAGAGAAACTGTCAAAAGATCAAGCCTCTTATTCTGAAGAGTCTTCTACACAAGTATTTGCACAAATTTGTATTCCATTAATTGAAGATGATGTCTACTCCATTTCAGATTTTTTTTCTGAAATTCATGTGGAAGATATATGGCATGCATCTCAAGAGTCACATGCAGATATTTTTCCATGTGCAATGCATGCATCTCAAGAAACAAAAAGGGAGCCACACACATCCGACTCAATTATGATATATTTTCTAAGCACACTTTGCAGAAAAAAATTGGATATTTTAATTCCTCTCGGGAAAATATCCAATTTCAAAAAACAAATCTTTCGAAATGGAGTCCACGAAGTGAAGTTTAATCATTTTAAAATCAACAAAATTTCAACATTTTTCCGGAAACGGCCACACGGTTTTCAAAGTTTCATCCAAATTTTATTTGGATATTATTCATTACAAGAAGATGAAGTGGATATGTGTGGACATATCAATGGTGCATCTACTTCATCATATTTCAACAAAATCTTCAATGAGCACAAACTTGCACAGTTGTGAGGTCTTCTTGGAGTGAAGGACAGGGTTGCTTAGCAACTATTTTTTGTTCCTTCTCATTTATTTTTTTATTTTTATTTTTATGCTTTGTAATTTGAAGGGGATTTTTCCCATGAGTTTTTCCCTCTTTCCTCGTTTAGTTCAGTGTATCTTTTGTATTTGAGTACCTCACATGGTCTTGTTGACCCATTCTTTATTTTCACCATAGTGATGTTCAGGGGGGGTGTTAGAGTTACTTCACACACACCTAGGATTTATTTTTCCTAAGGTTTTCCCTTTTTTATTAGTCATAATTAGTCATTATCCAGTCTCCTATATTTTAGGAGAGAATATTCCACCTGGAGAATATTCTCTTTCAGTTGACACTTCAGTTTGACTAGTTGAGTTGAGTTTAGATGCTTCATTGGTTTTGTCACCATGCAACATTGGGATCATCACCATGCTAATGCGCACTTTCCTTGGAATCGTTACCAGACTGGCACATTACACTTGATTCCCTGAGTTAACTCCTCACTACTCTCTGTTCAGTTAGTTAATTGAAGACTAGTTGACTAGTTAACTCAGCTAGGTGGCAGTTCACTCCCATAACTGCCTGAGAGACTAGACTAGGTGGCAGTTCACTCTCGTAACTATTGTGTGTGTCCAGATCACTCTAGACCACCATTATAGGTCATTAGTTACTCATGTATCATATATCTATTGTAAATTATTAACTCTTTGAGTGTGGAAACGGTTAATGAGAATTCTTTCATTCTTTCTCTCCTTCTTCTTCTTTCTCAAATTCTCTCTGCAAATGTGTTTATTATTGTTTAGATAGATCTGTTTTGTGCAGGTTCAACACATTTACAACATTTGTGACACTAAGAGGGTTGAATATGAAAAACACTTTCTCCTAGATTGCCCTGGGTATACCCAAATTAGATCTCAATTTCCAAATATTTGTCACAATACTCACATTCCTAACCTTCTAAGTCATCAAAACTTTAGTGATCTTGGAATGCTTCTCTTAATGCTTTTCAACTATCTAAATAAAATTTTAAATAAATACAAGTAATCTCTTGTTTTTCTTAAGGTCAGATAGACCAATCCTACCAATTATGGTCACCAATTCTACTCAGCGGACACTAACCATCATTATATATATATATATATATATATATATATATATCAAAATTCTCATAGTGAGTTCAACATGTCACATACTAACCTGGGTGTGGAGGAAAACTCTCTAACCCACAACCACTGGAACTAGACCCAATTGAATATATATATAAAGAGCTGTAAAGATTGGCATTGGAAAAAAGATTGACGTTGGTTTACAAGTTTGCAGTCTTACAAAATAACTTGTTCTTTATATTGTTTTTTTATTACATTTACATATATTTCAATGTTAATATATTATTTTTAAACAATTTATTACATAGGAAAAGAAATAACTAATCAATTAAATAGTTTAAAATGGTAGAAAAAAGAATTAAAAAAAAATCATGAACTTCTAAAACTAAAATCACAAAGGAAAAGATCACTTGATTCCAACATCTCCAATAGAAATGTAGATAATATCCAATAGAGATGTACATGATCGATGTAGATGGTGAGAATTTGAACTAAGAGATCATACAAGTCTCACTTCACTACTAAAAATATACAACAAAAGGTCATATAAACTTTGTGCAATATATTTAAGATTTGAATAGTTTTTTATTTCAATCTTCTTTCTTCTTTCTTGTATGATTAATATAAAAAATTGGAAAAGTGGGCCATTATACAATTATAGATGTAAGAAAAGTTAAAAATATTCAAACTTTTTTATATGATTAATATAAAAAAAATGGAAAAGTGAACAATTTTAAGAGTATAAATGTAAGAAAAGTTTTAAAAAATTGAAGAAAATAGATTGAGAATATCATTATATGATGATGATAAGACTGAATCAACCTTAAGAGGGTAAGTGATTATTTGTGATTCTTTAGAATTTTATTTTTGTGCTTGAAAAAGCATTAAGAGAAACTTTCCAAGATCACCGTACTTTTGTTGAGTTAAGAGGTTAGGAAGGTTGGTAGTGTGACAAATATTTTGAAAATGAGATCTAATTTGGGTATAGGCTGGAAAATCTAAAAGAAAGTTATTTTCAACTTCAACCTTCTTAGTGTCACAAAGGTGACACGCTCTTTCATCCCATGGTGTTTTAGGAATTGAGCAACGCCCAATTTCACTATGGAGCTCGTGAGAATTTGTTCTTATCTTAGCAATGCTTATTTATTTGTTTTACACTTGGAAAAACAAATAGATAATTTTGATCTTCTAGATTAGGATCGATTACCTCTTTACAATACCTTTTGATTTGAAGTTTTTTTTAATAGTATCTTTATTCTATAAAATGGTGTCTTCCATGATTCCCCAATAGTTTAGCCAAGACCGAGCATCTTTATGCCATCCTAGCTTGAGTCGATGGTGGTTATGACTAGATTTTGAAGCAATTTTAGGAAGTCTCTTCATGTTGTTTAACTTGTTCTTATACATTAGGTATCTAGTCATAGTCATCCTCTCAATGGGGAAGAGTCTTGTTTCTAAGAGGAGGATGGGATAGGGCTTATTTCCTTTAATTTTGAGATTATAGGTTATAAAATTATTTTGTATTTCCTCTATCTTTATCCGGGATTCACGAGAGATACTACAACCCCAGACTTCACATCCATAAAGAATAACAGGTGTAACAAGAGTCTCAAAGAGGATTTTCTTCTTATCCCAACTCCAAAGATCAGTTGATTTACAATTGTTTTCAAGCTCATAATAAGCTTTCTATCTCCCAACAATCCTTTTCTCAATGCTGTAATTCCAATTGAGCTTGTGGTGAATATCAATTCCAAGATATTTGTAATTTTTGTTATTTACAATTATCATATTATTTTCTATTCATTTTGAACAATTGATAGGTATAGGATTTGATACTAAGAAGTAGCATATACCTACGACTATGCAGGAATTGAGAATGACTAAATTCCTACAACCTTTTAAAGGTGTTGCTTGGGCATACCATAGTTACAAAGGAGTTGACAGCTTGCTCCATTTCAGCTCATGCTTCTCGTTTTGTCGATCCAGTTTTTCCTACTTATTACGAATAAGCCAATTCAGATTCAAATTAGCTCAGGGTTTGCTTTTCCTTGCCCAGGGGATAGGACTTTCTCTTCTATAGTTTAGAACGAGAAACTCTGAGAATGAAAGAGAAATTCAGCTCCGTCCAGGGGAGAGGGCTTATTTCCACATGTTGCTTATATTTAACAAGGACAGACACCATCTTCCCAAAATAGTCTAGAGCTCACAACATGGTGTTGGTGTAAAGTCGATGAAGTGTTAAGCCATTCATTAGGGTTCTACTCTTTCTATGGTCTGTGATACTGCCATGGAATGAGAGTGGATGAGACTAGTGAAAATCTCGGATGATTTTGATAAAATAGATACTCTTCTTGCACCCAAAATCACTAAACTAGATATCCTCTTTTACCCAAAATCACTTAACTAGATCTCAGTAAAGTAGAGAGTGAACTCAGTGAAGTGAGTCAGCAAAACTTCAAAGTAGAGAGTGAACTCAGTGAACCCAAAAAGTAGAGAGTGAACTCAGTGAACCCAAAATCACTTAACTAGATCTCAGTAATGACTGGGCAAACACAAAGTAGAGAGTGAACTCAGTGAAGTGACTCAGCAAAACTTGGCTGTAGAGAGTCAACTCAGTGAAGTGACTCAGCAAAACTTCGCTGGAAATAACTTGGCTTATTAATAAATTAGAAGTCATTTGCTCAAAATTAAACTACAAACATAAACTCCTAAAATTGATTGAAAAAAAACAAGTCTGCTCGATTTTGACAGGGAGTTTTGACAGAATTTTGAAGTTTGAATTATAGAGTCTTGTTTCTATGCTGGCACAAAAGCTCGTCAGATATGTTTCTCTAAGAAATTCAAATAAAATAAATAAAGTAGTATACAGAAGCAAAAAGGCAGTTTTAGGCAGGGTTTGCTATTTATCGAGTTGTCCTCTGGCTTGACAATTTAAAGGGTTCAATTACCTGCATGTAGTTTTCAAATGGTTTTCAAGATTTTGCAAATGGGCGCTCTGATAATTTAAAAATTTTGTGCACTAAGCTCTTTCAAATGTTGCAGTAACAGTTTACATAGAATTCCAAAGAAAACCTGCAATATTTTGTATATCAGATCCTCACAAGAAAGTCCAATATCGTAACTTGCTTTTAAAGGAAATTTTTAGGTCATGGGTTGGCCAACACAGAATTTTGTATGGAAACGAAAATTTCTTAAAAAAATTAGAGAGCTTCTACGTTAAGACGAAATTATAATCCGCCCATGAAACGTCCTTAAATCCACATAATTGATTTTACTTTTGAGCTTGTTTATAGGTTTTATTTGTTGCTTACTCATTGTGATTGTTATCTCAATTATTAACCAGTTTCAAGTCATTATAATAATATATTATAATAATATACTTTTTAAGAATTCAACATATATTTGTGAAAATTGAGTTTAGGTTGCGAATTGAATTTAGGTGGGAAGAATAACTAACATTCTTCTTAATCAACTTAATTAAATCTAATTTGACAAATAAACTATTAATTTATATAAATGTAAATTGAAAAATAGTAAATATTTAAACCTCTTAAATTTAATTACAAACTAATATCACACAATTATTTATTTATTTAATTTTGTTTGTATTTTACTCATTTTATATGCACAAATAACTAATAAAATCTCCCATATTCTTAATAAAATTTAATAAATTTTATAGAATTAAAAAATAAAAATATAATTTTTTACCATTTCAAAAATATTAAATACTCACATTATAAATAATTGTAAGTATGAAGAATGGATAAGATTAAATTTACATAAATTTTCGTTTTGAAAAAATTAAAAAAGATTTTCTATAATTTCAAAAACTATTATATTGTTAAAAAATAATTATAAAAATATAATATAGGTAAATATATGTTAAATAAAATTGTAAAAATAATCATATAATAATAATATAGTTAAATGTATATTAAATAAAATTGTAAAAAGAAAAAGAAAATATCAATATGATAAAATCAAAAATCAAAAATAAATAATTAAAAAAAATTATACATCTATCATCTTGTATATGAAGTTACTGCAATTTTAAAAATTCAACAAAATATTAAGAAAGAAGAAAAAAATAAAAATTAATAATATAAAAAATATACTTGTTAAAAATAAAAAATTAATAAAATTTTAGGATGTTATGTAATTTTTAAAAATTAAAATAAATATAACATGAATTAAAAGTTTAGATATATATTTTGATATTTTGAGAAGAAAAAAATTAAAAATAAATAATATAAAAAAATATATTTATTAAAAATAAAAAATAAAATTTTAGGATGTTATGTAATTTCAAACAATTAAAAATTAAAATAAATATAGCATTAATTAAAAGTTTAGATATATATTGATATTTTGATACATTTAAATTTAAAGTGTATTTTTAATTTTGAGAGATTTGGGGTGAATTTGATTTTATTGATTAATGTTACATTTTTTAATTAATGTTTTATGTACATGATAACATCTAAAATAATTAACTAGAGTAGATCCATCTTAAACTCGGATTTATCAAGCTTTTAGGGGTCAATTTTTTTAAGGTGTAATTTTTTACTCAAAAATAGATTATTATTATTATATAAATTGTGGATTTAATATGTATTGTGTGTGAGAGAGAGCATGAAAGATTGAAGATGGTAGGCTAAGTAAATACAATCTAACATTTGAACAGATTTATGAATTTGTGAGAGCAATGGTGTGACTCCTACCTACAAGAAAATGCTCACTTATAATTGTTATCAAGTGAATTGGATAGATAAAGTGTGACAAATAGTTTGATAGCTATAATTCTTGTTGATCCCACTTTGAGTGATCGATGCATTCTTGTTTATGGCTTACTTGGTTTATGAATGGCTTACTTGGTTTATGTTTCATCTAATTTCATTTCATGTTTTGAGTGATTCCTTATGCTTTTACTTTTTTTTCCTTTCAATTTCTACAAGCATTTGATCATTCAAATGTTGATTGCTACCAAAAATCTTAATAGGTTACGATTATAGGAATTCCAGCAAAGCCCAAGCTATGGGACCTTGATTAAACTATGATATTTTTGGGTTTAATTCTACAAGTTTTATTTGTTTTGAGTTTGATGTTTGATAAGCTACGAGAGTCATTTAAATCATTGAGACAACTATATGGTTGTAGGAATATTTTTGACAGAAGTAAAGGATTGTAAATTAATCTATCCTCAATGGTTAATCTTCACTCTTGGAAATGTCTTATTAAGTGAATTTCTCTCTTGAATTTAATAGAATTAGTTTAGTATAGTTTAGATGCCTAGTCCTGCATATATTTTTTTGACATCTTGCGAGTTTACGAGCTACCGGATTTGATAATTTAATGTTCATCAATTTAAGCAAGTAAATAGTCCGACATTTTTGGCGTCATTGTCAGGGAGATGCTAAGGTATTATGCATTGGTAATTTGGTATTTGGTTCTTTAATTTTCCATTTCTGTCTCTGCACATGATTTTGTTTGTGCCAACATTCTAGATGCATTGAGGTAGTGACAATAAGACAATAAGTAAGAACTTGCGCATTCACTATAGTGAGTATGCTATCTCACTAAATCTAAAGAATGTTGGTACAATGTGTTTTCTTTTAGTCTAATTCACGGGAAGGAGAAATCTAACTCATGTCAATAGACAACTTTGTGGTAGCATGGTCTTAGTGACATGAGGCATCTGAGTACATGATTGTTGATTATATTTTCTTTGAATTTTGTTTTTGTGGTGTGTTTTTTCCTTTTAGTGGATTTCGTTTATTTTGGAACATTAAGGTAGAGAAGTTTTTTTATTTCTGGTGTTGTAAGAACCCCCATACACTAATCCATGTGTAAGATAGGAACCAACAACCACCACGAAGAATATAAAGATGCTAAAAAATTTGATACTCCAAGAACTTTCTCAAATCTTGGTAGCAATTGAGAACAATCTATGTAACATCCTCGGCCACCAACAGGCCGGATGACGCTACCCAAACCCATTAACTTTTCCTTGACTTCTCTGATACCAAAATGTAACATCCCCAGCCACCAACAGCCCGGGCAACTCCACTACTTGGACACACACACACACACACACACACACACACACACACACACACACACACACACACACATATAATGCATATTCAATGATTTTTAATCAAACAATGCAGAGATACTGCTACCATGCAAACTCAAATGGAAATAACATTAATTCATATACGCAACGAAATACATGATAACATTCAAGCATCACAGACATGCATAACATATATAATTAAGTACAAAAATATACTTATCTTTTAACTGGAGTAAAATCCACCAACTGTGTGTTGACCTTCCATGAACCTCCCAACCTTAGACCACGCTTCTCATCACTGTCAGCAGTAGGTCACCCCTGAGCTGGGACTAAACTCCATCGGGCAAGGGATTCCTAGGGTAGGCATGGTCAACAAGGTAGTTTCATGAAACAACATGAAGGATATTTTATCCCAGGAGCCACTTACTCCCACAACCCACAGACCCTCATTCCCCACACGCTTGCTCCACCCCAGGAGGGTACACATTCACTAATACAATTCCATCGACCAGTATACCTCCTTTACCTTGGGCTTCAACAACATGTTGGACCAGAAGTCTCAGAGAACTGTAGTTGCTATGGCACTCCCTTCCAGAAGACCTCACTTCCCAGCAAACTCTCTCACCTGGGAGAGTTGCTCACAGGCTTGACAACCTGCTTCTTCAATTCAACTCCTAAGCAATACTGCAACAACATTCAGCTAACATCCGGGTGACGAAAGCAACAGGAATCGGTTATGGACCCGAAAATGGCAATGGCCAGATGCTAAGACACAGCATGGTTCAGGAAACAGATGGAAGAAACCCAAAACGGTTCATGAATGGACTCATCTCTGCAAGAGAGGATAGGTTGGGTTCACGAAAAATACACGGGTCAACTTCATAGTTCTGGCTTTCAGAATGTGTGGTTATACAGAGGTCCAACGCAGAGGAAAAATGGGTTCAAACAAAGGATCCCAGTGAACTCAGGCGGAGGATGGAAGAATGGGAATAGCCCTCAAAGGAGACATGGATCAGTCCACGCTTCTCCCTGGGTTCAGGTTGCGTGACCAAAGAACAAAACTCCCAGTTCGATGACGAAGGTCCCAAGTTCAAACGGAGGATGGGAGGATGGTAGAACCCCCCAACATGGTTTGACTCTTGGGTTTTAAATTCATGATCCCAGGTCGACACATGTCTCCCTGAAGCTGCATGCACTCCATTTAGCATATATTCCCTTTTCCGGAACTTAGGAAAACACTCAACATGTCCACCTTAGCCTTCAGGGATAATAATAAAATATTATTCCTTTAGAGGTAAGCCCCCTAGCTTAGCCCCTAGGCCCCAAACACTTAGCCTCCTCCTTCACCCTACCTAGTGGAAGCTTAGTCCCCCATCACTCTTTCTTCGTGGTCGGTCTCCACGCAACGATGTTTATATTTTATTAATGGTCTGCATAATTAAATATACAAAATCAGGCTCATGGCCTTAAGCATCTAGGCTCTATGTCCTAATAAACATATGATTCTTCAGCTTATAAACACTTGGCTCACCAGCCTATAAACATAATTACAATTCAGCAATATAGCTGGGGCTCTTTCTTGGGGTATTACAATCTACATCTCAGGAAGGGATAGAAGAGTAAAAGTTCCATGAGCCACATCTTCAACAAGCATATATAGAAGCCTTATTTGATTACCCTTTCCAATTTTCAAAGGAGACAAAAGAACAATGGACAATATTCGATGGAGAGTAGACAGAGGAACTTGAGATTGAAGAATCCCTTACAAAATTGTGTCTAGAACCCTTATGCAAGAGCCAAATATTAGAAGACCTATAGGGTATGACAAAGGAGGAAATGCAAGCCAATACTGATGAACAAGGAAAACAAGGGGAGAATGACTACATTGAACTTTGGTTCTAGACATTCATCAAGCCAAAATACCACGCCAGTCTTCAACATTTCTTGGCACCATATCAATCAAATCAGTTGGTCCTGCATATTCTGGTATTTTTCAAAGAACATTTTTCAAACTTGAATATGAGTATATTTATAATCGTGTTACACACATGGATCCGTTGGAAATACTCCTACACTTGAGCAAATATTTTATTTTCCAAGAAGAGTAGAATAGTTTAGAAGAAATAAATCAATAAATAAAATAGTGAAGAGAAAAAGAAGTCTAACTATGAAAATCAGAATTCTGATGCAATTGGACATAAGATTTTCTTGAAAACTAGGTTATTGGTTGGAAAAGTTCTCAATAAATTTATGCATCATGTTATTGGTTCAATTATGGTTCTTCAAAAATCATTTTTTCGTATGCTCGTGTTCGTTGATGTGGGATTCCCTAAGGCCCTCGTCCCAACAAATATTCTCCCATCGACTTCAACACCTTATATGGGGTAAAGATTAGAGATGTTTTATAGTGCATTGGATATGTCATACATTAATGGTAAGTTTCCTCACTGATAGTAGTGGGAATACATTAATGTCCCCTAACTTCCATATCCAACATGTTACTCTACTTCAACACATTCATTTGTACCTGTCAGGATGCACTAAGGTACCTTGACACTCATTGTCATAAAATTCTATTTAACCTTGTTTTTCCATTATGTCCACCAACCATTTCATTACCTATTTTCCCTTTGAAATTTTTAAAACTCGGAGGAACTCAAGGGTAAGATAGACCTTTCTCATTCAAGTCTTATATTGTATGTTGGATTATATAGAAAAAGCATCATTCCAAATTTCCCCGTCTCATATACATCATAAAGAATAAGAGAAACTCTCATTACTACAATTCAACTTGGTTAGAGTGCAAACCCTTAAGTCTTTTTCACCCTTGCCTTACTAAAATAAAAGAAGAGAAAATAATAAAATATGCATATAAATAAAGAAAAGGAAGATTAGAAAAAAAAAAGGGTAAGAGTTATGAACAAGGAAAGAAGTAATCATATCATATAGGAGATTGCAAACATATATCATGAGTCGGGCAACATTCCTCCATTTATAAGTTGGTTGCATGAGGATATCCAAAGACTTGAATGTGTGGGGGATGTTGAGCCTTAGTTTTTCCATGTTTACAATGACCATTTAAGTTTACTATCACCCCATTTACCTTCCATTCTCATTTTTATATCGTTTACATCACCACATAATATCCACTTTTTGTCATAAGAGCTTAGAGAGACATGTGATTATTACATATTTTCCATTTTTGATAATTACTTAGGATGGATTTTGTGGTTTCTTAATTACCTTTAGAGTTCCAACTTGTTCGACAACACATGTATTCCAATAGAGGAAAAACACCTTCAGTAACCACTCACACAACCAGATCAAATATCAACACATCGATGTTTTCACGTGGTAAAACCCTATAGGGAAACATCCACAACCCCAGCCAACGTGGCCACTTGGAGCAATTTATTAATGCAAAAGAGATTTAAAAACAGATTTTACAAGAGATTTTCTCACAATCTATCATCAGCAAATGAGCCTCCATGCTCTTTAAATAGAGATCATGGACCAATCAGTTGTTAAGCCACGAATCAATGTAGTCGTTAAGATTGAGGAGAATATGAATCGTCAGATCACTCTATGTCGGGAACATATCATGACCACTGGATTTCCTAAATACAAATACATACTAATGCATACTAAAAAAACACACTAGGAAACACACTTTTACCTAACGACACATTAGACCAAGTTGATCTTAAATAACTCCTAAGTGTCTAAATATCGTAACATCCCCCCTTATGAAAAAATTGGGATAGGATTGAAGGATTTAAAAAGATGACAAAATAGGAGAAGGAAGGAGGCATTAGAGACTATCCCCCCTTAATGACAACTTCCTGAACTCCTAACATAGATCGAAGTTTGGAAAAGTTCACTTATGTAAGAGACTTTGTGAAAATTTATGCAACTTGATATTTTGTAGGATAGAAGATCACTTCAATAACTTGATCGTGAATGAACTTTTTGATTAATTGCATGTGTAGCTCAATGTGCTTGTTGCACTAATGTTGAACTAGATATTTGGAAAGCTTGATAGCACTTTGATTGTCGCACCAAAGGCTGGTCGGATGTTGTTATTGGAATCCAAACTCTGAAAGGATCTGTCAAAGCCACAAGGCTTCCTATGATCCAAGTGGATATCTGTGGCCACCCACCTATTCCACTAGCTTGAAAAATAGTTTTCCACCTTGGCAGTTTTTTGAGTCCCAAACTTCCGGGGCCATTTTGAGGCCCTAAACGATGTTTTTTGGATATTTGGGGCCCAAAAGATTATGTAAGACGCTAGCTTGGTCCAGTCGCAATTCGTTCTTCTTGATTGGACCTTTCCAACGATGTATCGAGTGCCCCAAACAAATATCGTATGAAAAATTTACACCCCTGGGAAGTTGACATATCAACTACCCCCATCGGGGCCCACAAACCTTTTGGATTTTCATCTTCCGGGGTTAGGGTTTTGGATTTTACTTATGTTAAAAAGGTCTGTGAAGCCTCATTGTAACAATCATCTTATTGTGAATGAGAGTAGTCCTCACATCTCTTCTCATAGATGAGTTGCCACCATTCTAGCGAGTCTTTCACTCTGTATTTTTATAGTCTTTGTACATTTTCGCTCATTAATAGAAAATTGTGTATTACTGTATCTTTGTGTTTATGGTTGCATATTTGATACATTTCTATTATATTATTGTATATCTGAGATATTTATATACATTTATTTATTATATCTCTTCTCTCATTTCATGCTGAAAATAATCTGAATCAGTGATATCAGAGCGGTTGCTCCTAATCGTTTTCAGTGTATGTCCCCAACGAGGTTTGAGTATATAAAGTTGGGTCTCAAGCTTATCTCTCTTGAGGAAAATCTCTCTCGCACGCCCAAGAAACCCTCCATGGAGAAAGAAAATAAAAACGACGGAGCAAAATATTCTATTAATCTGTTGCTTGAGCAAGCTCTCACGCAACAAAGGGACGAAATGATGGAGAATTTTTCCCACATCCTTCAACGTCTGTCAATAACAACTTGCACATATTCATCAAGTGGCCACTTTGGAATCACCTCTCCATTCAAGGTACAAGTTAATTTTGATATTCACGTATTTGAAGGTCGGATAGATAGGGATGCCCTAGACAAATGATTAAATCTGCTAGAAGGATATTTCTATGTTCACCATTTTTTCGACAGGGAAAAGATCATTAAGGCTCTCCTCCATGTCAAACATTGGTGGGAAACTTACTGGAGAAAATTTCCACGGAGGAGTCTAGAATATATGGGGTCGATCCCACTTGGGATTTTTTTGTGGATGCGGTAAAGGAACAATATTACCATGTTGGCAACTATGAGGACTAATACATGAGATGAACCACACTGCAGAAAGAGAGGGGCCAAGCAGTGTCATATTTCACCAATACCTTCCATAGCTTGCACACCAAGCTAGGTATCAAATACTCTGAGTGACATTCGGTTCTAAAATACCGTGGGGCTCTACACAGATACATCCAAACTGAAATGGATTTTATGGACATCTCATCACTAGGTGTATCTTATTGGTATGTTGTTAAAATAGAACATAAATTTAACCACAAAAACAAGCTGGAGTTCAGGTTTGAAAATTCACAACAACCAAAGAATGATAAAGACGACCCTAACAAACAACCTCCTGAAAACTAGTCCAAGCCAAAGGAAAATAAGGGTCACAGGAAGATGAAGGACACTAGAAAATGGTGTGATTTCCACAAAATCCCCTGGCACAACACTGATGAATGTCACTCAAAATAGTCATTAGTGGTCAAGATCAAAGACAAGGAGATGAACCCCGATTTGGAATCTGATTCATAAAATACTGGTAGAAGACAGATCATCGATGCATACCCCACTGTTATTTTCACGACCACATAAATTCAACTAGAAGAACCAATAGATCCTGAAGAGGGGGAGTGCCTTTTTCATTCACAAATGTGGGTGAAAGAGACCCCTCTGCATTTTATTGTTTATATCGTAAGCCAGAAGAACCACATCTCAATAGAGGTCTTCAAATAGTTGGGATTGTTGACAACACCACACCCACAGCCATACAACATCAGGTGGCTTCACCAGGGATGAGTCTTCATGTCATCCAGCAGTGTCGATCTTCATACACCATCCAACCCTTCAAGGATGAGGTATTATGTGATGTTTCCCCACTAGATGTTTGTGATGTCCTTTTGGGCCAGCCATATATGTGGAAGCGCCATGCTATTTATGAGTCTCGACCCTGTAGTGTGATTGTTACTCTGGGGGGTCATCTCTACAGGATACCAGAGGTAGTTCCAACTATCATCCCACCTAAACAGTGTCACAAGGTAGTATCTCATACTACAAAATTTAGCTTCTTCACAATCTATTCAAAAGGTGAACAAAAGGACACTACAACCACGGCATCCTCGTACCAAGCACCTTCTATCCAATAGAAGCAGGTCGATAAGGTTGCACCAAAGAAAAAATATTCCTTCTACACACAACTATCTCACGTAGCTCGAATGGTTGAACATACTCAACCCCGCCAACATCAAGTTCTCAAAAACCTTCCACAAGCCAAGCAACGCAACTTCTCTAGCAAGGCAAGCAACACACCAAGGTTCAGGTTCAAAAAATGCTTCACCCTCTCTCCTGGGAAATCAATGCAATGGAGACCATTGATTTATAAGGAGGGAGTATTGATCTAGGTGGCTATTGGTGGCCACCTACCTATTCCACTGGCTCGAAAAAAAAAATTCCACCTTGGCAGTTTTTCAAGTCCCAAACTTTCGGGGTCGTTTTGAGGCCCTAAACGATGTTTTTAGGGATTTTGGGCCCAGGATACTATATTGAGAAATAGTCTAGGCCAATCTAAATTCATTCTTCTCGGTTATACCTTTCCAACTATGTATCGTGCACCCCAAACAGAGATTGTATGCAAGATTTATGCCCCGGGGAAGTTGACGTATCAACTACCCCCATCGGGACCCGCAAACCTTTTGGATTTTCATCTTACGGGGTTAGGGTTTTGGATTTTACTTATGTTAAAAAGGTCTTTGAAGCCTCATTGTAAAAATCATCTTCTTTTTAATGAGAGTAGTCGTCACATCTCTTCTCAGAGATAAGTTGCCACCATTCTAGCGAGTCTTTCACTATGTATTTTTACAATCTTTGTACATTTTCTTTCATTAACAGAAAATTGTGTATTATTGTATCTATGTGTTTATGGTTGCATCTATGATACATTTTTGTTATATTATTGGATATCTGAGATATTTTTGTACATTTATTTATTATATCTCCGCTCTCATTTTGTGCCAAAAATAATCCAGAGCATCCTGACTTGCATTTACCATTGCTCGGTGCTCTACTTCTTCTAAAGAAAGAGAAATATTCTATTATTTCTTACTATCCCAAGTGATAGGTCCTAAACCAAGGCTGAAAACATAACCAACAATAGACTTTCAATCATTAGGGTCACCAGCCCAATCTGAATCGGTGAAACCAACCAATAAAACAGTCCCCCCTGAACTATAATGTATCCCGAACTGAATTGTATTCTTTTATCTACTTTCCAATGGATTTCATGGGGTGTTTCCATATACCGGGAAACAAGACCAACAATAAAGGAAATATCATGATGGGTATGAATCAAGTATAAGAGGCTACCAACTAACTGACGGTACAAAGTGGCATCAACTTCGGGAGAAGTGCAGGTGGAAGCAAGCTTGACTCTAGACTGAAAGGAAGAAGAGATTGGTTTACAATATTCAATGTGAAAGCGACAAAGAAGGTCACATGCATACTTAGACTGGGAAATAAAAATTCCTTCCTTGTTTTGCAACACTTGGAGGCCAAGGAAATAGAGAAAAAATCATAATTCTCTCATTTCAAAGATCTTCTTAAGGATGGTTTTCACATGGTTTAAAATTTTTGAGTCACTACCAGTAAGGATAAGGTCATCAACATAAAGGAAAAGGACTATGATATGGCTTCCTACTTTATTGGTATAGACATTTGGATCAGAGTGGCATCTAGAAAAGTCGGTGTCAAGAAGAAATATGTCCATTTTGGCATACCAAGGTCGAGGAGCTTGCTTAATACTATAAAGAGGTTTCTTAAGGAAACAAACAAGGCTAGAGTCATTCTAGACATAGCGAGGAGGTTGTCCCATGTATATTTATTCTTGTAAATACCCATGCAAGAAGGAAAATTTAACATCCATCCGATGGACCTCCCATTCATGTGAGGCAGCAAGGGGAAAAAACAAGGTGGGTGGAGTTCATTTTGGTTATAGGGTAAAAAGGTTTCATTATAGTCAATTCCTTCAACTTGGGAAAATCCTTCGGCAAATAACCGAGCATTGTCTCTTTCAACACTTCCATCTGATGCATACTTAGTTGTGTAGACCCATTTACATATGACAAGTTTTCTTCCTTTTGGAAGAGGTACAATATCCCCAAGTATCATTTGTCATTAAAGAACGATACTCTTCATTCATTATTGTATCCCAATCTGGATGACCTGAAGCTTCTACAAATGTCTCTAGATCATGAGTCTTTGAAACTTTAACCAAAAGATAATAGGCTCACTAGAACTATGAACGTGTCTGGCGTTGATCTAAAGGATCACCAACAAGATCACCATTTGCTTCTCATGTTGAACAAACCCATCTAGGAAGCGGTGGTTCTTGTGTTGGTTCAATTTCAATGGACTCATCTGGAGGAAGGTGAGAAGGCGGAGGTGGATTTTCATCCTCACTGCCATCATATAAACAAGAAACCAAAATAGGAATAGAAGAATGAACAAATGTCGAAGATGACTCGTGGGCCGAAGAAGGAATAATCACTAAATTAGGCTCGTGGGCCAAGATATTTTCATCGAATTTAACATCTCTTCTAATAATAATTTCATTACAATGTGGTTGAAGAAGTTTGTAACCTTTTAAATCTTCAGAATAACCAACAAATACACACTTCTCACTTTTAGGTTGCAATGCTTTCCTCTTCTCATCAGGAATGTGATCCCATGCTACACTACCAAATACATGGAAGTGACTTACATCTAGCTTAATTCTACTCCATGTTTCTTTCGGTGTTATATTTTTAAGAGCCTTAGCGGGAATGTGATTTACTATGTAATTTACAAAGTTAATGGCTTTTTCCCAATACTTTAGACTTAATCCCTTAGATTGGATCACACAATTAGCCATTTATTTTAAAGTGAGGTTCTTTCTTTCAGCAACACCATTTTGTTATGGTGTATATGGAACAATGTGTTGCATTTGGATGCCATGTGCAGTGCAGTAACTTGTAAATTAATTGTTCACGTATTCATCTCCATTATTTGTTCTTAATCTTTGAAGTTGATGTCCAGATTGTTTTTCTACAAGGACCTTATAAGCCAAGAACTTGTGAAGAACTTCACTCTTAAGTTTTAAGAAGTAAACCCAAGTGCATTTGGAAAAATCATCAATGAAAGTTAAGAAATATTTGTACCCAAAAAATGGAGTAGAAAGTGGACCACACAAGTCACTGTGAACAAGTTACAAAGGGGTCGAGGCGTGCTAAGAGGTACGTTTGTCAAAATTGTCTAGATGATGTTTTCCAAGAACAAAACCAGCACAAACTCCATCTATGCATGAAAATAGAGGAAGACTAGTCACCATATGTTGATTACATAGTTTTTTCAATGAGCGATAGTTTAGACGACCAAACTGTGCATGCCAAAGTTTTCTCAAGTCATTACTATGAGTAACAAAAATGAATGGAAAATATGATGACCCAAAGTTGTCAAACTTGTAAATCCTGGTAATATCATCAACAATTCCAATTGTAAGATCATGTTGAGGATATTTTAGATCTTTGATTACAAATTGCTGAGGCGAAAACTCTATGGTTTTACTGTCACTTGAATGAGTGATTTGATATACTGATAGAAGGTTACAGGAAATACTTGGAACACATAATACATCATTGAAATTACCATTATCAGCCTGAATTGTTAGATCCTACAACACTAAGAGATCTATCATCACCAACAAATATTTTATTGGTGTTACAATCATTTAGAGAACAAAATATGGTTTTATCCTTAGCCATATGATAAGATCCTCCATAATCAATAAGCCACTCATTAGAAGAAGAAGTAGAAGTTGCATTGAAGGATAAAACAGAAGTAGAAAGTGCATGTCCATGAGAAGAAGAAGAATTAATAGAATCAATATTGATGTTGTGCTTCTTCATCACTTCTTCTAAGGTTTTCATCTTCTTAAAACATTTGGACTCGTGATGACCATCTTTCCCACAAAAGTTGCAATGTCTATCAATCTTCTTACTTTTAGATTTTTCTCCTTTATCACCATTAGGATCGGAAGCTAGTTGAGTGGGTTTGGGACCCTTGTTTTTCTTGTTGTTGTGGCGAGGATGTTGCTTCTTGGAATTTTTGGATTTATCTTTCGTTTGGGCCACTAAGGCTTTGGTGGAGGTACCTGCAATGTTGATCACTCCAAGTTGCACAGGATTATCTTGTTTTCTAATCAAAGAATAACAAAAGGACTCAAGAGAGGGATTTTTATAAGCAGTCCCTAGAGCTTCTCTAGTGGCATAGAAGGTATATACAAACATTGAATATGCACTACCAATCTTAGCAAGAATAATATATATGCAACACTCTTCTTCCAATTTTATGTTACATTCTGCACATAAAAGTCTAAGTGTTTTGAACTTGGATAAATAGTCTTTAATTCAAGAAAAATCATTTGGACTTAAAGTCATTATCTGATTTTCTATATGGTGGGCTCAAATCATATTGTGTTTACCAAACACAAATTCAATATTTTCCCAAGATTCATCAGGGTCATCAATTCCTTGAAGGTGAAAACTTAAATCGGGAGAGATGAACATTCCAATCAGTCCATGTTCTTCGTCATTATTATTTTCTAATTTTATTTTATTTTCATCATTAGTAGGTTCTAGTTCTTTTCCCAAGTTAATCTGATACAATCCTTTAATTCTTAATAAATCCTCCATATGGTATTTCCATTGGAAGTAGTTGGTGTTGGTATGAAAAAGATCACTTGAAGAAGCCATGCTTTTTTTTGTACTAGGGGAATTGGCAATGCGTGGTTCTCACACTCACGTGAAACAGGGTTGATCCTCCTCGGCTACCACTATAACCCCAGGTGCTCCATGCAGCTTGCAAGAATGGAGCACAAGTAAATCAGGGTGAGAATCGAAATTGAGACCTCATTTTTACAAATTTCCTTCCATTTACACGGAACTTTCCAATCGGTCTACACCCTTGCGGGCTAGAAGAATCCATATTAAATATGCAAATAATATGGATTTAAAAACTGACATTGATGGTTTGAATGGAAAGATCTCGAAAAATTAGGTTGTTTAAAAAAAAATACACTGAAATGGACTTTGGATATGAAAGTTGTGCCCTTTTTAAAAAAGGAATAAATGGTAACCAAAGAGCCACATGGAAATTAGAAGTTGGTCCACGTGGCGATAACCCTCCCAATAACCTCACTTTTACAAATAAGTTGTTTATTAAGTGACTCACTTTTATAGAATAAGCAGGGATTACAATGAAGTTACTTTATAAAGGAATGTTACATGCAAAATAAATAACTTTAAAATAAAATATTAAATATACTTATAGTGATTCACTTTTATAATTGAAGTGAAATACACTTTACAATGGATGCATGAACTTTTTCAAAAAAAGTAACCAAAAAAGACTTGAACTCAAGACCTCTTACTTAATAAAGTAATGTTTAACCAAGTGATTTAGTGCAAAACATGTTGTATTGTTTAGAAGGATGATTGTTCTTGTTGTTTTTGTTGTTGTGGTAGTGGTGGTGGTGGTGGTGGTGGAAGATGGCCTTGGATACCATGCTCGTAAAAAAATATTTTCACACAAGAAAATGTTTTTGCTTATTGACAACAACAACAAGGGTTATATCTCGGTTAGCTTACCCGAAAAATGCAAACTTTTCGATCTGTTTCTTATTTTCCAAGATCACACAAGAAATGGGGAAAAGAACATACATAGATCCAAAAGAGTAGCAACCTGGAAATAAAAAATAGAAAAACAAAATAAAACCGAAATAATAACTCTACAAAAATTTAAAAGGGCGTATTTGGGCTTTATACCTCCAAATCTGATTGAAATGGCCATATCTTGGGAAAACTGAAACATTTTCGAGTAAAATGAAAATTCTTGACTCAAACAAGCGCGCTAGACATAATCGAACAGTCCTCTCAGCACATAAATGTACAGAAATGACAAAAACAAGAGATGATGCAAAACGACTTCAGGATCTCGATCTACAATGAGAGTGGATCTTTATATGCGCTTTGATACCATGTTCAACAACACATGTATCCCAACAAAGGACAAAAAACTTCAGTAACCACTCATGCAACTATATCAAAGATCAACACACTGATTTTTTCACATGGTAAAACCCCTACGGGGAAATATCCACGCCCCCAACCAACGTGGCCACTTGGAGCAATTTATTAATGCAAAAGAAATTTACAGAGATATTTTACAAGAGAGTTTCTCACAATCAATCATTAGCAAATGACCCTCCATGTTATTTAAATAGAGATCATGGACCAATAGGTGTTAAGCCATGGATCAATGTAGTCGTTAAGATCAAGGATAATATGAACCATCAGATCACTCTATGTCAGGAACATATCATGACCATCGAATTTCATAACTACAAATGCATACTAATGCATACTAAAGAAACACACTAAGAAACACACTTTTACCTAACGACACATTAGACCAAGTTGATCTTAAATAACTCCTAAGTGTATAAATATCCTAACACAACTATATTTATAACATTCTACAGGAAATCCGGTAGCACATGTCATATACAGAAAATTCGATATCGGTCTCCACCGATAGGAAATATGGTAGCGCCTTGACATTTGCGATAGTTATGCTTCTTATGGACAAAATCGAGCATAAGGGTTTTATTAAGAATGATTTTTTTAATCTCCCATACTATTCAAACAAATCCAACAACCATCAACTGAGCACAGGGATCATTTTCAAAGTCCTGGTCAACTGGGGTAGAAACGCATAACAGATTTAGCAATTGGAAGATCAATTTGTGGCAGGATCATTCCACGACATGGTGGCACACCTCCAACTAACAAATGGTTATGCATTTTGTTTGCAAGGGTTTTGATTTGGTTCGTGATATCCAAAATCAACTTCGAAATGAACCATGGAAAGCACCAGCTCACAATACACCTCAACGCTAAGCATGCACACTCAATCAATGTTGTCTCCACTCTATCCAATCCAATTCCATCTCACAGGGATCAATTTCATGGATTTCATTCATGAAATTGTCAAACGAAATTGATATGGTTGTATTCATTATGCTTTCACGATTATCACATATCTTCATAATTAGCAAACAATTGTTAAAAGGAATACATGGATCCAAACCATGGGAGATTGTATCTATCATCTCAAATGATTCCCCTTGTAATGAATCGACTATTTATGTATGCATGGGTAGTAGGAGAAGTGTTATAGGGGAGAATGGAAGAGAGTTATACAATAGAAGAGCATCGTTGGTGGTAGATTATTGTTAATTCCTCTTTGTACTTTTTTTGAACATCTTAAAATGACAATATAACAATTTTGTTGTTTCCTATTGTGTATTTGATTCTTGTAGGAAAAATACAACATATCCCAATCTAGGAGTGCCCTCTTATATGATTTGTGTATGTTATTATGCATATTAGTTCATGTTATTATGCATTTCAGTTCATGCTAGATTTAGTCATGTACATTTACATGTTGTGTGGTTTTGATTTCAAAGGAGTGGGAGTAAATAATAGGAAATGCTTAAATGATTGAATAGATTGTATACATGACAGTTGCAATAAAATTTCCATTTAAGAAGTTAAATATTGTAGTTGTTGGGTTAATTAAATATAGTCTAACATTTAAACAAATTTCTAAGTTAACTACTCTCTCTCTGGTTTCATTTTGGATTGTTCAATAGTGTGACTCCTACCCACAAGAAAATTCTCACTTATAATTTTTATCAAGAGAATTGGACAGAGAATGTGTGATCAGTAGCTTGATCGCTGCAATTTTTTTTTTTATCCAAGTTTGAGTGATTAATGCATTCCTATGAATGGTTTACTTGGTTTATGTTTAATCTAATTTCATTTCAAGTTTTGAGTGATTCCTTGTGCTTTTATTTTTCTTCCTCTCAATTTCGGAAAGCATGTGATCATCCAGGTGTGGATTGCTACCAGAAATATTAATAGGTTATGATTACAGGAATTCCAACAAAGTGCAAGCTATGGGACCTTGATTAAACTATGAGATTTCTAGGTTTAATTATGCAAGTTTTGTTTACTTTGAGTTTGATGATTGATAAGCTACAAGAGTCATTTGAATCATTGAGAGGACTATATGGTTGCAGGAATATTTCTGATGAAAGTAAAGGAATGTAACTGATTCTAACCTTGATGTTTAATATTGACTCTTGGAAATGACTTATTAATATAATTTCCCTTTTGACTTATTAAGATGTTTAGTCTAGTATAATTTAGCTGCCTAATCTTGCATATATTTTTCCATCATATCACAAGTATACGAGCTCACAGATTCATAATTTAATGTTCATCAATTTAAGCAATTAAATTTCTTGACATTCTCAATGATCATTTAGATCCCATTTTCCAGTGCCACTCCATTATTAGATAGCATGTCTACTTCATTGCTCATATCCTTGTAAATATATGTGAAAGAGATGTGAGAGAAGGTTGATTTCAGTAGCAAAATGTCATGAAAAAGAGGTTTCAAAGTGAAGTTGTACAAATTGAATTCTACTTTCATCCATTGAATCATAAGCAGAGAGTCTCCATATATTTGAATTTGATATATGCCTTGTTCTTGAACTATATTTAAGACCAGTTTTAGAGTCATGAGTTCATAGAAGTCATTTGTGTTTCTACCCAGTCTATCCTTAAAAAAATATGTTGTGAATGGGGGATAGATGTAGAATTCCCCCTGCCCCACCTTTTGGTGGTATATCCTTGGGATGTTTCATCAAAATAATCCCAATGAAAGTATTTTTTTATGACTTCTTCAGGGGAGTGTTTTGAGATACATCCTTTCTTAAATTGGGAAATTCCAGAGAAGATGTTCAAAATTTGGATAGCACATTTCAAAGGCATGGTGTCCTTATCCTCAAAAAGATTATAATTTTGAGTCATCCATATTTCCCATGCTAAGGTTAGATGGGGTTCTTTATACCACTTTATGGCTTTGTTCATACACCGGTTCTTAAGTGCTTCTTTGATGGAGTTCCCCTTCCATGCATTATTCAAACTAGTCAAATGATTTGTTTCCTGCCAAACTTCAAGAATATAGGCATGGGTCATAGTAAGGTGAGAGTTTCTTTTCAAGTCATATTTATGGAGAAAAAATCTACCTGGTCCCTCGTAGCTTCGTTTTTGAAGGATGTCCCATGTTAAGGCTTTGTTGATTAACATCAACCACATAAATAGTTTTGATTTGGATGGAAATTTGAATTTCCATAAAAGCCTCACCCACTAAGGTTTGAGATTGTTGTTACCCTTAAGAGCTGAGGCATTCTATCCTATTATGGGATCATATTTACCTATAGGATTCAAAGACCAAATGAGTTGATATTCTTTATCATTCAAATTTATGAAGCAACTTCTTATATTTTGAGTATAGTGTTTCGATATGTCTACATTATCCTATTGCAGTTGTGATGTCCCTTTCCAACTGATCACTCCTAGTAGTCTTACAGAATCCCACATTGTGATTTTGGTACCGCAAGTTTTTTCCAGGAGGATAGAACCATCCATTTCTTTCCTACCTCCCCAAACCAAATGAGATTGATGCTTAATTGTCTATTTTTTTCCAAGACTCCTTTAGGAATCCATGCCATGGACATCCAATATATAGAGATGGATTCTAGGACCAATTTGACAAGACCCAATCAACCTCCTCTAGAGAGCCATCAATTTCACCATTTGTTGAGTTTTTTCTCTACCTTGGCTATTAGCCACTACTTGTCACCTTTCTTATATCAATTCGATTTCAAATTAAAGGCAAGGTATTTCAATTAATCATCTTTGATATTAATTGAAAAGGAAACTATTTGGAATACAAATATTTTTCATTCTCTTAAGAGTCCCCAATATGATATTGTTGACTTTTCAATGTTAAGCTTCATACATGTTGCTTCACAGAAGAGATTGATGATCTCTCCAATATTTTCTACTATCCTTCTATTTCCTTCAAAGAATATTAAAATGTAATGGGTGACATAGTAATAGGTACCAACATTTATACCTTTGATATTTCTAGTTCTAGTGGCCTCCTTAATAGATCTACTAAGACCTTCTACAACAGTGAGGAACAACATGGGGGAGAGAGGATGATCCTATTTGATCCCTATTTCAAATGTAAAAAATGGAGAGGCAACACCATTGATTAGAATTTCAAAATAAATTGAGCAAATGCATCTCTTTACCCAAGTAAAAAATCCATGACAAAAACTGACATGAATAAGGATAAGTCTAATGAAAATCCATCTCACCCTATCAAATTCTTTGGAAAGATACACCTTCAAGGATAGAGATTTTAGGTGCATAGACTTGATTGAGTGGATACTCTCCTATCCTACCCCCACTACCTCATGAATTTTCCTTCCTTCCAAAATTCAAAACTTCTATAAAGAGATCTGACACGAGAGAATTCCTTTCGTCCAACTGGCTATTATTTTGGAGATAATTTTGTAAATGCAATTACAGAGATAAATCTATATAAAGTTATCAAAGTGAATGGGATTATCTATATTTGAGATTGGGGATAAGAAGGAAGTATTAAAATATACTATTACTTTCCTAGATATTGTAAATATCGTAACCACTCATCAAAGGTCCTCTCTAAGGAAATAAAAACAATTCCAAAAGAAATTTATTGGGAGACCATTCAACCCTAGGATTTTCTCCTTTTGGAAGCTCTGGAAAGTTCATGCAAGATCTTATTTACTAACTTCAGTGATTAGTTCTTGATTATATTCAAGGTTGTCAAATATTGGAAATAATTTAGCTAGTCTGATGACTACTACTATGGTTTCTCTGGGTTGTTCTTTGAAAAGAGACCAGAAATAATGGAGCCATCCTTGCTCTCTCTATCTATCTTCCAAATTGAATTAATTTGTTCCTATCATTTGCATACCTATGGATAAGTTTAGTATTTTCATCTCCTACCTACAACCAAATAGCTTTGCTCTTAATTCTCCATTCTTTCTCCTTATCAAGTAAGATATGTCTTCTTTTATCTTATAGGAGTTTAATTTCCTTCTTTTGATTCTCTGTAAGGAAAGAAAATCCTTCTTTGTTATGGAAATATTCTAGATATTCTTCATCTTATCTTATGTTCCTATCATCCTTCTTTTGTTCTCAATGAACCAATTAATTGAAATCTTTTTTTCCCTTTGTAGGCTTTGGAGAAATTGAATGGGGAGTGATTCATCAAGATAATCATCAAAGGGATTCCAAGAATATTTCTATTTATTCAAGAAATCTTCATCCTTTAACCATTCAATATTTAGTTTGAATGGATTGGGAGGTTTATCTTGTGATGGGACCACCTCCAAGAACATGGAACTATGTTCAGAGTCACCTCCTGAGGAAACCCATTGAAGTAGTCTTACAAATTCATCTAGAAAATATTCTAATATTAAGAACCCATCCAATCTTTTTTCCCATTTGAGCTTCTATTTTCCTCTTGTTTCTCCAAGTTGGGGTTAATTTAGCAGGATCTATGTCAAGGATCCCTTCTAGTTCCAATTTATTATTAAAAATCCTGGGAGGTTATCCACCTAAGTTATTGGTCCCCATACCTTGAAATATCCAAGAGAGAAATTTAGGTCTCCTCCAATGATTACTAGACCTTTTCTAGTGTAGTCCCTACTAAAAAATATTTTCCAATATTCCAACCTATCAAAGTAAGGCCCATAAATGTTTATACAAGTAATTTATTTTTCCCATGAACATGGAGAAAGGAGTAGTTTCCAACCATAATACAAAATCACAAGAGTTAGTTAGAGTGAATAATAATTTTTTCCATCTTGTGATATTCCCTCCAAGTATTCCTAAACCATTAATAAAGAAAAAATCCAAACCATTTAATATTCTTGTCAAGTCACTAATAACCTTCTCCCCATATATCATAATCTCTCGAAAGTAGATGATATATGGGTTGTGAACTTCAATTAGTCTCCTAAGGGCCAATGTTTTTAATAAATTGAACAATCCTCTATGGTTTAGGGTTAGAATAATAATTTGTGAACATCCCTAGCAAAATTGTATCTAAGGGGCCCAATTAAGGACAACTATCTTCCACTTCTAAATTATGAGTTAGCTTGCTTATGTGCCAAGCAAATGAGGGATATTTTACCTCTACAGGAGGGTTTGGATTCAATTATTTCCAAGGTCCCCAGTCCTCCTGCTATTCCTCCCAAACAAATAGGGTATCCTCTAGATCTATACATGAGATTATATTTAAAAATCTTAGAGGTTTGAAAGCCATTGTGGGTCTCCTTATTAAATGACAAACCAAGAGATTTCTCTAAGGTTTCAGTATCTCGATGTGGTGGCCCTCCCAAAACATCCATTGGAATAAGGTTGCGGGTGTGGCTCCTTTGATTTCTCATAATCTAGGAAGGAAGTCACCAATTTATTCATTGTTCATTTCTTTTAAACCTAGCTCCAAGGACCCGAAGAAAAAAGTATCAGTCTTTGGGCTAGAAAAAAGAAAGAGGAAATGGTTTCATACCCAATTCAATATTGTATTCATATTGATTCTCTATTGGGATGTCCATTTTTTCCACATTTTCCTTTGAAGGTAAATCCAGTGGATACTTCTCCTCTATTGAAATTTCAGGGAGAGTCTTTAGAGGAGCCATACTCTAGGGGATCTAAGGGAAAATCTTTCACTCTTGAGGATCCTTTTGAACCCAAAGATTTCATTTTTTGTGAAGATGACATTCATTTTCCAAATGTCCATATAAATGGCATATTCCGCATTTGAAATGGATTCCCTCTTAGTCCAAAGATTGATAGTAAATGACCTCTATTCCCATTCCAAACAAACAATGTTATGTTCATTCCCATATTTCCTATGTCTCTGTAAGAAATATCATCTTCAAAGAACATCCCTAATTCATTACCAATTTCATATAAAAATTCTTCTAACCATAGGATTATAGGTATACCGAGTAGCCTAACCCAGATCAGATAGGAATCCACATGGGTTGAATTGGCATCGAATTCTAGGTGCCACTTCTTAAGAAAGAGTGATTTTGAACCCCATTTCATGTTGAAAGATTGGTTTTTGTCATTGATATCAACCCTATTCATTGGTTGTAGTCATTGATGTCAACCCTAGCCATTGGCTTTTGGACCCCACAGTTGATCGAAGTAGATAGACATGAAGGAAATTACACATGCAGATACAACACCCATGGATGGATAGTATAAGTCATGTCACTTCTAGTTGTATGTGTCACGTCACGTGGATCCTCACGATTGAGGAGAAATGAATTTTTGAATATGACAACGTGAATTGAAGTAGAAACTACATGTCAACCCTAATGTTAAAAGGAAGTGACATAAAGGGTATAAATACATATCATTATACATTAATTTTAAAACACACACAAATTTTTTAATGAACAAGGAGATATAAGTCGAATTTCATAGGAAATATGAAGTAAAGAAGGCCGAATTTCAATGGAGGATGAAGTCTTTTGGTGATGTGTTCTAAGGTATGTTATTTACAGGTCATCTTCCCATTTTCGCTATAACTTTGTTTCTAGAATGATTCAGATGGTGAAATTTGGAGGATATTTAGAAGACATATCTAGGTACGTGTGGTAAAAATTTCAGCTCTTTATTCGTTATAATTTTGGAGATACACTCTATGGAAGATAGTGTTTTTTACTAGTCTTGAAGCTAGTCATAAACATGTGTTCCGAGTAAAATAGTCATAATGTATTCATAAAGCATCCAAATGAAGTGAGCCCAATTGAATTGGAAATAGTACAGGTTGTAGTTTCTTGTGTACAAATTTCAGAATATTATGTTAAATATTGAGCGTGGGGCATTATGTACAAGTTCGCTCTCCTAAATAAACCAGAATTGAATAAGATCTACCATTTTCTCTATAACTCCTTTTCTGGGAGGATTCAAGGAGTGATACTTGGAGGAGTTTCAGAGAATACATTGAGTAATATTATCTGCAGGATCAGAGTATTCCAAGAAGTGAAGAATTGCAGAAGTTCAAGAAGTCTCAGGAAGAATTATCAGGTTCTTTGTGATGGTTGGTTGATGGTGATAATTTAATGTAAAGTTTTATTATCTCTCATATATTATTGGGTGGAAGGAAGGGGCAAGGATGGATAGGTCAACCCTCTCTTGATATTGGAGGATTGTATCTTCATTTTGGAGGTTTATCCCTCCCTTTATATTTGTAAGTTGTAGCTTCCCTTGGAAGTCATTACTTCCCTTGAACAATAACTATTGATTATTTATCATATATTGTGCATGGTGTATTATGGTGTATTGGTGTAACTCTTCTACTATTGTTCATTGCTCATTGGATATAATTGAATATATAATCTAGTTGAAGTACAAGTTGAAAAAAAAAAAAATTGTACTTGATATTGATTCAACCCCCTCTCGGTATCAACATTTCCATATTTCCTAAATAATTTTTTTAGCATCCACCTTCAACCTAAGGATCCAAACTATCCAACCTTTGAATAGTACCATGTAGCGAGGGAAGTAACCAAGTACCGCAACAAAGTTATCTTGCCTCCAAACTTTTAGGGCTTCCCCATTCATAAGTTTTCTTAGGAAGTGGTCCACAATGGTTGAGTCCTCAATATCCATAACTTCATTCATTTTGATATTATCTCTAAGCATAGGTTTATGACCTCATCCTTTCATTTAACGCACTTTCACCTCTTCTCGACTTTCCCTAAACTCAAACCCTCCTAGTTAGATGCCAAGGTTTCAAAGATTGGGATTCAATTCATCAAATCACTTGTGGTAATACCTCCAATAAAACCCTACTCAAGATTTCCACCACTAGAAACCTCCTTACCAAGAGATGAAGATAGTGAGCCTTGAGGAGCCTAGAAGAAGATCTAGTGAATCATACTTTGAAATTATTTATGATTGCAGTAAGATATTTGGTAGTGAGAATGAAGGCTCATCTATATCCACATGTAGGGATTAAAATCCCTAACCTTTCAAATCTTATTCCCCGTACCTTCCTAGATCATCATGTACGCTGACTTGAAATATTAACAAATTGTCTTACATCATGGCACATGTTGGTCCTAAGGTCTGCAGTTGACTGCTAAAGGGAAAATCTAGGCCACTTATCAGTTTAGAATGATTGCTTCTTTTAAATTTTTGTTGGTTGGTCAGAGCGTTATTATATCAAGACAAAAGCAAGGTTGGGTTGGCAGAATGATATGGATGAGGGCCCTCCTTGGTTGATGGCACACTAATGACAAATCAGTGAAATAATAGAAAACTGAGAGAAACAACAAACTACTCAATGAATAATATGTTGCAAGAAGTTCAATGCTTAAAATATCATTTAAAGACATCAAACATGTATCAAAACACAATAACTCCCACAGGTTGCAAAAAACAAATCTTCACCAAAGCATTAGTTGTTTGATAGGTTGCATATCAGTAAAAATAAGTCATACAATAGTTGAAAGGAAATGAAATGTGTGTTGCACAAATCAAAAACTGTATTCAAGATAAGAATGAAAACACATGAAGAGTTGAACGAAACAATGTCATCAAGAGTATTTTCACCAGGTAGAGATATTTAATCTGTGCATAAAACGGGTCCAGCCAATCTATTGTATTGTTATTCTTTCCTCAAAAAAATCTGACCTTTACAATATCCAAAAACTAACTATTTAAAACAGTTGCAGGATCTTGTCCTTAGGGGAATGAGACCTAAATTTAGGGAACTGATCGTAAATCAAATAATTAACTTCACTAAGAAACTGGACTTAATCAGCAAGAGTGGTTCTTATCACACACCGAAGACCACTCTTGCATCTAATCTAGGAAAATGTTGGACTAAATCAAATAAAACTACTATTGTCTCTGCGACAGAACTGATGCATGTGTTGGAGGAACTGAGGGGCCGAAAATAGGCCTTAGAGTGACAAAGTAGAGCTCTGTGTTGAACGATGGTGTGTCCGTGAGTTATTGGAGGCCACTGGAGATAACCAACTGCATGAGAAGAGTTTGTTGCATCGTTTCTGGAACTAATCTGCATCGACCTGTGACTGAGACTTAACTCTTTGTTTGTGCCTGAGATTTCGGAAGACAAGCACACTTTGTATTGACCCCATCAAACATCATTTGTACCTATGAAATAGCTTCACTGGAATGGTTGTCGTCCCATCGGGTGAGACATGGAGGTGAGCATCCAATCAGGAGATGGGATGAATGTACGCGAGGGTAGACGACGTGTGAAGACAAATGGCATAGTGAGAGGAGGTGTGAGTAGGTTGGTAAGTGAGTGGAGAATAGGTGGAAACAGGTGAGATGAGGCGGTATTGAAAAACAACCCGGGAGGAACTCGGAGGGGGGGTAGGTGGTAAGTGGATTAGAGAGGGGGGGGGATGAGTTCTCGAGGAGCCACCACGTTAGGTAGGGCCCGCGGTGGGAAAACTACTTACTCGGACCCCCCCCACCATTAAAGGTAGAATGGTCAGGGGGGTCTGAGTTGCGGTAAGGACCATTGATCTGGAGATGTGGGCCACCGCTGATGGAGATCAGCGTGGGGGTTAACGAAGGACAAGTGTCGGGTGGTGAGAGAAGCTAGAGTAGTGAGTGGATGAGTGGAGGTGACGCAATGATTTGATGTCATTCAAGCACGTGATTGTGGGAGTTGTTGAGGGTGGTTTGGATTCAAACCTCCTTTGGGCCTGCAATCCACCATAATCTGCCACATACCCTTCCAAAATACCATGGTTCCAATTGCGGGACCGGTTAGGAAAATTAAAGCTCGAGCATTTTTCCTCCCCGCAATGAACTATAGTCGTCGATATGATTACAATCCGAGATCTAGGTGAAATTTACCTGCTACAAGGATCGACGGTTCTCGTTGAACTGGGATCAATGGTCTAGATTCACTTCATACTTTCAGGCTTCGGGTGTTTTGAATATGAAACGTGAAACATCTCCCGGAGGAAAAAAAATTCGAAGTGAGTGATCTGTCACCACATTCCATGATGGATGAACGGTCCAGATTCTCTTCGAAAATATGGGCTTTGGGAGTTTCAAATGTGAAGCGTGAAGATCTCCCAGAGGGAAACTCCCAAAGTGGATGATCTACTTCCACGTGTCTCCATTGATGTATGGTTCTGATTTGTTTCATGTTTTCGTCACTTCAGCCTTCGGGAATTTCAATTTTTTGTGCTTGGAAAACCCCCGAAGTGAAAATTGTCGAAGTAAATGATCTATCTCCGCGTGTCATGATCGATGAACGGTCCAAATTTGATTTGGGGCTTATGGATTTAAGCTCTTCAACACTTCAGTTATTCGGCTCTCTGGGACTTAGACGCATGTCCTGATAGATGAATGGTCGAGATTCTCTTCGGGTCTCTGAGAGTTCGAGCTTCGGGTCTTCGAGAATTTGTGGATGTGAAGTATGCCAATCTCACGAAGGAAAATTGCCGAAGTGATTAGCTAGTGTTTATCACTAATTAACCTGAGCTTAAGTTGTATTAAATTCTAGCATCCCACCTCAAAACTAGGTCACCTTCCTGAAAAATATCCTTCTTGGTTTTCTTATAAAAGGTCGATTTTATCTTACTATGGTATGCCTCTTTTCTTTGATCAAGTGCCTCTCTTCTCTGCTGAACTTCTATAATATGGAAGATCCTCTGTTGGATGTCACTGGGCTCCTCAATATCCTCCTACAAGAAGTTCAAGACCGGTATACCGAGCTGAGTAGGAAAAACAATGTCTATGCCATAAACAAGTTGGAATCGTGAGGTTCCTAGAGACTTCTTAGCGTTGATTCTGTCAGCCCATAAGGCATATTTGAGTTTAGAGTTCCGGGATTTCTTGCTTTCAGTCAACAACTTTTTAATGATCCTAATGAGAGTCTTGTTTGATGATTATGCCAAGCCATTTCCCTGAGGGTAATAGGGTGTGGAATGTGTCAAGGAAATGTTGTGACTGCCTCAGAAGTCAATCATGGATTTGGAATTAAATTCTTGGGCATTGTCTGTTACAAGCTTACTGGGGCAACCGAATCTAGCAAAAATATTAGTTTCGAGCAAATTCATGATTACCTTGTCAATGGCATTCCTAGTGGGCATAGCCTCAATCCATTTGGTGAAGTAGTCGATGGCAATGAGGATCCACTTGTGTTGTCCACTAGAGGGTGGATTTATTTCTCCTATGAAGTCTAACCCCCATTGTTGAAATGAACTACTGGCTTTGATAGGTTTCAGGGGCAATGATAGTAACTCATGTTTCCTTGCAAACATCTGACATTCATTACAGGCTCTAATAGTGGAAAAAAAATCAGAGAAAAGGGTGGGCTAGTAGTATCCTGCCCTCAGGATATTGAGCGTTGTGGCCTTCCAATGTTGGTGCCCTCCACACACTCCTCTGTGCATTTCTGATGTGACTTGTTTAGCTTCATCTCCATCAAGTCATTTTAATAGAATTCTAGCAGGATCCCTCCAATACAAGCTCTGGTTTGAAATACAGAATTTGATGGATTTCAACTTGAGAGACCTGGCCTTTGTCTTCTTCACATCTGGTGGACATTCAAAATGTTGTAGAAAATAGATGATGTTTTTATACCAAGGTGAAGAGGGATATGTTTCAAATACCTGTAAGTTGTCTTGTCCAAGATGTATGATGGGTGCATCTAATTGGGTGAATATTTGATGCAACTCTAGCACCTTGCAGTTTGATTCTGATAGCAATTTGTCCAGTCCTTTCCCCTTGATCAGCTTGGTGGGATTTATGTGCAAATCATACTCCAACAACTTGACAATCCATTTTCCTCTCTTCCCCTCGTTGTCTGTTTGGACCAGAATCTCTTTGACACTGCTGCTAGGAACAAATTTTGTTATGATATACTATGGCACGTAAACCCTAAAGGCTTTGAGTGCTTTGACCATTTCATAAGCCTTCTTCTCTAATATATCATACTTGAGTTCAGCATCTCGGAAGGCTTTGCTGAAAAAGGATATTGGTTGCTCATGCCCTTCCTCGTTTTTCTGCAGCAGTACAACAACAATTGTTTCCTCTGAGGAAAAGGAAAAGAGGAAGAAATATTTGGTATAGTCAGGGTTGGCCAATACAGGTGCTTCGACTAAGGCTTGCTTGATTTTTTGGAAAGATGATTTTTCCTCAAAGGACCTTTTCATCACAACATCTTTCTTCAACATGTTAGTAATAGGCTTCATAATTTCAGCAAAATTTGGCACAAAACGTCTGAGGAAGTTTATCTTACCAATAAAAGACTGGGCAACCTTTTTGTTTCTGGGGATCTCGATTTGTTGAATGGCACAAACCCTCTTTGGATCAATTTGTATGCCTCCCACTGATATGATATGGCCCAGGAGATTTCCTTCTGGCATGGCAAAGTGATACTTACTAGGATTAAGAGATATCCCATACCTCCTGCATTTCTTGAAAACCTGCTCCAAATGTTGCAAATGTTCCTCATCAGACTTGGAGAAAATGGTAATGTCATCTAGGTATATGACCATAAATTTGTCTTTCTCCCCCACAAAATCTATGTCCATGGCCCTCTGAAAAGTGTCCCCTGCGTTCATGAGCCCAAAGGGCATCTTGTCATACATGAATGTTCCCCATGGGGTGGTGAATGTTATCTTATCTTTGTCTTCCTCACAAACTGCTATCTGGTTATAACCAGAGTATCCATCCAACAAGGAAATTATGTGTGCACCTACCACCCTCTGTAAAATATAATGATCCATGTTGGGGAGGGGGTAATTGTCCTTCAAAGAACACTTGTTGATATTTTTGAAATCAACACATAAGCATATCTCCCCACTTTTCTTCCTTACAGGCACTAAGTTGGTCACCTAGTTTGAATACCTCAATGGTACAATAATCTTGGCATCCAACATCCTTTTTAGCTGTCTCTCAATTATAGACATTAACATGGGATTAAATTGTCTAATATTCTGTCTGAATGGCTTGGAGCCAGTTTTTAGAGCAATCTTGTGCTAGATGATGTCAGTATCAAATGTCTTCAAATATTCATAGGACCATGCAAAAGTATCAGCAAACTTTTTAATGAGACTGACATACATGTATTTTTGTTCTACAGCTAATGCTTTGGACAACTTGATGATCTTGGGATTCTCAATGGTCCCAATATTGCACTCGGTCACCTCCTCTTCTTGATTCTTCATGGCAGTTCCTTTGTAAACATCATTGTTGTCGAACAATATTTCCAATGGCACGATTCCTCTCGGAATGTGATTGGTTTTCAGCTCCACAATATCATTGCCAGCCACTGTCTTTAGCAGATGAGAGAATTGTTGATCTTCTAATTTCTCATTTTCAGCTTCTTGACTTTCTTGATCAATTGATATATTGGAGAATTCATCAATGGTGTGTAGAAATCTTTGCATCTCTAAATTTTCACTAAAGACTTGTTAGTGCTTTATGTTGTATGGTATGGTTGTTCTATGTTTGATTTCCACCTAATATTTGATATTTGGGCCAATGGGAGGCCTGAACGTGTTGGCAGCTAAGGCCATAGAATCATCCTTCTGATTCTGTTCTCTGGGAATGAAAGAAATGTTAAATGCAAGAAATAAATTATCAATCATATCCCATACCTCGTTTATGTACTTCTTGAGCCTCTTCTACTTAGTTTGATAGATATTCCTCACTTGATTGATGACCAACTCAAAATCACCAAAAACTACTAAACAATCAATGGCCATGTCTTTGGCAGCCCTCAATCTGAATACTAGAGCTTCATATTCAGCTATATTGTTAGTAGTCTCAAACTCCAGCTTATAAGAGAGGGTTATTACTTCTTCTGAAGGGGAAATGAGGAGAATACCTGCACCAGATCCTTATTTTGATGAAGAGCCATCGAAATACATCTTCCACACCTTGTTTTGTTGACCATTCATTGGTTGATATCTACGTTGGCTGACTGATATTTCAGGTTCATCATTATCTAAATGAAAAATAGACGAACCAATCCCATCCTCAACAACATAAATGGGGTGATTGCTTGGGTTCTAATGATCACTGACTATGCAGGTTAACCTTACCTCTCTGTATAGCCTCATTTGCTCACCACCAAACATAGGAATGGTGGCATATGTGAGGTCCATTTGCAATGATTCTCCAACCTCCTTAGCCCAATTTCTGGATAAGAGCATGCCAAACTTTGGGGGGATGTCGACCACCGCAATGTCCATCACTACACTCTTCATGGGTAATTGTACTAGATAAACCACCATATCCTTTATCAATCCCAGGAATTTCACTTTATTAGAATCAAAGGAATACAAGTCTTGGTAATGATTGGTAATCTCCATACCTAGTTCTTCCATAACAACTTTGGGAATGACATTGTGAGAGGATCTTGAGTCCATAAGATAGTTGTGCAGGATCTTATCATGGAAATTCAGAGATATATAGAAAGGAGGAGAAGCATCAGATCCATCCTCAATGTGTGGACCCACAATAATGGCTCGGTTTTCATCCTGTAGACTAATGACATCGGAAGATACACTAGAAGGAGTTGGTTGCAAAACTTTCATGATGGATTTCTTGAAAGGTTCATTTTTTAACAATTCTATCAAGGGGACAGGAATCTTGATTTTTCTCAGCTCATGTTCCAGGCTGAAAGAGGTTGGTGGCTTATCAACTTCCTTTGTTTTAGGGGCAAGAGGTTTTGATAGTGGAGATGACTAAGTTTTAGATGGCATACCTTTATTTGGATTTGGCTTGGGAGGAGCTTATGCTTGTTTGCTTTGATCAGAGGTAGTGTCTTTGGAAGCTCCATTTCTCATCCTCAAATCGTATTTCTTCTTGGGTTGACCTTGAATAACTCCCTCCTCCCCTATATGATCATCAAATTGATTTGACAACTAAGCTACCTCATATTCTTGTTGTGTTAAATGACTAGTATAACAATCTGTCTCATTGAAAAGCACAGCAGTATCGTCCAAAGAATCATTGTCTGCATCTATCTCCTTAATCTGATTGTTTTGGAAAGGGGCCACCACCCTTTGATCATAAACATTTATCCTTTCTCTTTGCATTACTTGAGGAGCATCATTAGGCCTTATGAATTGGTTCTGATTTCTATTACCATCCCCTTGAAAAGTTATGTTTGGTTGTTTGGATTCTCATTTTAGCTTAGCTATCTCAAAAGTCAGATCCTTCAAATTCTTGGTCATATGCTTAAGTTTGGGATCAGATGTAGCTGGGTTAGAAGAGGCAAGGGCATCCTCTCTCTATTTTTTCTTCTCTTTATCATAACTAGTCTTCAATCTGTGTGATGCCAAAATATTAGATTCAACCTCAATGGTTGCTTCCTGCATGGAAAACAATGTGGTTGAACTTCTCTCTCTCGGGAGGAGGGATAATTCTAAATCAAATGCATTAGCATAAGTGATATTGGCAGATGCCTCAGTTGGTTTGATTTCATCTGGGATTCTACCATACATTTTATTGAATCTCTTGGTGAAGTCTGAAATAGATTCACCATTCTTTCTCTTTAGAGCCCCAAATTCAGTGATGTAATAGAGATAATCTCTCCTATCTCCCCATTGCTTTATGAAAGCTTCATCCAACACCTCAATATCAGCAATGGAGGCTGAAGGAAGACTCCTTAACCATTTTATGACCTCCCCATCCAAACTCTGTACAAACAACCTCATCCACACATCTGAATAATCAATGTTAAAGTTTTCTGCAAAACAATAAAAGGCTACCAAATGTTCTTCAGCAGTTATTTCACCTTCCCTATTATATATTGGCAGATATTTCATGTAATGTATGGTTGGGAGTGCATGTAAAACTACAGGTAGCACTAAGGGTGCATATCTGGCAGTAATTATGACATCCATCCTATTAACGTCCATGGCTTGAACAGTAGGAATCTGCAAATTTATGGGAGATATAGGAGTGGATGCAAGACTAGATGCTGAAGTGGAATCAGGAGTAGGAGATGTCTAAGCCCCTTTGGAAATATGATTCTCAGGGCTAGCAAATTCAAGCTGCTCGTGATGATGGTTTGAAGTATTCTCTTGGTGTGCAGCTTTTCCCTTTAGGGGGGAAGCGTATCTCTGAGCTACAGTGGATTTACTTATTTTCCTTTCTAGCTCAGAGCCTATTGTATTATTCTCAGGGTTATAATCAGCCTTCTTGGCTTTGTTTTTTCCAGATTTGGATCTGTTGAATCCCTTTCTGGGTGCCAGTATTTCCTCTTTAAATTTTACTCAGTGAATTCGTCAGGTGAAAGATGGCAGTCTGTCTGTGTCTAATATTTGTTCACCATAAAAGGTCATAGTTGATCAATTATTGTTCTCCCATGGAAATATATTTTGTTACTTCGTTCCCTAGCAACGGCACCATAAGATGTTGGTCCTAAGGTCTGCACCTAACTGCTAAAGGGAAAAGCTAGGCCACCTATCAATTTAGAATGATTGATTCTTTTAACTTTTTATTGGTTGGTCATAGGGTTATTATATCAAGACAAAGGAAAGGTTGGGTTGGCAGAATGATATGGATGAGGGCCCTCCTTGGATGATGGCACACTAATGACAGATCAGTGAAATAATAGAAAACTGAGAGAAACAACAAACTACTCAATGAATAATCTGCTGCAAGAAGTTCAATACTTAAAATATCATTTCAAGACATCAAACATGTATCAAAACACAATAAATCCCACAAGTTGCAGAAAACAAATCTTCACCAAAGCATTAGTTGTTTGGCAGGTTTCATATCAGTAACAATAAGTCATACAATAGCTTAAAGGAAATGAAATGTGCGTTCCACAAATCAAACACTGTATTCAAGATAAGAATGAAAACACATGAAGAGTTGAACGAAACATTGTCATCAAGAGTATGTTCACCAGGTAGAGAGATTTAATCCGTGCATAAAACAGGTTCAACTAGTCTGTTGTATTTCTATTCTTTCCTCAAAAAAATCCGACCTTTACAATATCCAAAAACTAACTATTTAAAAGAGTTGCAGAGGCTCTCGTCCTTAGGGGACTGAGACCTAAATTTACGGAACTGTTCGTAAATCAAATAATTAACTTCACAAAGAAACTAGACTTAATCAGCAAGAGTGGTTCTTATCACACACAGAAGACCACTCTTGCATCTAATCTAGGAAAATGATGGACTAAATCAAATAAAACTACTATTGTCTCTGCGACAGAACTGATGCATGTGTTGGAGGAACTGAGGGGCCGAAAATAGGCCTCGTAGTGACAGAGAAGAGCTCTGTGTTGAACAACAGCGTGTCTGCAAGCTGTTGGAGGCCACTGGAGATAACCAATTTCATGAGTAGAGTTTGTTGCAGCGTTTATGGAACTAATCTGCGTAGACCTATGACTGAGACTTAACTCTCTATCTGTGCTTGAGATTTTGGAAGCCAAGCACAATATGTATTGACCTTGTTAGATGCCATTTGTACCTGTGAAATAGCTTCGCTGGAATGGTTGTTGGCCCATCGGGCATGAGGGGAGACTTGGAAGAGAGCATCCAATCGGGAGACGAGATGAATGGACGCGAGGGTAAACGACGTGTGAAGACAGATGGCATAGTGAGAGGAGGTGTGACTAGGTTGGGAAGTGAGTGGAGAACATGTGGTGAAAGGTGAGAGGAGGCGGTATTGAAAAACAACCCGGGAGGAACTCGGAGGAAGGGGTAGGCGGTCCGAGTTCTCGAGGACCGCCACATTAGGTAGGGCCCACAGTGGGAAAACTACTTACTCATACCCCCTCCCATCGTTAAAGGTAGAATGGTCGGGGGGTCCGAGTTGTGATAAGGACCGTTGATCTGGAGAGGTGGGCCACTGTCGATGGAGATCAGCATGGGGGTTAACGAAGGACAAGTGTCGGGTGGTGAGAGGAGAAAGAGTAGTGAGTGGATGAGTGGAGGTGACGTGGAGGTGACGCAGTGATCTGATGTCATTCAAGCAAGTGATTGCGGGAGATGTTGAGGGTGGTTTGTATTCAGACCTCCTTTGGGCCCACAATCCACCACAAGATGCCACGTACCCTTCCAAAATACCATGGTCCAATTGTGGGACCACTTAGGAAAATTAACGCTCAAGTAGTTTGCGTCCACGCAATGAACTATAGTCGTCGATTTGATTACGATACGAGATCTGGGTGACATTTACCTACTGCAAGGATCGACGGTTCTCATTGAACTGGGATCAATGGTCCAGATTCACTTCGAACTTTCAGGCTTTGGGTGTTTTGAATATGAAACATGAAACATCTCCCGGAGGAAAAAAACTTCAAAGTGATTGATATGTTGCCACGTGCCATGATGGATGAACGGTCCAAATTATCTTCGGAAATCCGGGCTTCGGGAGTTTCAAATGTGAAGCATGAATATCTCTCGGAGGAAAACTCCCAAAGTGGATGATCTGCTTCCACATGTCTCTGTTGATGTATGGTCCTGATTTGTTCCTGGTTTTTGGCACTTCAAGCTTCGGGAGTTTCAAATGTTTTTGGTTGGAAAACTCCTGAATTGAAAATCATTGAAGTAAATGATCTATCATCGCGTGTCATGATCGATGAACGGTCCAGATTTGATTCGGAACTTTCAGATTTAAGCTCTTCAACACTTCAGATCTTTGGCTCTCTGGGACTTCGGCACATGTCCTGATAGATGAACGACCCAGATTCTCTTCGGGTCTCCGGGAGTTCGGGCTTCGGGTCTTCAGGAATTTTTGGATGTGAAGTATGCCAATCTCCCGAAGGAAAATCGTTGAAGTGATTAGCTAGTGCTTATCAGTAATTAACCCGAGCTTAAGCTGACTTAAATACTTCGGGGGTTCAGGACTTCTGATGACTCTTGGTGTTAAACTTCACACAATTCTACACCCCCACATGGATGATAGTCGTTGATATGATTTTCTTGGTGGATCTTTACCATTGAAAATTTCCCTTTTCATTTCAGCAATCCTGGCCCGAAAATGACCATTCTAAATGGTTGTGTTTGTCCACAGGTGTTTCCTGTGTATATAAAAAGGCTTGGTCAACCTATGGTGATCTGGATCAATGGAAAATATGATGACAAGTGATTTGAACCAAATCCAACATATATTTCATCCTTTCAAGAAAAACAGAGAAAAACAGAACAGAAATGCGCAAAGACTCAAACCAGGAAAAAATGAATAAGAACCAAGTCACTCAGTAACGGGAAGATGACTTAACCAACCAGAAGAGTAAAATATTATGAAGGCATAGGGAAAAAGAAAAGAGAGGCAGGGGATGTAGACCTAGGTTAAAAAAATGCACAATCCCTTCGACTTTGAAATCCAACCACTAGATTGTTATCTTTCAAACTTGCCTAAAATTATAGTGGTTTCTTTCTCAAATGAGATTACTCCAATATTGATACTTCTTATCATACTAGTTTTCGATCTAGTCCCAAGATCCATTGGATCAGACCAAATTTGTTGGATTTCTAGTGGATATTCAAATAAATCCACAAGTTCATCCTCCATACCGCAAATAAAACCCTAGTCCCGTGAAAACCCTTAAACCTCCATACCCATGCTTGAAATTGTTCTCTCTAGACCATTTATATCTAGCTACACATAATAGGTTATTGGTTGGAATGAATACTCTATAGATTCAACGCCAGGGAGAAACCCTTGTGCATTTTATTTAAGGCTACAATAATGTCCATTTTAATTATTTCCATTGATAAACAGACCAAGAAAATCCACAAAAGAGATCATGTGGAGAAAACACCTAATAAAGATTTTAAACTTAGGGAAATCCAAAACCCAAAATGGGTACGTCATATGTAGATCATTTTGAAACCGATTATTTCAACATGTGTTCATAGATGAATTTCCATTTTGAATATTCTAATCCTATGAGTTGCAAGAACCAATCACAAGATCCACATGACTATGTTTCATCAATGGATTTAGAATCAAAATGTCATCACAGGACATAGTCACCCTTCTCCACAACATATTGAATCAGTTGTAAATGTCATGACATGCCACAGTCACTCTTCATCCATCATCCATTCAACTACAACCTTAAAATATCTTCTTCTGATATGATAATATCTTGGTAATGTTCTTTCTCATCAACCTAGGTCTGGTGATTCCATGATGGCCCAGTGATTGATCATCTTCCCTTGGTGCAACTCCAATTACTTATATCCAATCATATATTTTAGGGTTTTTCTATGTCGTAAGGACAAGAAGGGGCACGTCACTTTCCCAATAGAAATCACATTGAAGGAAGAATACATCTTTTATGGTTTCTGAAATTGGAGTATCATTCCTCAAGTCTCTTGCATCTTTTAGGGTTTTTGTTGTAAGAATATTGAAATATTTTACTTTAGTGGACATTGAAATATTTTATTAGCTCACATTTTTTTTTAGTTATTAATATTGTGTTAGGATATTTAGGCACTTAGGAGTTAGTTAAGTTCAACAAGGTATAATATGTCTTTAGGAAAAAGTGTCTTTCTTTAGTATGCATTTATAGTTATGTAAGACAATGGTCATGATATGTTCTAGTCATAGAGTGATTCGATGGATCATGTTCTCCTTGATATTAACGGTTATATTGATCCATGGCTTAGCACCCAGTTAGTCCATGATCTCTATTTAAAGAGCATGGAAAATCATTTTCTAATGATCAATTTGATCAAATATCTTGTAAAATATTTTTCTTTTGCAATAATATATGCCTCATGTGGCCACATTGGTTGGGGTCATGGATCGTTTCTCTCTTCAATGGTTTTAACCGGGTAAAAACACTAGTGTTATGATAATTGATATGGTCGTGTGAGTGCTTATTAAATGTGTTCGTTCTATGTGGGAATACCATGTTTTATTGAGCATGGTATCAAATCGCATTTGGAGACCCACTCATGTTGTATATCGAGATCCCAAACCAGTGTAGCCACATGCAACAAAATATTTTTGAGTTCTGATATTTCTTGCATTTTAATGTTGAAAGGACTATTCTATTGCATCTGGAACACTACTTTCAGTTGGAAATTCCTTTCATTCCACTAAAAAATGTTTCTATTTTCCCAATATACAACCATTTTTGTTAGATCTATAGGTATAAAGTCGAAATACGCTCTTTTTTTAAAAAAAATACAGAGTTAATATTTTAGTTTTCTATTTTTATTCATGGTTTGATACTCGTTCTAGTCTACGTATGCTCTTTTTCATGTGAAATGTGTAATCTCATCAAATCATACACATAGCGGAAAGTGTTTTTTTTTCTATGTAATATCTTTTCTCTGCGCTTTCTGTGAGCTCAAAAAAATAGAAACGAAGAGAAAACTTGTATTTTCCAAGTAAGTTAATCGAGATATAACCCCATTATTGTTGATATTTTAAAAAAAAATGAAATTTCACTTGTTTTTGTGTGCAATGTTGAAGTTATTTGCAAGCAAAAACAAGGGTTTTGGGGGTAAGCACAAACTTCAAGGCAAATAGTTAGAAAAAACAAACTTCCCTCCTCCATTAAAATTGTTATGTGTTTTTCACTAGCTCACTTGGTTGACATTTGTTTTATTGAATAAGAGGTCTTGAGTTCAAGTCTCTCTTTTTTAAGTTACATTTTGAAAATTTTCATGCAAACTTGAGTTATCTNACTTCCCTCCTCCATTAAAATTGTTATGTGTTTTTCACTAGCTCACTTGGTTGACATTTGTTTTATTGAATAAGAGGTCTTGAGTTCAAGTCTCTCTTTTTTAAGTTACATTTTGAAAATTTTCATGCAAACTTGAGTTATCTCATAATTTTAGTGTAAAGTGCATTTCACTTAAATTATAAAATTGAATCATTACAAAGTAACTTTAATATTCTTTTTTCCAACTAATTTTTGAATGCAACTTTAGTTTATAAAGTAACTTCATTGTAAAAGTGATTCTCATTTATTTTATAAAAGTGGGTCACTTCTTAAGTAACTTATTTGTAAAAACGTATTTATAGACAAAGTTAGAAGGAGGAGAATTTTCTTTTTACTCAGCCACCCCATTGTGCATTCATCATCACATGGGCCAACTTCTACCTGACACTTGGCACTTTGGCTACAGTTTACATCTTTTTTAAAAACGGCATAACTTTCACATCCAAAGTCCATTTTTAGTGTCATTTTTTTAAGCAACCTATTGTTTCAAGATCTTTCCATCCTGATAGTCAGTTTCATCTTTTGAATCCATATTATCTAAAAGTTTTGATATGTCTTCTTCAAGTGATCTTTTTCTTACCAGTACCAACTACTTCTCATGGAAATATCATTAATAAATTACATCATTGTGTGTGTAGACCGACCACGATAAAGAGTATGGGGGACTAAACTCCACTAGGAAGGGAAAGGAAGGGCTAAGAGCCTAGGAAAGGGGGCTAAGCTAGAGGGCTTGTCTCAAAAGGAATAATATAATATTATTCCTAAAGGCTATGGTGAGGATAATTATTATATCCTAAGTTCTTATGAGAAAGGAAAGGAAATACAAGTGGAGAGAAACGAGCTCCTCGAGAGCCATGTGTCATCAAGGGCGCATGCAAATATATGTGGGGGAAAACAAATTGTTTTCCCATTCTTCTTACTCATCCATTATCCCACTCACTCATCCATTCACGCACTCATCAATTCTCTCCATGGTTTGACCTTTGCATCATTCACGCACCCCTAGAGCCTGCACGCACTCTAGAGCTATACCCGTACTTTCATGTTATCAGTAATAACTTGTAGCCCTCCTGGGATGCACAACGCACCTGTACTAACCTGATCCAATAGTGTACCTTTCTGATGTGAGCAGCACCTGTCCCATACCCATTTTCTATTGTTTCATTCACTTGAGTCTGTACCTGGTTGAATAGAGCGATGGATTGAAGAAGCAGAATGTCAGGCCCGTGGGATTGAAGAGGTAGGTTGTCAAGCATGTGAGCAACTCTCTCCAAGTGAGAGAATTGTTGGGAATCAAATTCCTAAAGGAGCCCAACTGCGGTTACAGTTCTCTGAGACTTCCTATCTGGCCTATTGTTGAAGCTCTGGAAGGGAAGTGGGGCAGTCGAAGGACTATTGAGCAGAGAAGGGGCACACTTCTTGGGGTGAGACAGTCATGTGGGGAATGAGAGGTTGTAGGTTGTTAGCTTGAGTTGGCACCTATAATGAAATCGTTCCTATTGATTGTTTAACCTCATCCTAGATAGGAATCCCTTTACCCAAGTGGATTTTAGTCCCAACTCGGGGGTGACCCACTGCTAAGAGCTTTGAGCAGTGTGATATAAAGCTAGGAGGTTCATGGAAGGTTTGCACGCAGTTGGTGATCTTATCAAAAATATAAGTATCAACTGTGTGGTTAATTACTTGTTGTGTATTTATACATGTGTCTTTACTTATGGGTTTTCCCTGTCTTTGCTTCATATATACATTTTATTGTTGTTTTTTGCATGATTTTGTGTAGTTTCATAATATTTTTGTCTATTAAATTTGTATACTATATATATACAGTGGGAATGAGATTTTTACGTGGCATAGCCCAGCGTCCTAAGGTTGGGGATGCTACAATATGGTATCAGAGCTCCAGTTTTCAACACTGAGCCTAGATGGGTCGAGCGTGATGAAATTGAAGTGAAGTTTCACCGAGTTGTGGAGTTATAGTGTGCCCCTAGGTGTTAGGAGGGCGTTGAGAGAACACTTGGACTCTGTTCAAAATCTCAGGAGGTATAGCAGTTTGAAAAATCACAGCAACCATTGGATTTGGCCAAGATTAGATGTGGGACGTGGGATTTTTTGGGAATAAGACATATCCCTCACAATCGTTGGATCTGAAGAAGGTGCATAATATATAAGCACTGAAATCCTTTGGAATTCACTGCTCCGATAGTTTTTTGTTGTTTATTGGAAAGGAGGAAAAATTCTCGAAGTCGCGAAATCCGGAGAAGATCCTGAGTGTTCATCTTCGAGAACACAAGTCAACAGATTAGAGTGTGTCTGGAAGTTCAACACTCCAGAAAAATTTGGTGATTGATGCATAAAGTAAGGAAAGTACCGAAGTCTCAAACTCTAGAGTGAATCTAGACCGTCCTCTATCAAGGACACATGTCCGCAGATTAGCAAGTTTAGAAATTTGGCGTTTGGGAGTTTTAATGTATGTTGTAGAAGAAACCTCTGAAGTCCAAAGTTTCGAAGCTCCAAAGCCCTAAAGCCGGAGTCAATCTCTGTCATCCGTTGACGGGTGAGAATAAACCGTGGATCTCCTTCCTTCACTAATTTGGAGTTCAGAAATTCAAAGGTTTGGTGGTGATCAGTAGCGAGAAATCTGAAGCCCGGAGTTGCAGAGGAGATCTCAGTCGTCGGCTACAGAAGGATTGAAAGTTGTCAATATAAAATTTGTCATTCGACAATTTAGGAGGCAGCACAATTTGGGGTCTCAGAACTCCAGAAGCTCAAAGTCTTGAACCTCCTATTAACCATTGATCTTGACGAAAAATGAGGACCGTTGATTTGTGAGTCCTTTGGGAATTCACCAATTCGGTGTTCAAGTGTTTTGAATTATGCTAGTGTGAAATCCTATGAAGCCCGGAGTTACTAAGTCCCGAAGCGTCGGAGTAATGTGGCATGATAATGTCACCTAGGGTGACTTAGACCCACTTTATGCATGCCACGTGTCATCCTGATTCTTTCTTTTGACATGCATTTTGTACCAATTGTGAATTGAAACGTGTCGCTTGTCGGTGGGGCCACATGTCACCACCATATTGTTGACACGTAGCACCCCTGGTGTGCAGTACTAAGTGGACCCCGAAAGTTTGGAAGTTCGATATTTGGGAGAAATTGTGTAGGTTGTTGTAATAACCTCTGAAGCCCGAAGCTCTGGAGCGTCAAAGTCCCGAAACTCCAAAGAAGCATCGTTCAACGGGTTCGCCACTTCAACATTCGAAGGAAATGTTGTGTGGTGTAGATAGAACCTCTGAAGGCTGAAGTTCTGAAGTTTTGGAGCCTCGAAGCTCCGAAGAAGCATTTGTTCAGTAGTTCGTTGATTCTTCATTCAAAGGAAGTAAAGTATGTTGAAGGAGAAACCTCTGAAGCCCGAATTTTTGGAGCCTCGAAGCTCTGAAGAAGCATTTGTTCAGTAGTTCGTTGATTCGTCATTCGAAGGAAGTAAAGTATGTTGAAGGAGAAACCTCTGAAGCCCGAAGTTATGGAGCCTCGTAGTCCTGAAGCTCAAAATAAGTGCCTATCAGCTAGTTCTTGGTCATATCCCATGGTCATATGCAATTAGGGGTCGAAATAAAGGGGGATAATGCTCGAAAATGATTTTGATGAAAGAAAAGGGCTTAGAGAAGGAGCCCGCATATTTCTAAATTGTGCAGACTTGCAATTAAGGGAAAGTATAGAAAGTATGTAAGCCTAAAGTGAGGATTAAGCATAAGTCCGAGAACTAAATTTAGCTCCAGAAGAAGATCACATGTACAAGGATCAACCTCACAGAAAAGACAACTTTCAGATATCCATAAATTCCTACTCGTGACTCAGAATTGAGAAAAGGAGCAATCATTGGAAAGGTCTTGAACAGTAGAATATAATTGTTCACCTAGAAAATTGACCTAGGTAGTCAATTTCTCAGGAAATCAGTAGAAATTAGTCTAATGTATTATTGGACCAGAATGGTTCATAATTTCATGGAATTGTTAAATCAATTATTCTAACAAGTTATGTTGGTTGCACATTTTTGCAGAGTTAACAACAACTAGATTAGAACAAGATCAACACAGTGTGCAGAGGGATGGAAGATACATAGGGGTATTATCACCAAGAATATGAGATCATAGGGATGGATTTCCATATGGGTAATAAAGGTACAAACTCAAATTGACATGGAGAAGGAAAGGAAGAAAGCATGAACTCGGTGGAGATCGTTAAAAATTTTCAAAAGGATGTCCAAAGTTATAAGGTTGATAATGAAAGGCTTATGAAATCCAAAGACTAGTAGGAAGACTTCAACATAAATTTAATGCATAGCTTGGAAAGAATATAAAGGAAGATGGATAAGGAGAATGGCTCATGCAAATCAGGAAGTCACAGGTCCCCTGAGGATAAAGGAAGAAAAAGAAGTGTTAACAAACATCATCATCACTCCCCAAGGCAATCCAATAGGAGAGAACCCAGTAGCTCAAGTCCATCTCCTGTCGAGAAGCATAAGAAGAGGTATGGGTTGGATGAGCTACAAGGAGAAATGAAAAAAATCAAACCTCCTACATTTGATGGTGAGCACAAGAAGGATGAAAATGTAGAGACATGGTTGTTGAGCATGAGAAAGCATTTTCAATTGCATAATTATTCTTCTCATGCAAAAGGAAGAATTTCCATATATTGGCTCAAGGGAAAGGCATCCATGTGGTGGGATCATATTGTGAAGGTGCAACACATTAAAGAGAAAAATGTTACTTAGAGGGAATTCAAGAAGTATTTTGAAAAGAAATACTTGACTAAGAGATACTATGACAAGAAAATGAAAGAGTTATTTGAACTCAAGCTTGGAAGTATGACCATAGATGAATATGGAAGAAGGTTTTTAGAATTGTTAAAGTATGTCTCCTTCATCAAGGATGAGACAGTAAATATTCATAGGTATTTGAGTGGGCTGCCATCCTTCATCAGTGACAAGATATAGTATGTTGATCCCAAAAAAATGGAGGAGACCATAAGGCGAGCTAAATTCCTATATGATCAACATAAAGCAAGGCCAAATTTCCAAAAATCATGGGAAGACAAGAAGAAATATAAGATAGAATAGAGGAAGAAGGGGGATAAGCCACCATTCTTCAGAAATAGTCCTCGGTGACAACCAGTTGTCAGAGATCCTAGAACAATTGAGTCAGGTGGGAAAAGGCCAAGGCAGCCACCTATTCAATGTTGGGGTTGTAAGGGAGATCGTATGTATAGATATTGTCCTCACAGAAGTGAAAAGGTGAGAATTGTTCACAATGTACAGCAAGTTGAAATAGTGGAGGACATGGGCAGAAATGTGTCAAGGATCTATGCAACCCTAGACAACAAGCAAGAAGAGTTCCAGTCACATATGATTGAAGTGGAAGGTATGATAAACAACCAAACCATTGTTATTTTAATTGATTCAGAAGATAGTCATAGTTATATAGATCCTAAGACGGTGGAAAGATTTCATTTTCCAAGAAGAAAGCATGGAAAATTTTGGTTGGTGCAGCTGGCTACTGGAGTCAAAAGAAAAGTTAATGAGATGGTTAAGTCATGTCCATGGAGCATGAATGGACTAAGCACCAGGGAAGATTTGAACATCTTGCCTTTAGGTTCCTTTGACTATATAATAGGTATGGATTGGTTGGACCGACACCATGATATATTAGACTATTATAATAAATCATTTACTTGTTGGGATGAGGAAGGGAACCTAAGGACAGTTCAGGGAATTCCCAGGGAAATAATTCTCAGAGAAATTTCAGCATTGTAGTTGAAGAAATGTTACGGAAAAGGATGTCGAATATTTGCAGCTCATATGGAAGAAACACCTAAGGATAGAGTGCCAAATATTGAATATTATGCAGTCCTAAAATAGTTTGAGGATGTATTTAAATAAATACCAGGATTACCCCCTAAAAGTGAGATTGATTTCTCCATCAATTTGATGCTTGGAGTAGCTCCAATATTCAATACCCCTTACAGGATGAGTAAACCAGAATTAAAAGAGTTGCAAATGCAACTTGAAGAGATTCTAAAGAAAGGGTATATACGCCCAAGTGTGTCACCTTGGGGTGGTCCAGTATTATTTGTGAAGAATAAGGATGGAACTTTGAGACTCGGCATGGAATTTAGATAGTTGAACAAGGTAACTGTAAAGAATAAGTATCCTTTTCCAAGGACCGATGACCTCTTTGATCAGTTGAAGAATGAAAAAATATTCTCCAAGATTGATCTCAGGTTAGGTTATCACCAGGTAAGAATTAAAGAAGAAGACATCAGCAAGACTACTTTCAGAATGACGTATGGGAATTATGAGTTCACAATGGTGCCATTTGGGTTATAAAATTCACCCGCTATCTTCATGTGTTTAATGAATGGTATTTTCAAAGAATACTTAGATAAGTTTGTCATTTTATTTTTGGATGACATTCTTATATATTCTAAGTTGGAGGAAGATAATGAGCAACACTTGAGGATGGTACTACAGGTATTAAGGGAGCATCAGTTGTATACCAAATTGAGCAAGTGCTCATTTTATCAAAAACAAATCCATTATCTAAGACATATCATCCCAGAAGAAGGGATAGCAGTGGATCTGGAAAACATTGAGGCCATTAGAGGATGGTCAGCACCTAAAAATGTGACAGAATTCAGATCTTTCATGGGCCTTGCAGACCACTACAGAATATTTATTACAGGATTCTCAAATATTGCACACTCAATCACTTCTTTGCAAAAGAAGGGAGTGAAGTTTCAGTGGACGTTGGAGTGTGAAAAGAGTTTCCAACACTTGAAGCAATTATTAACCAGTGCTCCAATTTTAAGGATTGCAGACCCAAATGAAGACTTCATTATATGCACAGATGCATGTAAAGAAGGACTTGGTGGAGTCCTCAATCAAAAGGGGTATGTTGTACGTTATGAATCAAGGAATTTTAAGGAGCATGAAAGGAATTATGCCACCCATGACTTGGAGTTGGAATCCATAGTGCATGCCTTGAAGAAGTGGAGGCACTACCTCATGGGAAAAATATTCGAGTTGAGGAAAGACCATAATGGTCTGAAATATTTATTTAATTAGCCAACTCTAAATGCCAGGGAGAGTAGGTGGTTGGAATTTCTCAGTGAAAATGACTTTGATATAAAGCATATCAAAGGGAAAGATAACAAGGTGGTTGATGCACTCAGCAGAAGAGTGCACAATTTTCATGCTACACCCATCAGCATGTACCAATCTGATTTAAAGGACAGAATATTAGAAGCTACAAAATCATATTTTCAATACAAGAAATTAGTGGCAAAATTATAGCAAGGTATTTTGCAGCATAAAATTGAAGACTACAAGTTGGGGAATGATGAAATTCTCAAGTACAGAAGCAGAATTTATGTACCCAATTCCCAAGAATTGAAAAACCTGATATTGAGAGAAATGTTGGACACCCAGGGTATCAGAAAAACCTAATATTGAGAGAAATGTACCTTATGTTGGACACCCAGGGTATCAGAAAACTATTGTAGTTTTCAAGAGCCAATATTATTGGCCATGCATGAAGAAAGAAGTTGTTGAGTACATTGTCAAATGTTTGGAGTGTCATAAGGTCAAGCTTGATCATAGACACCTAGCTGGGTTGTTGCATCCATTACCCATTCCTGAGTGGAAATGGGAAGTGGTCACAATGTATTTCATCACCAAACTGCCCAGAACAAGAAAACAACATGATTCTATCATGGTAGTGGTGAACAAGCTTACCAAAGCTACCCATTTCATTCCAGTGAAGCTCACTCACAAGGAAACTAATGTTGTTGATATTTATATGAATTAAATTGATCGATTGCATGGTATACCCAAGACAATTGTGTCTGACAAAGATCCAAAGTTTACATCAAAATTCTGGAAGGTATTATTTAAAGGATTTGGAACAAATCTAAATTTTAGCACAGCTTATCATCCAGAATCTTATGGGGAAACAGAGAGGGTGAATCAAGTGATTGAGAATATGTTGAGGATGTATGTGATGGATAAAACATCAGAATGGGAAGACTACCTACACTTGATTGAGTTTGCTTACAACAATGGGTGCCAAGAATCTCTAAAGATGAGCCCATTTGAGGCACTTTATGGCAGAAGGTGCAACACACTTGTAATTTGGGACAACCCGGTAGATAGAGCAATGGTTGGGCCTGATTTTCTCAGGGAAATGGAAGAGAAGATGTTGAAAATAAAATAGAATTTAAAGGCTTCTCAAGACAGGAATAAAATCTGTGTTGATAAGGGTAGAACTCCCAGGAAATTTAAATTGGGATATCATGTATTCTTGAAATTGAAGGCCAACAGAAGTTCCTTGAAGTTGGGAAATTGTTCAAAGTTGGTAGCTCGCTATTGTGGGCCATTTGAAATCCTAGAGAGGATTGTACATGTAGCTTATATTATTGCATTACCTGCATCAATGTCTATTCATAATGTATTCCATGTATCATTGATCAAAAAGTGTGTACCTAATACTAATCATGTTATTGATTGGAATGTGATTCAGGTGGAGCAAGAAGGCACTTTTCAGGTGCATCCGGTGTGCATACTAGACTAGAAGATCAAGAAGATTTGGAATCGATTCATAGATATAGTAAAGGTCCAATGGACCTGGTACGGTCCTGAGGATGCGACTTGGGAGCATGACTATGTTATGTGGGTAGAATACCCACATCTTTTTGAAATATTTTGAAACTTTTGGTTGTATATGTGTATATATAATGGGAGGGGAATGTAATAACCCAAGACTGAGCCCTAGATTGTAAATCTAAATATGTGTTATAGGCTGGTGAGCCAGGTTTATTATAGGCCAGCAAGCATATGTGATTATTATGATGGAGAGCCTAGATGCTAAAGGATAGTGAGCCTATTTTTGTATATGTAAACACTCATATCATTAATAAATTATATCGTTGCATGTATACCAACCATGATAAAGAGTATGGGGGACTAAACTCCACTAGGAAGGTAAAGGTAAGGCTAAGAGCCTAGAAAAGGGGGATAAGCTAGAGGGATTATCTCAAAAGGAATATTATAATATTATTCATAAAGGCTATGGTGAGGATAATTATTATATCTTAAGTTATTATGAGAAAGGAAAGGAAATACAAGTGGAGATAAACTATCTCATGTAGAGCCATGTGTCATAAATGGCGCATGTAGATATATGTGGGGGGAAATAGTCCATTTTCCCATTATTCAGACTCGGTTATTCTCCCACTCACTCATACATTCACGCACTCGTCAATTCTCTCCATGGTTCGACCTCTGCATCATTCACACACCCCTAGAGCCTGCACACACTCTGGAGATATACTTGTACTTTCTTGTTATCAGTAGTAACCCATATCCCTCCTACGATGCACAACTCACATGTACTGACCTGAGATAGTGTTGTACCTTTCTGTTGTGAGAAGCACATGTTCCATACCCATTTTATGTTGTTTCCTTCACCTGAGCATGTACCTGGTTGACTAGAGTGTTGGATTGAAGAAGTGAGATGTCAGGCCCGTGGGATTGAAGAGGAAGGTTATCAGGCCTATGAGAAACTCTCTCCATGTGAGATAATTGTTGGTAATTGAATTCCTAAAGGAGGCCAACTATAGCTACAGTGATATGTGACTTCCTGTCTAGCCTATTTTTGAAGCCCTAGAAGGGAAGTGGGGCAGCCGAAGGATTGTTGAGTAGAGAAGGGGCACACTTCCTAGGGTGGGACAGGCATGTGGGGAATGAAAGGTTGTAGGTTATTTTCTTGAGTTGGCACCTATAATGACATCCTTCATGTTGACTCCGTAACCTCATCCTAGATAGGAATCCCTTTACGCAGGTGGAGTTTAGACCCAGCTTAGGGGTGACCCACTACTGAGAGCTTTGAGCAGCATGGTCTAAGGCAGGAAGGTTCGTGGAAGGTCTGCACACAGTTGGTGGTCTTCTCAAAAATATAATTATCAATTGTGTGGCTAATTACTTGTTGTGTATTTATACATGTGTCTTTACTTATGGTTTTTTCCCATGTATGCTTCATGTATACATTTTACTGTTGTTTTTCGCATGATTCTGTGTAGTTTCAGAATATTTATGTCGGTTTAAATTTATATACTAGGAATGATTTTTTTACATGGAATATCCCAGTGGCCTAAGGTTGGGGATGCTACAAACACAATGTGATTCGATTCCACCAAATTGAAAATTAGTTAATGACCTTAAGTCCCAATTATTTCCCTTGCATTGAATATTATTTATCTAAGTTCAAAACACTTGGAATTTTACTTCAAGACATTAACATAGATATAAAGGATGACCAATGCATATATGTTATTCTTTCTAAGCTTGGTAGTGCATATTCTATCTTTGTATCTACCTTTTTTTCCACCATAGAATCTCTAGGGGGTGCTTACCAAGCTCCCACTCTTGAGTCTTTTTGTGATTCTATTATTAGAGTGAAAGATAATCTCTAGAAACTTGGAGTGATTAGCACTAAAAGTACATCTAATAAATCCTTAGTGGCCCAGTGGAAAGAGAAAATTAAGCATATAAAGAAGAAACATCCTTGCAACAACAAGAAAAGCAAGGGCCCCAAACCCTCTCAAACATCTTCTACTCCCAACGGTGACAAAGGATCAAAAACAAAAAGTAAGAAGACTGACATGAATTGTAATTTTTGTAGGTGTGATAGTAATCTAGATTCTAAATGTTTTAAAATATGGAGGCCTTAGAAGCAATAATGAAGAAGCACAACATTAATCTTGATTATTGTGCTTCTAATTCTTCTTCTCATGGACACGCACTTTTTTCTTCTAGTTTCTCCTTCAATGAAACATCTATTTCTTATTCTAATGAGTGGCTTATTGATTATGGAGAATCTTATCATATGTCTAAGTATATAGCCATTTTTAATACTCATAATGAATGTAACATAACAAATATTTGTTGGTGATGATAGATCTCTTACTGTTGTAGGGTCTAGAATAGTTTAGGTAGATAATGGTCATTTCAATGGTGTATTGTGTTTTCCAAGTATTTCATGTAACCTTCTATCAATATATTATATCACTTATTTAGGTGAAGGTAAACCAGTAGATTTTTCACCTCACCAAGAAATAATAAAGTATTTAAAATATCCTAAGCATTTCCTAGACATCAAAAATTTTGATGATATTACCAAGTTGTACAAATTTGAGAACTTTGGGTCATCATCTTTTCCATCAATTTTTGTTGCTCATAGCAATGACTTGAGCAAAATTTGGCATGAGAAGTTTGGTAATCTAATCTTTCACTCATTGCAACAATTATGTAATCAAAATATGGTGACTGGTCTTCCTCTCATTTTTTGTAGAGATGGTGTTTGTGCCATTTTTTATCTTGGAAAACACCATTGGGACGGTTTTGAAAAACACACCTCTTGGCATGCTTAAACCTCTTTGCATATTGTTAAAAGTGATCTGTGTGGTCTTATTTATTCTCCTTATTTCTCTCGATGCAAGTACTTATTAACTTTCATTGATGACTTCTCCAGACACACTTGGGTTTACTTCTTAAAACTTAAGAGTGAAATTTTTGGCATGTTTTTTTCCTACAAGGCCCTTGTAGAAAAACAATTTGGACATCAAATAAAAAGGTTGAGAACAGATAACGGCAGTGAATATGTGAACAACAAATTTACAACTTACTACAATGCACATGGCATTCAAATGCAACATACTATTCCATATACACCTGGGAACCTATTCAGGGCCTAACATGAACCTGATTTTGAAGACTGGACAATTAGCCATCCTATGGACTTATTTCCATCTACTAAGACATGTAGGTACCCAACCATGATGCTCTTTAGTTCTCTAGGAGAATAGTATGGATAAAGGATGTATTCAATGCAATCTTACATTCTTTATGCACATTTTGAAGAATCAGGGCACTCCCATGAAGCTCAATGCCATTCTCTAGGTTTACATATCCGTCCTCTTCAATGACGACTAGGAGAATAACCCTACATTTAAAAGAAATTATATCAGTCTCAAAGGAGGACTATTTATTTCTACAGCTTCATTCTCTTCTTACATTCCTTCAACCTAGAGAAGATACAATGATGTTGTATTGATGAGTTGAGTTCATACAAAAAGCACTAAATGCAAACTCAGACTAATTTTTATTGAGCTTGAATATTTTTTTTATAGATTTATATTAGAAAAATAACTCAACATACCAAGGAGACGAAATCTCTCCAAACCCTACAAACTAGGATCTAAGCACAAGACAAGGGATAACTTGAGAAATCATCTCAACTATTCCCATAAAGATCTCAACTATCCCCTAAGACTAGGAAACCAAAAAAAGGATTCGACAATGAATCCATAATCTCCTAATTATAATACTTGGAGATTAAAATACATATCCAAATGGTAGGGACTAAAATCCCTATCAAGAATTTCTCAAATCTCTTGTTCGCATACTCCCCCCCCAATGCAAATACATATAATTTTAATATCCTTCCTAGACAGTTTCTCAACTAGGGACTTGAAATCCTAAAAGTGATCAAAGACCTTTGATTTTTTCTTAATAAAGTACACCCATGTATACCTTGAATAATCATCAGTGAAGGTATAGGCATATTCATCCCTACTAATAGAAGGATGAGGAAATGGACCAATTAGATCACTGTGAACTAGCTTCAGAACTTTGGTAGCTCTCCATTTTTTCCCTTGTCAAAATTTTCCTCTGGATGCTTGCCAAGTATGCAACCTTGATAGACATTTTTATAAAAATGGACATTTGGAAACCCTCTAACCATGCTTTTCTTGTTGATTTGTTGTAAATAGCAGTAATTGAGATGGAAAAAATACTCGTGCCCCAATTTAATAACCTCATTTGAGTGAGTGAGAATCACAATAGACAAAGACCTAATAACAAATTTAGAGAAAATATACAGTTGAGACTGATGATTAGGTTTACCAACAACAACTATAGCACCATTCATTATCTCACTAATGACCATAGAACCAAGTGTGAAATCATCTCACTTACGTGAACCAACATGAGTAATGTAGTATATAGAGAGGAGAGTGGTTGACAATGAAGGTGCATAAAGAACATTATGAAATGTCCCATCATCCACATCAATGTATCATCTCCCTCGGACATCAATAGCAGTATTACCCCCCATTAATATAGTTGGCATAGTACAAGGCTCTATAAATGAAAAGTCACCTTTAGATGAAGCCATGTGGTGTGAAGCACTTGATTCAAGTACCCATGAAGAAGGATAAGTTGCAAATTCTACAAGTGTTGGATCTAGGTCCTTTCTTTTCCCTTTTATTTCTTGTTCCTTTTAAGACTAGTTTGTTAATGAATTCTACTAAACAAAATCAAACACATTAATATTACTCTTATCAATGATATGAGTAAGATGATTAATTTGCTTCTTCATACACTTGTGTTCATCATTCCTAATCTTATTGCAATAATCACATTTGACCCTTTCATTCTTAAGTTTTTCACAATTCAAATTAATGAGAGGCCTCATAAGAAAATTTGAATTCCTACTCCTTTTTCTAATGGTCCTTTTTATCTTCATGTCTCTAATTTTTTTTGTGACATTGTTTGAGGATTTTGAGGAATCCTTAGTGCCCCAATTTGTAGCAAGGGTGCTTTGAATTTCTTTAAAGCACCCATATGTATAAACTTATCTTGCTCCCTAGTCAACACAACAGCAAAATCATCAAGGGATGCCATCTTCCAAGTAGTTCCAAAAGAATTATTGGTGCATGGAATGTGGAAATGAAAGTAGAGTAATCGGTTCCATCTTAACACATCATGCTTCCCAAACAATTCTTCCAAAGTATTCCATATTTGATTGGGTAAACTACCAAATTTAATTTGGAAAAGAAGATGAGGAGAGATGGAGAGACATAATAAACCATAGGCTTCATCACATTTGTTAAACCACTTCATAATTTCATCATCTGGTATAGGTTCAAGTTTAATTCCCATCATGATTCTAAATATGCCTCTACTCCTTAAAAAAATAGCATATTTGATTTCCACTCATGGTAATTAAATGGTGTAAGAAGGGAAACTTGACTTTAATCCATTACTATAGGATTCATGCTACTATGGAATATATTTTTGTAGTTGAGGGAAGGAATATTCGGAACAATGAACCTACTATGGAAATGTGATTTCTATAGTAGAAATCTAGTTTCTTTAAGGCCATGAAATAAACTATCGGACAAAGCCTTATGTAGCTTAATAGAAGAGTGTTTGCAACACCGTGAAGTGACTATAGAATAGAGACTCTAGTATTGTAATAGAGGGATGCCTTCAACGATGTGAAAGATACTAAAAAATAGAGACTTCAATAGCATAAAGAAAGAGTGCTTTCAACACCACAAATATATTATGTAATAGTGACTTATTTAGCATAATAGAAGTGGGTTGCCACACCAAGAAATTGTCTCCTAATCATGCATGCAATTTTTTACTGCACCATGAAGAATTTCCTTAGGTAAGTAGGTGATATTTTCATCGATATCCACATAGTGTTCACTAATAAATTGAGCCACAACAAACCCCCTAAGGAACTAGATGTGTTGCCTACAACAAGACTTCTCCTTAAAATGTCTTAGGCTTTGATATCATGTGAGATTTGGTTGAATAACCAAAACGCAGAAATGTTATTGCCTTTGGTTGCATATTAGAGATGCAATGGCTATAAAACCACCCAAGATCAAGAGTCTAAAGAAAATAACATAGCTCGAAGTAAAACTAGACTATTGCAAAAGAGTATTTCTATGCTCATTAATTGACGTATCTACAAAACAATATTGGTCTAAGTAGTACAAATGAAAGTGTTTGCTAGAGAGGTTCTATAAACAAAGGAATGCTATGAATCTCTCATTAAAGAAAGGAAGAAAAAAATATATAATTAAGATTAATTTCTTGTGTGTATGAAAGCACTAAAGAAAACAATCCATACAAGGTAAAAATAACACTAAAGCAAGTGCGTTGAAGTAAGCAAGTACATGTGCATATGCACCAACACTTATAGATAGTTGTGTAGTTCACATAATTTGATAGGTACATGATTCAAATACAACTAAATGTGTTTGTCTACCCTATCTCTGACTTTCAAGTAGCAATATTGGGTGATAAAACTATTTCATGTGATGGGAAATAGCATAAGGTAGAATTGACTACCAATTAAGTTCACCAATATTGCCATGGTAATCAGGGAGTAAACATTGCCTTAGGATCCCAAGGTCTTTCCACAGTAGGTACAGTGGCATTAAACCTATAAAAACAATTCTTAAGATTTATGATAATGGAAACAAATACAAATTTTATGGTATAAAAATCCCACCAACCCAAATAGTCTCATCTAACAAAATGAAGAAAATGATTAGGAAGGGATCACAAGACTATGTTTTACATTGTTTCTCAATGGAAGGGGTAATTGATGAAATAAATAATCCCATAGGATTATATGCAATACTTGGGAAATATAATAACATTTTTAAAGACTTACCTTGAGGCCTCTCTCTGTAATGATATATATATAGATCATAGAATTAATGCCTAGATCAACTATAGTTAGGATAAAAGCTTACAAGTAGTCGCATAGTCACAAAATATAAAGTAAATGTTAGGTTTAAGATTTGTTTTTTACTATAGCATAATAACTTGAAGGAAGAGTCTATATTTAGCACCAGTCATACTTATAAGGAAAAAGGATGGTTCCTATAGACTCTATATTGACTATCAAACGTTAAATAAAATTACAATTAAAGATAAATTTTTCATTCCATTTGTGGATAAACTCTTAGATGAGCTTCATGCTATTAAATATTTCTCCAAATTTAATCTGAAACTAAGTTATTACCAAATAAAAATATTTCTCCAAGCTTAATCTGAAACTAGGTTATTACCAAATAAAAATATTAGCAAAGGGCATTCCCAAGATAGCTTTATGTACTCATGAGGGCTCGATGAAGAAATTTTATTAGGGAGGAAATGTTGATGAAAAACCATTTACATGTAAGAGAGTACTAACATCATTTTTTCCAAAAACACTAAACAAATATTATTATTTCCATGATTTGGATTACCTCATTAACATTTTATGGATTTTCCCTTTAATAAAGAGAATATAATATTTAATAAAGAGAATATAATATTTCCATGATTTGGATTATTTCAATCACATTTTATGAGAATATAATATTTAATAAAGAGAATATAATATTTCCATGATTTGGATTATTTCAATCACATTTTATGGATTTTCCTTTAATAAAAAGAATTTGATTTATTTTTAATAAAAAGAATATAATATTTCCATAATTTAAATTATCTCAATGACATTTTATGAATTTTCCCTTTAATAAAGAGAATTTGATGATTTATTTTAGCCTTGAAAATAGAATAATTACATTCAAACCAAATAATCCAAGTAACCAACCTTGGAATCCATGGTGTCGCCCCCTTAGTTGTGAACTAAAATTACGTTTTGTTCATTATGATCCATGTAACCAACTTTGGAATCCATGGTCTCACCCTAGTTGTGAACTAAAATTACCTTTTGTACATCCTACTAGTTCAGAATTGCCATCATCAACCAAATGGTAACCCGGTGTGGTATGTATTGGGCATAAGGGTAATCTAATTAAAATATTATCAATGCTTTCAAAATAATTTTGACACATTCAAGCATTAAAAGTTCTATAATATCACATTCACATTGACATATATTCTCTCATGTAAGATTGCATATATTCTCTCATGTAAAATTGCATTTTGCAGGTTAAATGTTAAAGAAATATGTGATCTTGGAAAAAAAAAAAAAAAAAAAAATAGTTAGATTTCAAACAATCGTGGATGAGACATTCCAAGTTTGAATTTTTTTCATTAATTACATATATGTCTTCCTTAAAAAAAAAGCTAGCCAAAGACTATCATCTTACATTTGTTGAGACCATGAATAATTATACAAGATATATACTTTTCTTATCATGTCATAATTGGATCCATATACTTTTGTTATCATGTCATAATTGGGATCCAATCTTTTTACGAAACTTTTTTGTTATCATGTCATAATTGGGATCCAATCTTTTTACGAAACTTTTTTGTTATCATGTCATAATTGGGATCCAATCTTTTTAGGAAAATTTTCTAGGAAACTTTTCTAAATTGGTTAGGAGTTTGGAATTTCTCATCTTCAAAAACACAATATAAATATTAATGATTTTTTTTTCCACAGAAAATTTTTCTTTATATTCAATAAAAATATAAAAGTGTACATAACACGTCTTTTACGCCAAATGAAAGGTAATAATTGGCCCATGTGAAAATATCAAAAAATTAATAGTATCTTACTGTCTAATATCAAATCCCACAAAAAATTTCCAACTATGCCATTGGGGCCCCCAAATTACAAAAAAACACTATTAAACTACACCGCCAGTAGACAATGGGGTGAAAGCGCTCTAGGCTTAATATAAACTTAAGTGCATAGTTGGGCCCTCGTGACCCTCTTCACATAAGTAGTAAGCTATGGATCCTGGATGCTTCATAAGCGTTTGCTTTGAAAGGAAATCTGTCTCTTGATTGTCTCCCCTGTAAACATGGCCAAAAGAGATGTCCCTGAATTGTTTAATGAGGTCTGCAATTCTTTCTTTCCAGCTCTCCAAGGTGACCACATGTAGCGATCCTTTTCCTTTTATCCAATCAATGACGATTCTATAATATCCACGTAGATCTCAGAAATAAAGAGTCGAGAGGCTAAAGTTAATAACGCCCATACCCCCACAAGTTCAACTCTAGTGCTAGATCTGGCTCCATAGTTTATCATCCACTTGTAAAAGGTATGTTCCTTAATTTTAATTACTCCACCCGCTCCACTGTATATACCGCTCTGTTGTGAAGCTCCATCAAACCATCCTATGATATTTTGTCCAGACAACACGTCTTTATGAACTCTCGAAATAGGGATATGAATATGTTTCTTATTGGCTTCTAGTGCAGCCAGAGCTAAGTGAATCACCTTTTGATATGAGGGAATATGGTATTTGAAAATAACTAAGTTCCTTTCTAACCAAATGTACCAACATATGTAAACTAGTAATGTTGGGGCCGAGCGGTTCTGAGCATACCAGAAATTCATATAGTCCAGAAAGGAGGACCCGCGCCACCCGATAGAGGAAGGGTGTGTCACGTTTAATACTTCCCAAACCCAAGAGGTGAAGGAGAAATGTATAAAAAGTTGATTTACTAACTCACCCAAAATCCTGCACAGTAGGCAAATGCCAGGTCCCACATGTCCTCTATGTTGTAGATTATTCCAAGTAAGGACTCTGGATTCCACCACTAACCAAAAAAAAATCTTGAGCTTTAGAGGCCAATGTCAAGTCCACGCTCGCTTTCTCCACCCACTAGTTCTGACCAACCACTTCAATGTCATTAAGGAGTTATACATGTTCTTCGTTGATGTCTCCAGCTTTTGATGATCATTATGGAGTTAAGCCACTGGCTTTCAAGCTGGGGGCATACCGAGCTTGGTCTTTGTTCGTTCTCATGCTCGAAAAAAACATGAGAATGTAACCGAGTAGACTTTTATCACTTTTTCGGACTCTCATGGTTACATGAAAAAGGAACCCCTTGGAGTTGTCTTTGAGCTCTTTTCAGACTCTCTAAACATGAAAATATTGTCGAGTGATCTGGCTTCCTTTCCCACTCGTTACAAGGTTTGAAAGGGCGTCTTTTGAGTGATAATTTATCTCTTTTTCGACCTCGCAAGACTAACATTACGAAAAAGGACAACATTGGATTCGTCTTTAAGTTGTTTTCAGACTCTCTAAATATGAAAAACCACTAAGTTTACCTTTTATGGACTCGTTAAACGATCATACATTGAAGGGCCCATATGGGACCGAACCCTTACTTCTTTCAGTTTGTTAAACCAAGGAAGAGGGACTTACCGAAGGTGAGTCATATTGAGCATGTGTTACCCTCCTCGAGCTCGTTAAATTAAAAAGAGGTACTCGTCTATCTAGATGGGGGGGAAATTGAAAAAAGCAAGCCGAGCAGTTTTTGAGAACACTACCAGTAACTCTTACGGTCACCCTTGAACATGGCACTTTGTCTTTGCACGCATTTTAATCTGTTGAACCTCTGCACTGAGCCAATCCTCTAAGTTTCTTTTATTCCTTTGGGTCACCTAACGAAAGTCACAACATCCATTGCATTATCGTGTTTTGGTCCATGTCAAGTTTCTACTATTGTGCCTCAATGTTCAAGGGAAGTATCTACCTCGAGATTCAACCATCACAAATATCTTGTTTCAATACCCGTGTCAGTCCATGTTCATTTGATATACCAATTACATCTATGTGACAGTTTCGTGTCATTGATGGGGGATACATCAAGGCCCTCCTTCGACAAGTCTATTCCTGTCAACTTCAACACATTATCCGGGAACTAGAATTAGAAACCAGTTAGTACCTTGGGACCTGCATGCCTCAATGGAAGGCCTCCTCGTGTCCGACAATGGGTTTAAATCATTGACCCCTAATCGAATGATTCCACGGATGTTCGACTTCATCTCATTCATTCACATTCGTCGGGATGTACTAGAGTACCTTGGGAATCATTGACATCAATGGTGATCTCCCTCGTGCTTGTTAACGGTTTACATCATTGACCGGTAATCAAGTGGTTTCTGCCATGTTCGACATCAGAACATCTATTCACATGGTTAGATTCATACTACATCGGGATCGGTAAGAAGACCCTGTGTTGAGTTTTCACCCTTATGTATACTTTTCCCAGGTTGCGAAGGAGCTTCTTTTGGACTATGACACATATATTGTTACATAGATCCACTTTGTATTAGTCGTGGCTATGTCTTGTCATCTTGTAGATCCATTGTGTATTCCTCGTGGCTATGATTAGTTCAGGTCATAGGAGTATAGATCCACATTGTATCTGCAGTGGCTATACCATCTTGTCAATATAATTATGTATGTGCGGTGTATTTTATGGCGGTCATACCTAAAAAGTCTTTATCACTCAAGCATAGGTATGCCTACCTTGGGTTTGAAACATGTCATAATATTTGTTTAATGGTTGTGTGCATCTTTTTCCGGTTTCTTTGCATCCATACCCTTGCTCGAAAAAGTCTACAAAGTACTTCAGTCATCATCGTCTTCTAACTTCATACTTTGGGGGGCAATCTATTACACATCAAAATTACTCACTTCGATAGTGTCGCAAGTGTCGTCATTACAAGTTTTGTAAGTGTCGCATATTGTCCGCAAGTGTTATATATTGACCACAAGTGTTGCAAGTGTCATAAGCATCATACTTCCATCTTGCCCATGTCGTGCCTCTAACGACATCACAAAGACACTTAAGACACCCCAAAGACTAGTTTGGAAGAAGAGAAGTCACTTGACAGGGATTACAAACCGTTTGACACTGAAAGAACCACTAAAAATGACTTTTGGAGAGGAGCGCTCCCCTACCCACTGTCAGGGAGTGCTGGCGCTCCCTGAGCCTCTTTAGGGGAGTGTCTGAGTGCCTTGTGCACCCTTTTGGGGGAGCGCTACCCTTTTTTTAGCAAATTATGGGTTTGTTGAGGCAAATAAGGGAAGAATCCCTCAATTCCTAAAGGTAGTTGGATTCGAATAGATGGTCAAGGCATGATCTTAGGGGAGATCCTCAACTGAAGGAGAGGAATCCTCAACTTATCCCAAATATCTCTCAAGTGGTTGGACCTCTCCAAGGTTATATAAGGAGGCCTTCTCATGGTGAAAGGTACATGGAAAAGATTGGATATGTGAAACTTATGATCTCATGAGCGAGATATCATCAAAGAAATCAGTGTATATTACTTTAGAAAAGGGGTTGGACAAGGAGAACTGGAAGAGGTTGTTGCACCTTCATTCAAAGGATTGTAAGTACGTTTACTTGTTCTCATTAATATAATCAATGCTTGGCCTATTTATTTCAAACATGTGCTTGTTCCACATGACTTTGTCTCCAGTAGATGGATCTATGTTTGAGCTAATCATAGTAGAGTAGGAAGTCTTTTGTACCTTTGTTTGTTTTACAGGACCTATCAAGAAGCTCAGGATCGAAGCTCAACTAGGACTTTGCAAGGACAAACGTCGCCAATAAGGTACATATATTTCTCCTTCTCTTTCATTTATTAGCTTGATTAGATCTAAAAGGAAGTCAGTGTCCATGTTAAGAACTTTTCTGTCTTGGCCTTAGGAGTCTAGAGACCAAGAGGGAATCCACTTGTCCATAGGGGGATTCACCTACAACAGAAATTGGCGACTCCACTGGGGAGGAGCTCTGATTTTTTTTTCCATTCCCAGATCTTGTTTTGGCCCTTTGCCCACTGATTTTATCCTCTCCATATTTTCTTTTTTATTCTTAGATTGGTTTGATTGCCTCTTTATGTCATCATGATCACCCTGATTGACTGAATTTTCTTGAATTTTTGAGTTTTTGGGAACTTTTCTGAGATTTTGTAGCAGAGCGCTCCCCTGCCCTTGTTAGCAGAGTGCCAACACTCCCTGGTGGTCTTACACGGAGTGTTGGAACGCTATGGTACCCCTTACACCAGAGTGTTATCCCATTTTCAGTGAAAAACCCTCTAGTTTTTCAATTTCTGGGTTCAATTTTGTCTTTTTCATTTGCTCAAAGTCTCATACTCTCAATCCATCTTTTTCATTGGCTTTCAACACCTTGTTTTCTAAGGATTCATCCTCTTTTGTTTGGATTTTTTGACATTTCTCCTTACTTTGCAATAAATCTTTGTCCTTGACGATTTGGAGTCCATTTGTCGTTTTCTTCTCGTTTATCTGAGTGAGTGAAAACTTTGTAAGGAGTTTCAAAGGTCTTTTGTACTTTTATTTATGATCTTTGAGTCATATTGTCCAAGATCTTTCTCCTTCCTTTTGAGTTTTTGGCTTTTTGTTTCTTGTTTGATCATAACAAGGGTGTCTTTTGGTTTATGTGAAGTTTGCTTCCAGATTGCTTAAATCTTACAACTCTTGAAGTCCGATTAGCATAAGAAGCTTTACATCTACTGGTTATTAGTCACATACAAAAAGTTTAACATTGCATTGGATTCCTTATTGAGGACTATTGCATGAGGTCATTTCATCTTGGTGTTTGACAGTGAAGGGAAAATCCTTCTCCTTCCCTTAATTAGACATTCATTGAAAAAAAAGATTGCTTATCATTTCTTATGCATGTTTTGGGAACTGAGTCATAATATCATCAATCTTCACTCTCATACACCTTTGAGTAAACAATAGACACTAAAATCAATGCTTAACTAAAATTTATCATACTTTTTACATATTTGTTAGCAAACCTACATTAGTTTAAGGTGTAGGGCTTTGGAATAGGTTGAAAGGATAACTTTCCAAAGCTATCAAACAAATTTAGCATCTTGCGATAGGGAGAGAAAATCCCATTGTCGTATAGGATTTCTAGGATCCCCCTCTCACACAGGGGTTACGCACAAGGTCGCATTCAGGAGAATTACAGAGATTATGCCTCTATGGTTCAATTGTTTGTAGTGGTCGGATCGTATATTAGGGTCACTTGAGGGTATACCCACGACTATGTGTGGGAGCCTCTCAAGTTTATTTTGGACTTGTTATCCTGCCCATACGTTCGGATCGGACGATCGACTGTACCTGCCCAGGAGCTGACTGTGAGTTGGTGACCTTAGTAGCCATAATCTTTAGGGTCTCACACAAGGTGACAGTGAAGGGAAGTCTCACTGTACCTGGAACAGATGTTGGTCAAACTCAATCGGGCTCCTTGGAGGGTAAATCCACAATTACTGCGTGGAATCTTGCACCAAGGCGTAATTCCATTAAGTAGGTTGCCAACATAACTAATCCACACGCTCTACCCCTGCCTCTTCCTATTTTTATCTCACGACGTTGGATTTCATCACCAACTAGTGGTTTCATTGTGGGAAGATTTTGTTTGATTGTTTGCTTCTTAGATTCATAGCGTCTGTTGGTTGTGTTACTTAGTGGACCTTAGGTCGAGTTAGTGTTAATGGCATCAAATCCTGAGAGTACCAATGGAGGAACCCCTTCTCCTGGGAAACCTTATATCTTTCCTTCGTTTGGAAACTTTGTTCCTCTGTACATTGCCACATTGAGTCTTACGAGACTCACCATCGGATTACCGGTTTAGTTATTCCCCACTCCGGTGATCTCGAATCCTCCCAATGTTTCAAATTCACCTAATACCTTATATGTCATTACACCACCCACACATCAACCTGATGTCGACTTTTCACCTTCTTCACCCATTAATTCTCCTTCCCTTTCTCCTTCTTCGCCCAGTGAAATCTCTAAAGAAAGTAGTCAGGTTGATCAAAAGAAGAAGAAATGAAAAGAGAAGAAGAAGAAGAACCTGAAAAGGACCAAGGCTCCAACAACATCATATGTTTAATCCCAGCAACCAATTATTGTTAATAGTACTAGGAGTGTTGATAAGGTCAACAAGATTAAAATGAAGAATCTGAAACCCAAATTCCCTTGCAGTCTTTGTAAGGGTGACCACTTTCTAAGGGATTTCCATGGTATTCCCAAGGTCTTAGAAATGTGGTCCTCCACGTCATCAGCCTCTACTAGACATGTTGGTTATGACCCGTCAACTAGTGATGTTCAGGTTGGTAAGAAGAAGACAACTGTCAAATTCCCTTGTATGTGATGCAAAGGTGATCATTATTCTCACCTTTGTCCTCACATGGATGAGGATTCTTCTCTTTTGGAAAAACTTCAACTTCCAAAAGGATATCGTAAGATTTCCCCCAATCCATCGTTAGTTGATGGACTGGTCAATCCGGTTCCATCCCCAGTCAGTCTGGTTGATCAGGTGGTCAATCTAGTTTCCTCCTCGATTGAACCACAAACCCAAGTAGTTGATCCAGTTCCATCATCGATCATCCCTACTCTTCATCAAAAGAGTATAACCCAAGTAGTCGATCTATTTTCATCCTCGGTCGACCCCATTCTCCCATTAGAGAGTGACACCAAAGCGGTCGATACATTTCCACCCGTTGACCCCATTCTCCCCTTGGAGAATGAAACCCAAGTGGTCGATCTGGTTTTGTCATCGGTCGATCCCACTCCTCCTTTGACGAGTGCCAAAGTGCCTGATCCAATCCCTTCCTCGATCAGTCCCACTTTTCCTCTGAAGAGTGCCTGCGTGATTGATTCGATCCCATCATTGATCAATCCCACTCTTCCTCTAAAGAGTGCATGTGTGGTCGATCCGATCCCATCATCGGTCGATCCTACTCTCCCTCTAGAGAGTAAACCTGATACTACCCATGTTTTTCTCATTGATACAGAATCTACCATGTTGGGAGGCATTCCTCATTCTCCCGCGAAACCCCCTCCAAGCAATGAGGCTAGCCTTTTTGATTGGGGTGCACTAACCGGACCTCGTCTTCCTTCTCACATTCCTTTCCAGATTACAGTACAGTTTTGTGGTCGGGACGTTCCTCAAACGCTGATAGATGAAGGTGCGTCCATTAGTATTTTGTCCTCTGTTGCTTGGCATGCTTTGGGTTGTCCTTAGCTTACGTCGGTTACATAGAATCTGTTGGATTTTAACAGAAGAACTAATCAACCTTTAGGGACCCTTCCTCAGTTTTTGGTAACTTTGGGAGGGAAAACTGTCTTTATTGATGTCATGGTAGTCTGAGACCCCCTTGGATTTCGCTTTACTCCTTGGGAAGGATTATGTTTATTCCATGAAAGTTGTTGTGTCCACTCTTTTTCGTGTGATATCTTTCCCTCACGATGGAAGAGTTGTGACTATTAATCAACTTTCCTTCATCGGTCCTGACTAGATTACCTCCCTGAATGGTTCTTATATGATGACAGTATCGCCCCCACCGCATGTCAATTATGTGATGTTGTCTCCCATGACTTCGACTCCCAATGATTTGGATCCGGTAGTTGACATGGTGATCTCTTCAGTAGGGATATTGGAGCCTGATCTCCTTGCCCCTGTCGCAACCCTCGACATGTGTTCCTTCTAGATTGATTTTCTTCCATCCAGTGAAGACATCTTGGAAGCCATGACCAAGTTTTGTCCCTTGATGTGGTGTCCTCAGTGAAAAGTGCCAGCAGATCAAGTGAGGTTGTCGCTCCCCAAACTTCAACAGCAGAAGTAGTGAGATTTAAATTCTCGACGATAACCAAATCTCCTTTTTCCAGAAGACCCATGTCATCCACCTTTTCCCAAAAACGCTTGCACTCAAGACATGTTCCATAAACATTTAGAAAATTGATCCTTCTATGATCAGAAACACAGAGCCCTGTCAACAGGATACTAGCAAAACTTAAGAAAGGTGATAATATAAAAACCTTTGGATCCCAAGCCACTAGTAGTCCGTCTGACTTCTTGAAATCATTTACATCACAAACCAACGAGTCTGGTCTTAAATAAATCACAAACGAATGAGCATTTTCCTTGAAAAATAAAGTCTCTTGTAAGAATATAATGTCGGGCAAAGTTTTGGATAAAAATCTTCTCATGGAGGTATTTTTCAAGAGTCCCCCAACCCCTCTAATGTTCAAGGAGAGGAGGATCATGATTTTTCCCGTGCAATGGATTTCATGCCTCTAAGTGCCCTCTAATATAGAGATGAATCTAGAAGTTGTGCCAAAAAACATAGGTTGGTTCCTAGCTTCTTGCAGGTGCTCCTGGTTTTTAATGGAGAAAGCTCCAGCCCAAGGCCTCGAGACCATGCTAAATATGACCCGTTGGGATCCCCAGTGCTAGAGGAAGCCCCAAGCGCACCCCTAGTCTTAGAAACCTTATAAACTGCCTTACCCATGTACGTCTGAAGTGCAATAGGATCAGTGATCTCCCTAATAAGAGAGATCGAAGTATTTATCATGTTATCCAATACCGAGTCACTGGATATGACCCCGAAAGACCTTTGTCCTAGACAAAAATCATCTACAAAAGTTTTAGTCGAGGTACAAGACGACAATGGATCAAAGATGGTTACAGTCTTAGGTAAGGGTTCCACAATAGCCACTAACCGGGGTGGTAATGGAGCGGTAGAAACAGGGTGTTTCCCCAAGTGTGGAATCGACTGTGGTAACCAGTTAGATGAGTGAGAGCTAACCAGTTGGTCCCCTAGAGATCGTTGTCTAGGAAAACAAGAATATACAAAAATTTTAGTCAGGGGAAAAGCTAAAAAAGGCTCAGAGAAGTTTACAGGCTTAGGTAAGGGTTCCACAAAAGCAACAGACTGGGGTGGTAATGGAACGGTAGAAACAGGGTGTTACCCCAAGTGTGGACTCGACTGTGGTAACTAGTCAAACAAGTGAGAGCTATCCAGTTGGTCCCTCTCCTAGGAAGTTAGAGAAAAATAAAGAGATGGAAACATAGACTTGAGCTTACCGATAAACATGGAGGTCGATCTCCCAACTTCATCCTCCTCACTCGGAGCAGCATAATCCCTCACGTCCTATGGTTCCTCCAAATCCATGTAATGGTCCTTATAGAATTCATCCCAATTCTCCTCAAGGTTCGGAGGCCTCTGTGCCGAGTGACAATCTTTTTACAGATGTCCAGTGCATCTGCATAGGGAGCATTGAAAAGGTACCCCTAGGTAATCCATACGTTGAACAAAGAGATGTCCTCTCCAGTAAATCTCCAAGGATTCATGCAACCCTGCGTGAATATCCACCTCAACAAGTACTCTGGCCATGCGTTTATCTATAGACCGAAGGGCATCTTCGTCTACTCTAATGAAGTGGTCCAACACATTACCAATATCCTTGAGTTCCCTGGAGCTCCATAGCTGCAAAGGGAGCCCTGGATGAAGCACCTAGAGATGGAAAAAACTAAAATACTCAAAGTTAGGATCGAAGTGAATGCGCCAACTTTTGAGCATTAAGCTCCCTCCCTTGTAGCCCCAAAACTTTCCAAGAATGAGTTATGTGTCCTCGAGGGTTTTGAAGACGAACATCATCCAACCTCTAGGCAAATAGCACACCTCCGACGAATATCCTAGGACTAGTTCCCAGGTATTCGCCATCCAGGCAACCAAAGGGATTTTACAGTGTGACTGATAGGTGTATCTCCCCACCAGTGCACACATGGAAAGATTGAAGGAGTCCTCCAAGCCAACATCATCCCCTATAACCATCCTCCTCTTTGTTTTCTTCAGCTTCCACACCTTTGTTGCATGTTTCATCCTCCCCCTCTATGTAGTGCTTCGACCTCCCGTAGTCGTTGTAGGTATGTCATTCAGGGGAAGTGTAGAACTAGAGAGCTTAGCAGCCCATTCAGGGGGAGTTAAGGTTTGTTAATGCAAGAGAGGACATGATGAAGTTTAATCAATGACTCATGTCCAATATTTGAAACTCCCCCTGTGAGTAAAATAAATCAACCTCCACCTGTGGTCTTCACCTGTCGTCTTAAAAGAGAGGTTATGTCATCTTACATCAATACGTGAGAGGCCCTATTGTAACTCTGTCAGAAATTCTACCATATCTGTCGCGGTGTATAAGAAGTGACTCATAGTAAAAACCAAAATGACCACATGCCAGTGTTGAGGGATAGGGCCCCAGTCAAAACCCTGCCATTAAAAATGCAACCCACAAAACTTTTATTACTAATGATCCTCGCTCACGCTCTTCCTCCAAAAAATAATAAGTCTTATCTAAAATAATGATCATTGTTGACACTCTTTCTCTAAAAACTAATAAGTCTTATCTAAAATAATTGTAAAAATTAGAATTATCTAGCGCACAACTACTTGTCTTAAGAGGATTTTGACCTCTAAAGACTAATCCTCCCCCAAAAATGGTTTGAAAATTTATGTAATGTGAGATTTCTTTAATTAATTTAAGTTATAATCATTGAAGCATGTTACAAAGTTTTTCATTCTTTGTAAGTCTTTCATAAAGTTTTTTCTTTTTTCTTCCTTTAATTTGGTAAAACTTATCATAATTTAGTTTTTAATCAATAATGAAGGCAACCATCACTAATTGATATTTGTGAATGTAAGATAATTCATCATGGTTATTCAAAGAAAACCATGTCACCTGAAATAATCTGTTGGTGGTTTGTAAGGGGAAAAACTTTCACTCCTGCCAGATACCTCTAGGTCTTGAGTTGTTAACTTATTTCCTTACATTTGAGGAAGACAAGCTCTTAGTTAATCAGAAGCATTTTTAGGTCTTACTTCAGAACCAAAATATGGTTTCATCCTAGATGGTATCCACATGAAATCCAATATTCCTTCTGGAGTCATGTGATTTTTATTAGCATCTAGCCTTAGTCCCATACATGAAACTAGATACTACTCCTAATTGCAATTTAACCTCTTACAGAGGAAAAAAAACCTCCCATATTTATAGCTAGTACAACCTGAATATTGTACCCCTTGTTATTGAAATTAAATAAAATTATAATAATGCACTCACTCTGCAAAAAAACGTATAAACAGAAAAATCGCAGTGGTGCTACTTTCTAAATTTACTTTGCTATATTATGAGCATTAGTTTTCTTTTACCACCAATTTTACGATTTCCATTCTACATGTTATTTGATAAGTTAGCATATTTTTCAATTTTCGTATACCATGGCTGTAACATACCCACTACCCAAAATCAAACTTTTTCGTTGATTTCTCAACAATGAGAATCCCCGAAGCTCGCAGCAGCGAACTACCAAACCCGATGCACCTGTCACGGCCTTTTTTCACGCGTCGGTGACATTTCCCCGATGATAATTTTGGGTTTCGGGGTTTTGTGATTCCCGCTGAGAAGAGTTCCTGTCCTCTCGAACTCCCGATCTCCGATTTGCCAATGTGCCCCTTTACGCGCTAGCCCTCCTGGCTAAACTCCTATCCCATATGACCATTATTTCGCAAGACTGCAGCCTTATCTCCTTTTGGGGTTTTGGGCTTCCAAAAGCCGATGTGCTCTAACTTCAGCTAGCCCTTCGGGCTAGACCTTGGTGTTGGCAAATGTTTAACAGATAGCGTATGCTTGTCATTGATGGCAAGTACAACAGTGAAGATGGCAGGATCAGAATGTACATCGATGGACAAACAGGAACAACGTAGACTCAGGAGGAATTAGTGCAGAGTCGATTGTTGGCAAATGTTTAACAGATAGCGTATGCTTTTCATTAATGGCAAGTACAACAGTGAATATGGCAGGATCAGAATGTACATCGATGGACAAACAGGAACAACGTAGGCTCAGGAGGAATTAGTGCAGAGTCAAAATTCTTCCAAGTAAGAAGGATGTGTAAACTTGGAGGAGAAGCGTCGTTGATCGTTGGATCCCATCCAAAATTCCCGACAACATGAGGGCCGTCAGATCTGAATAAAAACAAGGAGAGTGCGCGCTGAAGAGAAGGATAGATCTCAGGCGTTAGATCTGAGTGCAATATCCAACCACCGTTGGATCGAGGAGAACCTACACGTTCTTTAAAATGGCGAGAAGATCAGGACCGTCCATCTGGGAAGGACGCGTGGCAGAGATCGGAAAGATCTCGCGAACTCGGGGGTTCGCAGGATAAAGGGCCAAGTATTGAGTGTTCAAAGTCGCGAGGCACGAGGACGCAAGGCTGGGAAGTGGCGAGAAGATCAGGACCGTCCATCTGGGAAGGACGTGTGGCAAAGATCGGAGAGATCTCGCGAACTCGGGGGTTCGCAGGATAAAGGCCCAAGTATTGAGTGTTCAAAGTCGCGAGGTGTGAGGACGCGAGGCAGCGAAGTGGCGAGAATATTAGGACCATCCATCTGGGAAGGACGTGTGGCAGAGATCGGAGAGATCTCGCGAACTCGGGGGTTCGAAGGTTAAAGGCCCAAGTATTGGGCGTTCAAAGTCACGACGCGCGAGGACGCGAGGCGGCGAAGTGGCAAGAGATTTATAGTCGTCCATCTGGGGGGACAGGTGGCGAGAGATCGGAGAGATCTCGCGAACTCAGGAGTTCGCAGGTTGAGAGTCCAAAGATTGGGTTCTCCAAGTCGTGAGGTCGCGAGGTAGCGAGAGAAGGACAATCATCAGATCCATATCACAGGAGGACCGTTGGATCTACGCGGGGGATCACACATGGCGAGAGATCGTCATCTCACTGACTGGAAAGTCAAAGGAACAGCGAGATGCGAGATCACGAAATGATCCTGACTTTCAACTACATCAAAAGATGTGGACCGTTGATCTGAGCTCCATCTCTGAGTCTCGCCTATCGCGACTTGGAGTGACGAGAAACTCCAGCGAAGAAAAAGCGAGATGCGAGATCACGATGAGATCAGGACCGTTGATTCACCAAGATCATGAACTATCGATCAGGGTCAATGAAGATCAAGAGTTCGACTGTCTCAAAGAAGACGAAGAGTCTTAAACTACCAAAGAGACTGAGGAATCTCAGGATAACATACAGTGATGCTGGACACGCGGGGCGAACCACCAGAGAAGCTAAAGAGTCACGATGATAATCAGACAGAGCACTCGAGAGGTGGAGGATAATGGTGCAGAGTCAGCATGTAGAGGCATTGCGAACACTGCATGCACAAGGTGCACAGAAGCTATAAATACACGGTACAGAGAAGAGAGTGGGTTGTTGTTGTTGTTAGAGGTTGTTGTGAGTGTTGTTGGTAAAGGTGATTCAGGTGTGAAGAAGGTGGAGAGTGCAGCAGCTGAATAGCACAGAAGAGGAATGGTGCAGAGAATGGAGATGGCGCACAGAGCATAAAAAGCAGAAGACCAGACAGCGCAAGTGATGTGAGCAGAAAGGCAATGAGGCAAACAGAGCAACGAAATGCAACAGAACAGTGATAAGTCAGGTAAGCCATTGCTGAACATTATATCACTGTAATAAGTTTCAGAAGCAAAGATTTATATTTCAGGGTGGTTGGGAGGTGCTAGGGAGGACTGTTGTCCTCAGAGGTTCAAGTGGGTGCTAGAACACAGGGAGTTGGTGCTTCCTTCTAGTGGGTGCTAGAAAAACCAGGGAGTTGGTGCTTCCTTCTAGTGGGTGCTAGAGAAAACAGAGAGTTGGTGCTCTCAGCAAGTTGCAACTTTCTAAACAGAGGTTGTAGCCTCATTACGAGTTGGTTCTCATATGTATGATAATGTAAGGATTGTAACCATTACTTATCATATAAAGAAAAAGAGGTTTTTACCCTGTATGGGTTTCCTCGGGAAATATCTATCTCTGTGTTTCTCATATATGTGATTGATGCTGAATGTGGCATTATTTATTTCCCTGCATTATTGTGATCATCATTTAGTGTCTCAGCAAAGAGTTTAAAAGAAGCATAATTGTTTAAGCACGGTAACAACTGATTCACCCCCCCCCTTCAGTTGTCCAAAAATTGGTATCAGAGTCGGCCCCTTTTATCTAAGGGTAGATCCTAGAGCTTAAACATGTCAAGCCATGAAGGAAACTCAACCAACAAGGCCCCTCTGTTCAATGGAACAAACTTTACCTTCTGGAAAGTTAGAATGAGAACCTACATAATGGCTTTAGGTGAAGATGTCTGGGATGTGGTAGAGACTAGTTATGTAAAGCCAATTGTGCTAGCTAATAAGGATGACAAACTAGAATTTAGCTTCAACGCTAAGGCTATGAATGCTATCTTGAGTGGGCTTGCAGAAGCAGAATTTGTGAAAGTTA
>ML805636.1:6443-67627 GCA_009831015.1 Picea engelmannii
TTGCAGAAGAAGATAAGTGTATTACTTTGTTATGTTATTTTCCAGACTCTTGGGATAATCTAGTTGTAGCAATAGGTAGTACCACTCAATCTACATTGAAGTATGAGGATGTAGTTGCATCCTTGTTATCTGAAGAGATGAGGTGAAAAAGAATGGATGGTCACAACACAGATTCTTTATTTGTAAGAGGGCATACCCAAGACAAGAACCCTGGTATGCCTTCGGGGTGGAGATCTAAATCTACAGGTAGATCTAAGTCTCTGGGAAAATCTTTGAGGAAATGTTGGAAGTGTGGTAAAACAGGGCATTATAAGAAAGATTGCAAGTCTAAGAAGGTTGAAAAACCAAAGGGATATGATAGTACCTCTTCCACAGAGGCAAAAACCTCCACTGAAGAAGGAGGTGATGTTTACTTGGCATTTACAAGTACACATGCAGATCGTGATGTATGGTTGATCGAATCAGGTGCTTCATACCATATGACTCCTCACAGGGAGTGGTTCTCTGAATATGAAAAATATGATGGTGGTGATGTATTCCTAGGAGATGAATCGATAGCAAAAATCTTGGGACGTGGAAGGGTTAAGTTGTTGCTGAAAGATGGAAGGATTAGAACACTTCCTGGGGTTCTACACATTCCAAAACTATCCAAGAGCCTCATATCTGTAAGAAAGATGGATGATGCAGGAATGGATACTGAATTTGGAAAGAACACTTGCAATATGGTATGAGGAGCAATGGTGTTGATGAGGGGATTTTAGTGTGGAACTCTATACAAGTTGTTGGGGAGAACTTATACTAATGGGTGTAACAGTTTTGTTGTCCTTGAATGGAGAAATAAAGAAGACAAGACCAATATTGTCCCTGGAAAGAAGACCATGCTGTGGCATCAAAGATTGGGACATACTGGAGAAAAGGGCCTTCGAACACTGCACAACAAAGGTATGGTTGAAGGTATGTCTAATTTCACTCTGGATTTTGATTTCTGTGAACATTGCATATATGTTAAACAAAATAGAGTATGATTCCCATTTGGTGTTACAAGAGCAAAGGGGATCTTAGCGTTGATACACAATGATGTGTTTGGACCTGTTCATGTTCCATCCCTAGGTAAATCTGTGTATTATGTTTCATTCATATATGATTTTTCAAGTAAAACATGGATTTATTTTCTTAGAAAGAAATCTGAGGTATTTGATAAATTTAAAAGTTTAAGGCTCTGGTAGAAAATCAGACAGAGAAGAAAATAAAGGTATTGAGAATAGATAATGGTGGAGAGTTCTGTGGAAATGAATTCGAAGAATTCTATAAGAAGTGTGGTATAGCAAGGCAGAAGACTACTCCATACTCTCCTCAGCAGAATGGAGTTGCAGAAAGGATGAACAGGACATCGATGGAAAAATCAAGGAGCATGCTCAGTGGTGCCAGGTTAGGACAAGAATTCTGGGCAGAGGCAGTGGATACAACATGTTACCTGGTCAATCGATAACCTTCATCAACGTTGGATGATAAAACTCCACACGAGGTATGGTCTGGAGAGAAAACCTCTCATCAACATCTTAGAGTGTTTGGTTTTGATGCTTATGTACATGTTCCGAACGAAAATAGAAGTAAGCTAGATAAAAAGGCTGAAAAGTGTATCTTTATTGGTTATAAAGATGGTGTGAAAGGTTATAAGATTTGGAACCTAGAAACCAAGAAAAATGTTTACAGTCGAGATGTTGTTTTCAGAGAGGTAAAAGATGTGTCCAAACAGGAATTCCTACCAATGCAAGAAGAACCTGAGAAAATAGAGCTTGAGTGGGATGATGCAAAATATGAATCATTTGAAGAAGAGGAAGTAGAAGAAGAAGAAGAAGAAGAATAAGAACCTCATACCCCAGTATTGAGGATATCAGTGAGAGATAGAAGGCAACTAGAAAGGTATAGTCCACCTGATTTTCGTTCCAATTTTGCTTTATCTATTACTTATGATGATCCCAGAACTATCAGGGAAGCAGTGAATTCAGAGGATAGTAAACTATGGAAGAAGGCCATGGTTGAAGAAATGGATGCCTTGGATAAGAATGAGTCATGGGATATAGTTGAGTTGTCAGATGGAAGAAAATCAATTGGTATAAAATGGTTGTTCAAGAAGAAGTTTAATGCACAAGGTAAAGTGGAGAAATACAAAGCTTGGTTAGTATCAAAAGGTTATTCCCAGGTAGAGGGAATTGACTTTGGTGAGATTTTTTCTCCTCATACTAAGTTAACTTCTGTTGGCGTCGGAAGTCACCCCTGGATTGCAGCAGGAGCAGAGCCTGACGCCCATCAGTTTATGTCACTATTTGTGTATGAAAGGGGTGATCGAATGGAAGTAAACTCGGACGATATTGTTTCAACTCCGAAACTAGGCCAGGCATGCATGGGCAGGTGAGGTCTTGGACATACTTCAGATAATGAGTTGTAGTAAGGGTGAGTAGGGGGAAGACTTGTATCAGAGATATGCAAAGGTCTGTTGTCAACATCAGGTTTCTAGCAGACTGTAGGAGAATGCATTTAAACGCGAGATCTTCTTACATTCAAACGCATAAAACCAGAGAATACAATAGTGCCATGATACAACCTTTATCATAACACAACTGCAATAATTCATGTGAATCAGTCAATCATGAAATCCCGCGGTATGAGATGAAAACTAGATGGAATAGGGAAATTGTCTTTCATTAAACAAGAAATCTTACATACAAATGCATAACCAGAGAACTAGAGTGTCTGTTAAAACATTACAATCGGGAGCTTCGCTCTACCATCGATGCTTGAAAAATATCAAAATTAAGTATATATACTCCTAAACATTTGCCCAACAGAGGCCCACAAGACTTTCGAGATGAGGAGCCTCTTCAATCAAATCTGGCCTGCACTCCCCTGTCATAAGCCACCTTAATTCTACATGGCTCACGCCAGGGGGTAGTTGAACCTTTAAATATTGAATTACCGTGTGCAGGCTTCCCTAGCGAGTCGAGGACTCAGCATGGCTTCCATGAGAAGAACCAGTACATAGGACCTTCTCAGGTAGAATTTCAGCCGTAACATCCATACTTTGCAATTAATGAGTGAGGCGAGGTTTCAACCACCCTCTCTCTTCTTCATTCATTCATTCCCAGCAGGTACCGAGATTTAGATCACGTCGAAACGATGTTTGAAGAACACAGTGCCCCCATTTTGAAACTCAATTCGGCGCTTTTGGCCTCCCCTTCGCATAGCCCTTTTTATTTTCTCGAGTGACCAGGGGCCGTGACCTTATGCCTATTTTCTAAAGTGCTTTCGGCGTTTTAGGATTCGAGGTTTCGAGAGGTGAAATAATGAGGTACGCTTACCCCTCGAACTCCCGAATGCTGACGTGATGCGGATGTGCACCACACATTATTCATATGAACGACCCAGATAATATTCGCTATTATAAAGGGGGCTGCTCCCCCATTTACACACTCGCTTGATGTGACCTGGGGTGAGGACCGTGGGCTCGGTTCCAAAGGTGCTTCCATCGTTTCGGAAATTTCAGTTGTAAAGAATGGGAGGCTCCTTGTATCCTGAAACACCAATCCCCGATACGTTGACTGGCCGCCACCTGTCCCAATTGGATCGGACGACCCAGATTTTCCTTGAACTATGGGCGCTACCCTTCGTGCTAAATCCTGGGAAACTTGACATCCCCAAAAACCTGATGACCATCGATTCGATTTGCAGTTGAATCTCAATGGCTAACAACCAACACTTCGTCCACTCACTTGACTTGCAACTGGAAAAGGGATTCTCCCGTGCTGTGCTTGGGTTCTTCCCATGCTACTTGCAGACCTGGGTACCTTTGTGCCCAAGACAACAATTGTCGCTAACAACTTCTATTAGATTTATTTTATATATTCCTGCTTCTTTTGATCTTGAAGTGGAACAGATGGATGTGAAGACAAAATTCCTACATGGGGATCTCGAAGAAGAAATCTACATGAAGTAGCCAGAAGGATTTGTAGTGAAGGGAAAGAAAGAGCTGGTCTGTAAGCTAAAGAAGTCACTATACGGTCTGAAGAAATCACCTAGGATGTGGTACCAAAAGTTTGACACATACATCATTGGATTGGGATTTGTAAGAAGTAGGGATGATCACTGTGTATATTCCAAGAAGGTTGGTAATCACTTCATTTATGTAGTGTTGTATGTTGATGACATGTTGTTGGTAGGAAATAACATGGATGTTATCAAGGAGGTGAAATCGCAGCTATCCTCCAAATTTGACATGAAGGATCTCAGTGCTGCTAACTTCATTCTGGGAATGGAGATTAAAAGAGATCGTGCAAACAAGAAACTCTATTTGTGTTAGCACAAGATTGGTTAAGGTGCCAAGTGTCAAGAGACACCCGCAGTCAAGAAGAGCATAACACCTAAGAAGAAGCCTGTCATTTTTGAGAAGGAAAAGTCACATGTGCCAAAGGAAGATCCTCTTTCTACAAGAAAGAGTGTGAGTTTGAATTTCAGGGCTTCTAAGGATTTAACTAGCTGGGTTTTGAATTTTTTCTAACTGCTAATTTCCCCTGTGGTAAAGGGCACTACCCATTGTACAGTCAAGGCACTTAATTGAAATGGTTTTGTCATCATAAATGACTACAAATTTCTCTTCACACATTCAAGATTGAAGGCACTGTGTTTTTGGTTATTCTACCCACACTTGCACACAGACGCAGCGTAAGTGGTGCTACCTAATGGCGCTGCGTAATATTTCACAGAGAACAGAATTTGCATTTCATTATTCATTTTGGCAAATGAATACAATTGTTATGGGATTTTTATTTGTTTTGGGGAAAATTGAAATTATATTTAGTTATTCCCAATATCCAAGTTCAAGCATCAAAGCACCCATGGATTTATGCTACCAAATTGCATGCATAAACACAGTCGGACGCTACCTACAGGCGCTGCGTAATATTCTGGCAGAGGCTAAATTGTGCAGAGTTATTCTGCCAGTTTTGAGTCACTAATTTAAAACTTGGGTTATGAGCAATTGAGAATGTATTTTTGAAATTTTGAGAAGGTTTTTGTTCATAACATTCCAAATAACAGAAACCTCTCTCAGTTTTTCAAAATGTGTTTTGTTTGAGAGATATTGGATATAGAAGTAGGCACTGCGTACTCTGCACAATGGCGTTGCGTACTAATTTCCTGTAGCGGTCACGGTTTTGATATTCGTCTTGTTGGGAGGTTTCCACATGTCAAGGAGAGTTCGAATGACTTCTCAAGGATCATTTAGATGTCAAGAGAGACCTAAACCTAATATTTAGCTCCAGAAAATGTCTCATGCATGAGGTGGAAACAATTTATTAATGACTTCCAACAAATTCCTGAAAATCAGCAATTTGTTGGCTTTTTGTCTCTTTGACTGTTGCCACCTATCTCCAAGGCTTAGAATCCAATGGAGGAGATAAGATTAGACCTCCTTAGTTCATTTGGATGCTATTGTCTATTTAAAGAAGGAGAGATCTCTTGAAGGGGAGGGATGAGCCAAGAGAGGCTAGAGAGAGTAGGAATAAGCAGTTTTCTATGTGTGTTCATTTGTAATCCTATGAGCATTTTAGGATTGTAAGAATTACTGCTATTGGAGACTCATGAGAGCTGTGATTTCAGATTGTAACTCTTTTTTTATATTTCTTCTTATTTGAATATATTGTAGATTTGAGGATCAAAGACTGTCAATGATTTATGGATCCTTAAGCAGCAGAGGATCTGCTATATTTTTCCCATCAGTCATTGTTTATATTCAAGTATTTGTTGATTCATTGAATTAAGAGGATCTCTATTCACTGAACATTCTATCTTATGTTTTTCTTCTTCATTTCTTCCACCTATCAGCATATAATCTTATTTTTTGTTAAGCAATTTTTGTGCCTTAGATGAGTGGGATGTTTGTGACTCCATTGGCCATTGATGTAACCTACTGATCTGCAGTTTGCTGCCCTCTCTCTTTCTTTATCCATATTTTTGATCCAACTATTCAAAACCAAAGTTATCTTTTACATTCTGATAGATGCTGGGCTTACACTTTAGCAGTGAAAGTGTGACTTTTAGTGCTAACATTTTTGGTGTCGTTGCCGGGGACAAATTTGGATAGATTGAAAAGATCCCTGGGAAGAACGACATTGCACAGCTTCAGCTTTAGATAGTGACTGAAGTTGGACACCTTCAAGACTACACATTCACCATGGCGACTCCATTGTTCATAATCTGTCGGTGACTCCACTGGGGATGAGGCAAATCAAATGGCTATGAAGGCTATCATGGCCAAGAGGTTTGCCCCACTCGATTTCTCAGCCATAGTTGGTTATCCACATCTTGTGCCTCAAATTGATGAATGGAAAGATCTGTTGCCCATATTTTATGAAGGTGAGAATGACAACCTTGTTGAGCATGTTCATGAATTTCATGTTTTGATGCAGAAGCTTGACATTCATCATGTAGATATATTGATGAAAATGTTCGAGTATTCATTGGAAGGCGATGCGAGGCAATGGTATAGAACACTCCCTGCTTCTAGTATTTCCTCTTTGAAGGAATTTCATGATGTTTTTTATTCTCATTGTAAGAAAATTAATACAACTGAAAGACTTTTTGAGAATTGTTGTGAGGGGTATGCATCATATATTCAAGATTCAACAAGTGATTCCTCTTGTAGTGATGATAAAGGGGATTATTATAGAGAGAAGGACATAGATGATGAGTTTCATAATGCTTTTCCTAAATTTGAAGAACAAATGCATTATTCATGTCAAAATCTAGGTCCCCAAGAGAATGATCAATATGGACAATCCATCATTTCCCTTTCTCCTCCTTTTCTCGAATCTTTAAGTCAAGAGGTCATGTTAGGTTCATATTTATTTCATCATGAGAATAATGTTGCAACTTTTCATGAACGAATTCATAACTTACCAGTTGTTGCTGTAATCCCTCCTATTGTTAATAAACCAGTGTGCCATGATTTGCCAAGTTTTGATGACTATGAGGATGTTTTCACTGAACAACTAGCTATCCCAACTATTGTAATAATACCCTCAGCCATTAATAGTCAAATGATCATTGATTCACCTTTGTATTATGATTCTGAAGATGATTTCCATGAACAATCTGTTGAAGACCTTATATCAAAAAAGTACCCATCCCATCAAAGCAACAATAGCTTGTTTCAACCCTCATGTCATATTTTTGTTGCTAAAAAAGAAGGAGAAGATGATAATCTAAGTTTAGAAGGTAACAAACTGAGAAATTGGAACCATAAGCCAAGCTATGATGAATATCCCTCACAATCAAAAGATAAGATAGAAGAATGTAGTTTCCCAAGCACTTCTAATTGTGATGAACTGCCCTATCAACCCCATATTCCTCTTGAAGACACAAGCTCAGTTTCATCAAGCAGCCAAGATCAAATTCCATGTGATCAGATGAGAAAGGTTGAGAATAAAGAAAGACATGCATCACTAAGTCTTTTTTCTAGTACACCTCATAACCAGGAGTGGACCAAGGCCATATGCATTGACGATGAATCAGAATATCAGCAAGCCACACGACAACCATGCACAGTGGAGAAAGGACCTAATGCAATACTTTTCCTTTTTACACAAAGCAATGTCGTAGGGGCAAGTATTGATGATGTTTTTCAGGATCCATTTGCAGCCTGTCTGCAAGCAGAAAGTGGGCCTAAGCTCATTGATTTCTTCAATGGAAAGTGTATTACCAAATATTTCTTTGACGTGCCTTCAAGTAAGAATTATCTCTGGTGCTTAAGGAAGCACATTTCAAAACTTCAAACAGTTGAAAAAATGATGAAATGGATTTATTAGTTGTTTCATGTAACTTGAACACTTCAGTTTCCCAATAATTAGAGTAGGTGTGTGCAATAATCTTGCCGGACAAACATCATTTTCATCATTTTGTCAGTTTTAGTTTTCATTTTCATTTAGTTTCAGTTGAAGGTCACAGATCAAAGCAGATTGCAGAGGTTAAAGTTTGAAGAGCATCCCACTACAAGCCCAAAGGATAAGACACTAAAACTAAAAGAGTTCTTAGAGCCTCACAGGGAGGAATCTATCCCCCATGGAGCCTATGTTAGTACAAGATTGGTTAAGGTGCCAAGTGTCAAGAGACACCCGCAGTCAAGAAGAGCATAACACCTAAGAAGAAGTCTGCCATTTTTGAGAAGGAAAAGTTTGTTGTGCCAAAGAAAGATCCTCTTTCTACAAGAAAGAGTGTGAGGTTGAATTTCAGGGCTGCTAAGCGTTTAACTAGCTGGGTTTTGAGTTTTTGCTAAGCGTTAGTTTCCCCTGTGGTAAAGGGCACTACCCATTGTACAGTCAAGGCACTTAATTGAAATGGTTTTGTCATCATGAAATACTACAAATTTCTCTTCACACATTGAAGATTGAAGGCACTTCATTTTTGGTTATGCTACCCACACTTGCACACAAACACAGTGCAAGTGGTGCTACCCAATGGCGCTGCGTAATATTTTACAGAGAATAGAATCTGCATTTCATTATTCATTTTGCCAAATGAATACAATTGTTATGGGATTTTTATTTGTTTTGGGGAAAATTGAAATTATATTTAGTTATTCCCAATATCCAAGTTCAATCATCAAAGAACCCATGGATTTATGCTACCAAATTGCATATAGAAACACAGTCAGGCACTACCTACATGCGCTGCGTAATATTCTGGTAGAGGCTAAATTGTGCAGAGTTATTCTGTCAGTTTTGAGTCACTAATTTAAAACTTGGGTTATGAGCAGATGAGAATGTATTTTTGAAAACTGGAGGAGTTTTTTGTTCATAACATTCCAAATAACAAAAACCTCTCTCAGTTTTTCAAAATGTGTTTTGGTTTGAGAGATATTCGATATATAAGTAGGCATTGCGTACTCTGCATAGTGGCATTGCATACTAATTTCTTGTAGCAGTCATGGTTTTGATATTCGCCTTGTTGGGAGGTTTCCACATGTCAAAGAGAGTTCGAATGAATTCTCAAGGATCAGTTAGATGTCAAGGAACACCTGCACTTAATATTTAGCTCCAACAAAGGCCTCATGCATGAGGTGGAAACAATTTATTAATGACTTCCAACAAATTCTTGAAAATCAACAGTTTGTTGGATTTTTGTCTCTTTGACTGTTGCCACCTATTAACAAGGCTTAGAATCCAATGGAGGAGATGGGATTCGACCTCCTTAGTTCATTTGGATGCTATTTTCTATTTAAAGAATGAGATATGTCTTGAAGGGGAGGGATGAGCCAAGAGAGGCTAGAGAGAGTAGGAATAAGAAGTTTTCTCTGTGTGTTCATTTGTAAGCCTGTGGGCATTTTAGGATTGTAAGCATTACTGTTATTGGAGACTCATGAGAGCTGTGATTTTGGATTGTAACTCTTCTTTTATATTTCTTCTTATTTGAATATATTGCAGATTTGAGGATCAAAGGATGTCAATGATTTATGGATCCCTAAGTAGTAGAGGATCTGCTGTATTTTGCCCATCAGTCATTATTTATATTCAAGTATTTGTTGATTCATTGAATTCAGAGGATCTCTATTTACTGAACATTCTATATTATGTTTTCGTTCTTCATTTCTTCCACCTATCAGCATATAATCTTGTTTTTTGTTAAGCAGTTTTTGTGCCTTAGATGAGTGGGATGTTTGTGACTCCATTGCCCATTGGTATAGCCTACTGATCTACAGTTTGCTACCATCTCTCTTTCTTTATCCATCTTGCTGATCCACCTATTCAAAACCAAAGTTATCTTTTACATTTTGATGGGTGATGAGCTTACACTTTAGCAGTCAAAGTGTGACTTTCAGTGCTAACAGGTTGAATAAGAGAAAATATGCTGAGATGATATTGCAGAGGTTTAATATGCATGGAAGTAAACCAATCAAGGTTCCTATTCCTCTAGGTGTAAAGTTATCTGAAGATTAGTGTCCCAAGACATAGGAAGAAGAAGAGGACATGTCCCATGTTCTATATGCCAGTGTAGTTGGCAGTTTGATGTATGCAATGGTCTATACTAGACCGGACATTGCACATGCAGTGGGAGTTTTGAGTAGGTATATGTCAAAACCAGGGAAGGAGCATTGGAAAACAGTAAAGAGGGTCTTCAGATATCTTCGTGGCACTACCAGTTATGGATTGTGCTACTAAGGAAGACTAGGATTGGACAGAGTGTTGGACACACATGGCTTTGTTGATGCATACTAGGCTGGAGATATGGATCACAGAAGATCTACAAGTGGGTATGTGTTTAACCTATTTGGAGGAGCAATCATTTGGATGAGAAAAAGACAGGCTGTAGTGGCAATCTCAACTACAGAAGCTGAATACATGGCAGCCACTCATGCAAGCAAGGAAGCAGTATGGTTACAAATATTGTGTTCAGGTATTGGGTTGGTACAACAAGAAGTGAGATTAGATTGTGATAGTCAGAGTGCAATCTTCCTAGCAAAGAACCAATCTTACCATTTGAAGAAAAAACATATTGATGTACAGTATCACTTTGTGAGAGACATGGTTGAGGAAAAGAGGGTGTTGTTGGAAAAGGTTGACACTTTGAAGAATGTTGCAGATTCATTGACAAAGTCTATGAGAACAGAAAAGTTCTCCTAGTGTAGAGTAACAATGGGCATTGATGCCCCGGATTGTTGACTATATAATCCCCTAGACCCCTGGATGCAAAGAAAACAAAAAGTGGGAGAATGTTGGGTATGTGTTATATTCTTTGCATGTGTGTGTGTGGGCACGTCAGATATGACAACTGCGTCTGACGATCCCTCGTACTAGTGACTTGTTTGTGTCGTGTGAGACAAACTCTTTCTTAGGGGGGTCCCAGGGGGGTTTAGGTATGCCCCCCTCTGGTTACAGACAACGTTCAGGGAAGATCCACGATTTTGTTTTTTGGGGGGCGGTTTTTGCTATTTTTAGTGGATTTTGCTATTTTTAGCGGTTTACTAAAAATAATCTCGGTTTTAGGGATTAGGGTTTTGGTATCTACGAAATACCTAAAAAAATTGTATATATTGTATAGTGAATGGTGAAATTTGATATAATGAATATAAGAAAGGTTTTCCCGGTTGAGGGTTTCCGGTATAAATCTTTGTGTACTATGTGAATGAACCATTGATTAAATTTTGTTTTGATTAAGAATCTATATGCATTGCTTTACTTCACAGGTTTAAAAATAACAAAAAGTACATGACCGCACCACAAAAGAATATAAAGATGCAGAAAAACAAAAAGAGAAAATAATGCAAGAGTTGACAGAGGTCAAGCAGGTCTTGGAGAAAATACAATTTACCCAGGCGAAACACAAAGGGGAACACAACAACAACAGACAGTGCAAGAACATGACATGCCAACACAAATTGAGGAGGAGACAGTACATATAACAGAACTGGCAAGTGAATATTTTAGCACTACTAAAGATATGTTGCAAGTGGACAAAAATATGGCACAGAAACAAGTCAATGATGTAGAATAGATGGAATTGGTATTGGCTAAGATCCAAACAAAAGAGTTATATAAGTTACAGATTAGTGTGGCGCAGAAAGTAAAATCCAGAGCCAGGACAAACATAACCAACTTGGAGACAACCAAGGAAGAGAAGGAATTTCTAGAGGAAATTCTCAAAGAGGTGCAGATCAAATGGGAGGAGGAAAAACAATGCACAAAAAAATTGGAGTAGAGACTTGAGGAAGTATTTCAAATGATCCCAGACAATGCACTAGTAGGAGAACTCAACATGAAAGAAAACATCAAGAGGATAACATAGACAATGGAGGGGTATAAACATAATATAGTAGAATTGTTTGGGAAATTGGCACCCACCACCCCTCTAGAAGTCAGATCATAAAGGGAGCAGTAGGCAACGTAACATACATATAGTATTTCCCTGGAAGTCAAAGAAGTAGAAGATATCTATGAAAGAAATGTGCAGATATGGACAAGCCTGACACAAGAAGAAGGGATCCACTAGTTGGATCAGAGGGAAGAAAAGATAAACATCGCAGTCCATGATTTAAAACAAATATAAAAGATGATGAACATCTTAGAAAGGCTAAAAAGTGTGCAACAGATGAAAAACCTCCAAGTAGATTTGAAGAAAATCCAAGAAGAACGACAGACAAGATAGGCTCAGTTGGAGCCACTTCAAGAGAAAGAAGAGAAGATGATAGCAGAGCCGAAAACAAAGAGATGAATACTGGTGTTAGCGCATAAACTTGTCAAGGTCTTGTGAGTCTATGGTTTCTACCTAGGTCTGTAATTTTTGCCTGTTTCTCTCCTTTTGTAGACCCGATCGTAAGTTTTCATCTCGGCTCGTAGCTTTTAGTTTATTGTCTTCACCTGTTTGATATACCTTTTTTATTTAGAATATTGTTTGAGAAGTATCGGCCCTTAGCCTTCATGTTCTCCCTAAGGTAGATCACTTCTCTCTTTGCCTCCATCACTGGTCCTTTTGTTTTCCCAAGCCCTCAGCCAGTCATCCAAGTAATTGTTCATAGGCCATAGTTGTGAGCACCAAGTGCAATATTTGAAGCAGTATAATATAAGTGTAAATCAAGCGAGCAAGCAAGGTTAGTTTTTAACGACGAAAATCCACCAGGAAGATCAGATCGACGACGATTAGGTGATCGAGATATTGCAGTTGCACAAAATATAGTGTCAGAGGTATGAAATCGCGAGGTCCATCCTAGCTGTTGGTGCTTGAAATGGCACATGGTGCACAATCAGTGCTTCGTGGTTTTGTGAGATGGAGCGGTCAAGGAGTACAGTCATCAAAACTTGAGAAATACGAAATCGCAAAAAGATCACATCCATTGATCAAATGAGAGAACTGGACCGTTGGATCAGATTTTCGCGAGTCAGGAAAGTAAGAGAGAAGAGTCTTGAAGACTCACGAAGCACGATGTCCCGAAATGACGATGTCGTCTGGGCTGTCCGATCAGAGGGGGTCCGTGTCACCCGATCTGAGATTTGTGATTTCATGACTCAGAGGTTTGAGTATAGAACACAACATGAGTTCATGATACACGAAATCACAATGCGCCTAGGATAAGCACGAGGTCATGGCCCGAGGTCACGCGGGGAAAATAAAAGAGCTGCGCCAAGGAGTAAAGCACCCGAGTCGGTCACTGAGAAAGATTTGCATGGCCTCGAGGTGCCATAATTGAATCAAAGGAGTCATGAGTTCTCCTCGAAAATTCACGGGTGTCAGGTCTCGCCCTGATCCCAAAGAAAGTAGTTAATGAAAATGAGGAAGGTGGTTGAAACCTTGTTTCACCACATAAATGGAAAGCATGGAAAATCTAGCCATGGAGGGAAGACTGTTAGCTGAAAGTTTCCTATCATGGATTTTCTTGTGAAGCCCATACCGATGTGATCTTGCATCTGACAGAAGAATACAAGTGCATCCTGATAGAAGAAAATGCAGATGTCAAGCGTTGAATGTAATGACCAGAGTATGCTTATGAAGAGAGAAAGTTGTTTTGAGTATAAATACTCAGTTTTGATATTTTTTTATGGTCGATGGTAGAGAAAATCTCCTAAATTGTAAAGTCTTAATCAAGCTTTTGATTTTCTGGCTATGTATCTGTGTTTGAGACTTCTTGTTTAATGACAGTCAGTTTTCTTACTCCCTCTTGTTTCCTTCTGATGCTGAAAGAGTTCATGATTTACTGATTCTCTTGAATTATTGTGACTATATTATGATGGATGTTCGATTGTAGTGCTATTATAATTCCTTTCAGTTTCTTTATGATTTGAACTCAAGAAGATCTTGAGTTTGAGTTTTTCTTCTTTGTGTTGTTGGAAGACCCGATGTCCATGACAAACCTCTACATTTTCTTATCAAAGTGTTCCTCCTACTCACCCTTACTACAACCTACTGATTGAAATTAAACCAAGACCTCACCTGCTTGTGCATATCAGTCTAGTTTCTCTGATTTAGGACGATATTATCCCGAGATTGCGTCCATTTGACCCTCTTTTAACCAACTTGTGACATAAAATACTGATGGGTATCAGTCTTACCTCTGCATCAATCCAAAGGTGACTTCTGGTGCTAACATTTCTGGCACCGTTGTCGGGGATGAAATTGAAAATTTTCCCTAGGATTGAATGACAAAGCTTACTAGTTCTAAAGGTGCATCAGAACTTAGTACATCAAAGATTACAATTTTGCACCTGACGACTCCATTGTGGTGACTCCATTGATGCGAATCCACTGGCGACTCCACTATTTCAGTTGTGGCTTCTAAAGGAAGACACACGAGGTCTACCCCATAGTTGCCTTTAGAAACACCTGAAGCTGACACAGAGAAAATTGTCAGAAAGGGAAAGGCCCCTCGAGAAGGTACGTCTGCTGCTAAACTAGGTATTTCTGATAATTTTCACCATCTTCCTTTAGAAACTCCGATAGCTCCTTCTCATTCTCCTATTATACCGTTTATTGGAGTTTTCCGAAGTTTAAAGTTTGGGAGTGTTCCTGTTGCGTTTCCCCCTCTTGGTCTGGATTTGGAGGGAGAAATCCTTGTCACACCTCTCTCCTCTGAAGTTGTACCTTGGTCTAGATCGCATACCTTGAAATATTTTCCCACTCCATGTTTTATTACTCCTCCTCCTGTTAGATTTACTGATTTTTCAGAAAGGGAATCCTCTTTTACTTCAAGCCCTATAGCCTTTTCTCCAAATCCTCTGATGTTTCCCTTTCCTCCCAGAAGTTCAGTTCCAGTATCCCCTGTTCGAACCCCTTCCCCTCCTAGTTCTCCTCAACCTACCATCCCTATGGCAGGTGCTAACCCTCTTAGGAATAGAATGGATGCCATAGTGGCTGGAAGATATTCCCCTTTAGTCCTACCTTAGCCAATGAATGCTCTCCCTACTGGAGATTACGTAAAGTATATGCCCAAGTTCACGGGAGAAGAAGACATAACTATTGAAGAGCACTTTTCTGCCTTCTACAGTTATGCAGACAATTTGAATATTGAAAATGAAGATGTCTGGATGACAGTCTTTGTCCAAAGCCTTGATGGCGAGGTTAGGAAATGGTTTAGGGGATTGAACCTTGGATCCATTGTTGGGATTAAAGCTTTGGATGATGTTTTCTTGAGACAATGGGGGGGTAAAAAAAACTTTATGTATTATATTACAGAGTTTGGGGTTCTGAAGAAAGAGGAGGGAGAATCTGTCTCTGACTCCTCCAAAAGGTTCAACAAAATGTACAATAAGATGTGTGTTGAGATAAAGCCTACAGAAGCCTCTGCCAAGATTACCAATTCTAGTGCTTTTGACCCTGATTTCTGGCTCTTGTTGAGAGAGAGAAGAGATACTTTCTTGGATCATATGCAAGATGCAGCCTTGGAAGTAGAGTCTAACGTATTGGCAGTAAACCAACTCCGGAATAAGGCTGATAGGGACATAGATGGGGGAATATATGAAGCCTCCACCTCCATTTCCTCTGCTTCCCCCCCTTAAGTGGATGAAGTAACCAAGTTACTAAAATCACTTTCAACTAGGATGGAAAGATTGGAAGTAGAGGGGAAGAAAACATACAAAAATCCTCAAAATGCTGATAACAGAGCTAGTTTCAGAAGACCAAACAATTCCCCTCAAATACTCTCGAGAGAGCCCAGAAATAGAGAGAGAGATGATCAGAAAATCCGAACACCTCTCTATAATAACCTAGTTGCTGATGAAGAGAGGGAGGAAGAATATCTTGATCCTGAAATCCATTGTCTTGGAGACACTTCCCCATTTCCCCATTTGACTCAATCTGTATACGAGGAATCCCTCATGAAAAATAAAATAAATGAGCTAAGTAAGGGTGAGAAGGCCTATAGTAATCCCATTAAATACAATCTCAGGTCTAAGAAGAAAGAAGGGAAGTATGATGCCCCTGATCAGCCTTCTAGAGAAGAGAAGCCTGCTAAAGACGTAGCAAACAACAACAAAGAAAAGAAAGCTCAGAACCCGTCACCGATACCCAAATACCCTATCCTAGAAGTGAGAGAAGTTCTGAAAACGCTTTCTTCTTTCAACTTTGAGCATGAAATGAAAAAGATCAGAATTCCTGTGCCCCTTTCAGAGCTAGTCAAGCATGAGGATTTCAAAAAATTCCTCTTTAAGATGTTGCAGTCTGAGCCATCTTGCCATTCCACAGACTCAATAAATATTCAAGATCAAAAGCCAACAGTCATGTTGGGTCCTATGGTAGAATATAGAGATGATTCATCCCCTCCGTTCTATACATCAATGAACATACATGATAAAGTGTTGCATAATTGTTTGATGGATTCAGGGGAATCTCATAATATTATGCCCAAAACAGTCATGGAAGAAATCGGGTTGGAAATCACAAAGGCTTATCATGATTTGTATTCCTTTGATTCAAGGAGAGTGCAATGTCTTGGGGTCATCAAAGATCTGGTCATGACCTTGTTTCAGTTTCCCATGAAGAGCATGGTCATGGATATCATGGTGGCTGATGTTCCCCCCAAGTTTGGCATGCTCTTTTCAAGGTCTTGGATAAAAGACTTGGGGGAAACTTGCAGATGGACCTCACATATGCCACCATTCCAGTGTTCGGAGGGGAGCATAGGAGACTGTACAAAGAAGCTCATTTGGCCTACATTATTAGTGATGAAGCGGACCCCACCAATCATCCCATCTTTTCCCTTGACACTGATTTTGGATCCAGCTTATTGCAACTCACCAATACCCCTGAAACTCCTCTCGAGATCAGAAAGTCCACTACTCTCCGTGAATATCCTCCTCCAATTTCCTCTGTGTGGAAAATTGACGGAGCCTCTTCCAGAGAAGGTGCTGGTTCTAGAGTAGTTTTTGTTTCCCCTACTCAGGAAATCATATATCTATCATACAAATTAGAATTTGAAATTACCAATAATGTGGTAGAGTATGAAGCTCTTGTTTTAGGCTTGAGGGCTGCAAAGGAAATGGGGATCAAAGAGATATCAGTGTTCGGTGATGCTGAGTTGATTGTCTAGCAGATCATAAATGATTATCAAGCCAAACATCCTAGGATAAGGAATTACAGGAATGAGGTGTGGGACCTAATTGACAATTTCTTCTTGGCCTTCAACATTTCATTTATTCCAAGAGAGGAAAATACTATGGCTGATTCTTTGGCTATCTCAACGAGCCAGTTTGGGGTCCCACTGCTACCTAAGATCAGGTATGATGTTGAGATTAGATATAGGCCATTTGTACTTGATAATATCAAGCATTGGAAGGTGTTCGAGGAATATCTTGAAATCATAAAATTTCTTGAGTCTATTGATGAGTTCTCTGCATTACACATTGATCAGGATCATGATCCCGAATGTGACCCTCACACTGATGTATTTCTAAATAAAATTGCTAATCAACATATTATTCATATTCTTAGCAACCACATTCCAAAGGGACAGTTCCTTTAGAAAGGTTTTTCGATGGGAATGATGTGGCAGTAAAGGGTAAAGTTTCAAATAATGATGTTGATGTGGTTGAGTGAAATATTGGCACAGGGAAGGATTTGAAATTCATCAAGCTATCAAGCATCCTATCAAGGGAGCAGAGGATCGAGTATGCTGAGTTATTAAAAGAATTTGTTGGTGTGTTTGATTGGACCTATGAAGACCTCAGAACATATGACACCAATGTCATCAAGCATAAGATCCCATTGAAAGAGAAGGCCAAACCATTTAGGCAGAAATTATGACAAATAAATCCTATGATGTTGCCTATTATGGGAAAGGAGGTAAAGAAGTTGATGGACACCCAAATCATTGTCCCTTTGAGATATTCTGAATGGGTGGCCAACCTGGTCCCAGTGGGGAAAACAAATGGAGAGATCAGACTCTGTGTCGATTTCAGAAATTTGAACAGAAGCTCAAAGAAAGACAATTACCCGTTGCCAAAGATGGAACACATATTGCAGAGGCTGACTAGTGCATCTAGGATTTCCATGATCGATGGATTTTATGGCTACAATCAGATCTCTGTCCTTCCTGAAGACTGAGAAAATACAACTTTCACCACTCCTTGGGGCACATTCATGTATGCCAAAATTCCCTTTGGATTGATGAACGAAGGAGGAACCTTCCAACGAGCCATGGACATCGCCTTCATTAAAGAAAGGGATAAATTTGTGGTCCTCTATCTGGATGACATAACAGTCTTTTCCAGATCTGATAAAGAACATTGCTGTCATCCGAGGACAGTCGTCTTGAAATGCAAAAGGTTTGGTCTCTCCTTAAATCCCAAGAAATCATTGTTCACCATGAAGGGAGGGAAATTACTGGGACACATAGTATCAACTGAGGGAGTCATGATTGATCCCAGTAGGGTGGATGCTATTCAAGTCTTGTCATTTTCTAGATCCAAGAAGGAAGTTGAGTTCTTCCTGATAAAAAATAATTTTCTGAGAAGGTTTGTTTCCAATTTTGCTGAATTGGTGAAGCATATCACAACCATGCTTAGGAAGGGGAATGAAGTAAAATGGACAACCCAGTCCAGAGAATCATTCAACCAAATTAAATGGGCATTAACTGAAGCACCTATGCTAGTCAGTCCTGATTATTCCAAGGATTTCTTGATATTTTCCTTTGCCTCATTTGATACAGTGGAAACTGTTTTACTACAGAAAAATGTTGAAGGGCTGGAGAAACCTATTTCATTTTTTAGCAAAGCATTAAGAGACACATAGGTCAGATATGATATCATGAAGAAGCAGGCCTATTCCTTGGTGAAAGATCTTAAATATTTTAGAGTCTATTTTCTGCATTCAAAAATCATTGAGTATGTTCCTTCAGCTTCTGTGAAGGACATTCTCATTCATCTTGACATAGACGGGAGAAGGAGCAAGTGGATTACCAAAATCCTCGAATTTGATCTAGAAATAAAACCTACCAAGCTAGTTAAAGGCCAAGGTTTAGCCAAGTTGTTGGATGAATCTAATTGTAAATATTTGGGGGTTAAATTCATCAACACTTGCTTAGAAAACTAGCTGGCTGAAGCGTTTGATAAAATTAGCAGAATTCACCTGGTACAAAGATATTATATATTTCCTGCAGGAGCTAATGCCCCCTGATGGTATGGGAAAGAGTAAGGAAAGATATTTAAAACTCAAAGAAATCAAATATTTCCTTATTGACCAGGTCTTCTTTTGGAAGGATCCTCTAGGAGTGATTATGAGATGTTTATACCCACAAGAGGCCCAAAGGATTATGTTTGATTTTCATAGAAGCCTGTGTGGGGGACACCATTTCTGGAAAACCACGGCCTACAAAATTCTCAGGGCTGGGTATTACTGGCCTTCTCTATTCACTGATGTTTGTGTGAAAATTAGAGCTTGCATCAAATGCCAGAAATTATCTGGGAAGCAGTAGCTCAAGCCTCTGCCACTTAAACCTATAGCAACTTCAAGACCTTTCCAACAGTGGGGTCTTGACTTCATTGGGGAAATTCATCTTGCTTCAAGTGGTCAGCATAGGTGGATCTTGACTGATACATATTACTTCACCAAGTGGATAGAGGCTATCCCCACAAGGAACGCTTCCCATAGGGTGATAATTGGTTTTATGGAGGATACTATAGTAAGGTTTGGTTTCTTGAGCAGAATCGTCACTGAAAATGCTGCATCCTTTAAGGCTGAACCACTGATCAAGTTTTGTGAGCAGTTCAGGATTGCAGTGATCCACTCTACCCCCTACTATCCCCAAGGCAATGGATTAGCAGAATCCTCTAACAAAATCTTGGTAAAGATCATCAAAAGACTGCTAGAGGATAACAAGAAAGCATGGGATTCAAAGATCAAATTTTCTCCGTGGGATGATAGAGTGACAACAAAGCGGTCCTTGGGCATCTCTCCTTTCCAGTGTGTATATGGGATTGAAGCAGTTTTTCCTTCTCAGATCGTTGTGCCTTTGGCAGAGTTCTTCCAAGAATGTCAGGAAGAGCCAGATGACATGATGAGGAGGATTCATCAGCTGATAGAGATGCAACAGACTAGGGAGAAGATAACGAACAAAGCACATGACCGTCAACAAAGGATCAAGCAGGCCTTTGACAGGAAGAGAAACAAGGAGGATTTCTAATTGGGAGATCTGGTACTCAAATGGGATGTGCCTAAGAAGGACAAGGGAAAGCGTGGTAAATTATAAGCCCTTTGGATCATCCCCTTAAAAATCTCTGAAAGGTTCCCAAATAGCACTTACAGGTTGCATAATTTGGAGGGAGACGAATTTTTTGGTGGCCCTGTAAATTGGCACTTCCTGAAAATGTTTTTTGTTTAAAGCCACAATCAACTTCCCACCAATGTAAATACCATCTCTGTTTTACATTTATTTTGTTTTTAATAGGAGACTCCATAACACAAAGCACGACACTGGAGCTGCGTGTTCTTGGTAGCTCGTAGGGAGAATTTCATCCCCTATGGAGCCAAATGTTAGCGCATAAACTTTTCAAGGTCATGTGAGTTTGTGGTTTCTACCTAGATCTATAATTTTTGTCTGTTTCTCTCCTTTTGCAAAACCGATCATAAGTTTTCCTCTTGGCTCATAGCTTTCAGCTGTTTGTATTCACCCGTTTGATATACCTGTTTTCTTTAGTATCTTTCCTGAGAAGTATCGACCTTTAGCTTTCATGTTTTCCCTAAGGTTGATCACTTCTCTCTTTGCCTCTGTCGCTGATCCTTTTTTTTTCCCGAGCCCTTAGCCAGTCATCCAAGTAATTGTTCATAGGCTGCAGTCATGAGCACCAAGCACAATATTTGAAGTGGTCTAATATAAGAGTAAATCAAGTGAGCAAGCAAGGTCAGTTTTCAATGGTGAAAATCCACCAGGAAGATCAGATCGACGACGATCGGGTGATCAGGATCTTGCATTTGCACGAAATATAGCGTCAAAGATTTGAAATCATGAGGTCCATCCTAGTCATTGGTGCTGCAAATGACACGTGGTGCACAATCAGTGCTTCGTGGTTTTGTGAGATGGAGCGGTCAAGGAGAAGAGTCATCAAAACTCATGAAATATGAAATCGAGAAAGATCGCAGCCATTGATCAAATGAGAGAACTAGACCGTTGGATCAACTTTTCAGGATTTCGAGTTGGGAAAGTAAGAGGGAAGAGTCTTGAAGACTCGTGAAGCATGATGTACCGAAATTTCGATGTCGTTTGGGTTGTCTGATCAAAGGGGATGTGTGTCACTTGATATGAGCTTCACGATTTCGCGACTCGGATGTTTGAGTATGGAACATAGCATGAGTTAGCGATACATGAAATCATGACACGCCTAGGATAAGCATGAGGTCATGCGGGGCAAGGAAAATAGCTGCGTCAAGGAGAAAAGCACCTGAGTCGGTCACCGAGAAAGATCTGCATGGCCTTGAGGCGCTAGAATTGACTCAAAGGAGTCATGAGTTTGCCTAGAAAATTCACGGGTGTCAGGTCTCACCTTGATCCCAAAGAAAGTAGTTAATGAAAATGGGGAAGGTGGTTGAAACCTTGTTTCACCACATAAATGGAAAGCATGGAAAATCTGGCCATGGAGGGAATATTGTTAGCTGAAAGTTCCCTATCATGGATTTTCTTGTGAAGTCCATACCGATCTGATCTTGCGTCTGACAGAAGAATACAAGTGCATCCTGACAAAAGAAAATGTAGACATCAAGCCTTGAATACAATGACCAGAGTGTGCTTCTGAAGAGAGCAAGTTGTTTTGAGTATAAATACTTATTTTTTATATTTTTTTATGGTCGATGGTAGAGCAAAGCTCCCAAATTGTAAAGTCTTTATGAAGATTTTGATTTTCTGGCTATGTATCTGTGTTTGAGACTTCTTGTTTAATGACAACCAACTTTATTACTCTCTCTTGTTTCCTTTTGATGCTGAAAGAGTTCATGATTGACTGTTTCGCTTGAATTATTGTGATTACATTATGATGGATGTTCGATTGTAGTGCCATTATAATTCCTTTTAGTTTCTTTATGATTTGAACTCAAGAAGATCTTGATTTTGAGTTTTTCTTCTTTGGGCTGCTGGAAGACCCGATGTCCATGGGAGACCTCTACATTTTCTCACCAAAGTCTTCCTCCTACTCACCCTTACTACAACCTATTGATTGAAATTAAACCAAGACCTCACCTGCTTGTGCATATTGGTCAAGTTTCTCCGAGTTAAGATGATATTATCTCGATATTGCGCCCATTTGACCCTCTTTTAACCAACCCGTGACGTAAAATACTGATGGGTATCGGGCTTACCTCTGCAACAATCCAAAGGTGACTTCTGGTGCTAACAACTGGAACATGTGCATTCAGAGAGTATAAGAGTGTTGTATGAGCACATAACAGTGAAGGTGGTGGAAAACCTGACAGAAAAGAGTGTGCAGGCGAAGAAACAAATTGATGCACTCACAAATAAATTCTAGGCCTTGGAGAAGTCTGTGCAGGAGGCACATACAGCCTGAGTGGATCGATACAAGCCACATGTTAGTGTTGAGGGCCTGTTGGAGAAGGAAATTTTGAGGTTTAGCACAGTAAACAAGGTAGAAGGGACCAAAGAAAGCAGTGCACACCAGGAAAGAAAGGAAAATAGCAAGACAAAGGACAAAGAAAGCATTGCACTAGGAAATTAAGGAAGATCAACATAGAGTCAAAGCAAGGAACGATTGGATCGAAGACCAACTACGCACGAGTTAAAAAGTGGACAAATGGAGTTCACTTAGAATTAGCGTTTTGAGTCATAATGTAATGGTTTTTTCCCACCGTTTTTATAAATAGAGGATGTATGAGGTATCTAAGGGTACCTTGTGTTTTTGATGATAAATTGAGGTAGAATAACTATATCTTTTGAGAGTCTTTTTGAATTTAAATTACAGTACTAGTTCAGAGAGATATGGAGCTTAGATGGTGTTATTTATGAAAGGTATGGATTGTATCTGAGGGCCAGGTCGCATATTGTGGAGCTTGGTGCGATGCTGGTAAGCCTCATGGACCATTAATAACCGATGATGTAATGCACACACCACTATTTTGACGAAGAATAATAAATAAGTGAAAGATCTTTGTGGACGTAGCCCAGGGGGGTGAACCATGGTAAAATCATGTGTTTTAATGTGTCTGAATGATGTTTTTTGTTGTTTCTACAATTATGAATAAATGATGAATGGTTAAAATAATATTTTCTAGTGCGTAGTACTAATAATGTGGAATGAGCTAACTGTTAGATCTAGATGAATGGTATAATGAGGTACATAATATGATACATGTTTAAGTGAAAGTAGAAGAAGTAAAATGGACATTCCCAATTCCTTCCATGACTACAAACATTTGCGTCCTTCAGTCACCCATAAGTCATCTCAGGTGAAACTGCGTTGTACACTCTATGCACAGTGTTTCCTTTAGGTTTACCAGAAGGGTCGATGGTTTCTATGGTTTTTTTGGAGAACTAAAGTAGAACTCAGGTCATCCCATAACATCCAACAAGGAACAACCATGCAATGAATGGGTCTGGAGTATTTTCGTTCCAGTTGGAGACAGGAGGCACATTAAGAGTGACGAATGTGCTATGGGTGCTAGAACTCAAGAGGAGTCTGATCTGAGTTTCAATGATTGAGAAGAAGGTATTTGACGTAGCAGTCCAGTATGGAAAGGCGCTGATCAAGACCAAAGGATATAACTCAGACAAATTAGTTTTCTTTGGAGTTAGAGAGAGTAAATTGTATAGGCTAAAGGGCCATCCTATGCAAGCAATGGAAAGCAACAAAGCGAAAAATAAGGAGTAGGTAGTGCCGAAGGTTGCGAAGATTAGAGGGAGTCAACCATAAGGTTAATGTGGAAAGGATCAACCTTCCAAGTCTGTATAGAAGGATTCATGGTATGATATGGCCATGCAGGATGATCAGGAGCAAGATGCTTCTAGGAGCATGTTTAGAGGTAGTGAGTCTTCAAAGACAGGTGATATCATGATGGTAGGGATAAATTGTGTGTTGGATTGGTGAGAAGGCATGGTAGTGAATATAGATCCAACTCTAGGGTGGAGAAGTAACTTCCTCTCTAAAAGGGAGTTTTGATGTTAGTGGTAGCATCAGACAGGTACTTTCACATTGGATTGTGTCTAGCATGTTGAAGTCGTCGAAAGCCTAGTGTGAGTTTACTTTAGTTAAAATGAATTAATTAAAGAAAACATGTTTTTTAGTGAATTGATTTATTTAAGGAACATGCTTAACATGCAACACGTAATGTAAATCTCAAGTGAGTGTGATAAGTAATATTACCCATAGATCACTTTGGAGATTAGAAATAGATTGTAATTAATGATTATAAAAGCAAGGCTAGGGTGAAAGAGGAAGACACTTTTGATGAGATATCAAAGTGAGATACTTGTGTGAGATACACTTGTGAGAGACTTTGGTGAGAGATCAAGGTCAATAATTTTGTTGATATGCCAAGGTCGAGGATAGAAAATAAGAACTTTTTATTACACGAGAGTGAGGAGATATCACAGGTTTGATGAAGATATTTCATCCTAGTGTTGATTTAGAGAGGGTTGGATCACAAATAAAAATGATTCAATATCTTGGATAGGTGGAGAAATAATTCCATCTAGAGATCATACAGGTCAAGGAGAAGAGAGAGAAGAGACAACCGTAGGTGGATTTCAGAGGATAGAATCCAGAGGAAAGTGTAGCACCATATGTAAGTGTCTGTACGGGCTTCCATACATGTACATGATTAATAGTGGAGACAATAGCACATGTACACGGTTCAATTGAAGGTGAATCATTTATACCTCAAAAAGCGTGTTGTTCAAGGGTCGTATGACAAAGCATACTTGGCGAGGTTTTTCTATATTTGTATTTCTCTTAGTGGGAAGAGAGGGTGCACTTGACATACATGAGGCTAGGAGGGTGCACAAAATGTGCATGCATGAGATACTCTCCACTCCAATTTTCTAGAATAGTTAACTAATGATTGCATGGACGGTTAACTAGGACTAGGTGGCACTTCACTATGGTTTCTATCAGTGTGTGTACACATCTCTCTAGAAGACTACTACGGCGCATTAGTTTGAGCATGTAGCTTATATATATTGTAAACTATTCACTCTTGAGTGTGGACTGTGTGGAAAACAATTCGTTCATTCTTTCTCTCCAATTCTTCTCTTTGTCTCTTAACTTTGCAAGTTTTGTGTTCATTGTTGCTAGCTAGATTGTTTTTGTAGGTTTCACTACAATTTCACATGGTATCGGAGCTCATAGGTTCTAGGAAGAAGGCACACAAACAATCATTTGTAAATATAGAAAATTGAAGAAACCACAAAGAGTGGAATTAATTTCACTGTTAGCATTTCTTATGCCATACAATTACTTTGATTGGAAGCCAAAGATTCTACTTCTTCTAAGAATTAGAGGCTTATATCGAATAACCATGGAAACAAAAACAAAGCATGTTGAATTTTCTTGAGCAGATTCAACCCTTGGTATGCACTAATACCATGTTGATGTTTCACCACTCTACTCAACACTCTACAATTAGCTCAAAATAAAATCACTTTATCTACTAAAAGCACGACTGAGTAATCAACTAAACATGCAATGAAAACATAAACAAGGAAACCAAATCAAGCACATAATAACACTTATATTTTTGGGTATAAACCCCTAGAAAAAACTTAAAAGGAAAACCATTCCAATGATTCTTTTATTAAGGTCAAATCAGGGGGAAAATGGCCCACTGAGAGAGTTGTACACTACAGAAAAAACTAGAAACTCCTGTGCTATTGTACAACCTGCTTTGACACATTTCCCGAGGTATACACTATTCAACCTCTTTCAATCTGTGTATATACACGATTCGACCCACTGTGAATCATGTATTTGTGTAAAAGTCCATATGACAAGCTATGTATGGCCCAAATTTTTCCTATGGCTTATGTTGAATGAAACCCACCTGGCACTGCATCTTCTCTCTCTCCTCCTTGAGTTGTATGACCTCTAGATGAAAGTCCTTCTCCACCTATCCTATAATACCCTTGTTTCTCCCATTTTGTAAATATAACTATAACTGTCCAAGAGACTATGGCAGATTAAATATGTGTGAATGTTTGATTTAATGAACCTTTGTATAAAAGGGTCAATGTATAAATTTTCTTTTATTAATAGAAATTGGATATGTTTTGCACAACTAATGAAAGGGGGAAGTTTTCCAATATAGACCATGGATAAAATGAGAGATATGGTGAAGGAAACCAAGAATGGTTGAGATGACCCTCACCAAACTAGTACCTACTAGGTGTAATTGCTCAACAGTTCTCTGGCCCAAAAATGAATTACCAGTTGTTGACGACGATTTTTGTCAACAAGACTTAGCCGGAAAAACGTTGTCAGGATCCCTCTCCAGTCACACTATTTGCGCAAAGTTTTGATTTTTATTGTTAAATATTGACACATTGTTCTTTCTTGCGCAAAGTATCGCATGCTCCCACTGAGTTACCCCTACACATTCAAAGGAGGTTACATGATCATTCAAATAGAAGCAAGTTCATTACAGGTTACCGACGTAGGGTTCCTGTTGAAATTATCATAACTCTTAACCTTTTACTAAACATGCCCTTCTCCCATTCCTCTCATTGCTTACACTCTCATATTATCCACACTGACACCATATGTTTTAAACCCACCTACAAATCTCCTGATTGTCATATACATATATAAATTTTAGAAGCCAACTAAATTCATATCATATCTTTATTGCTACATTATCCACTTACCAAAGATGGCCCTCATGCCTCTTTATACAACTAAAACTTTGTTTTCATAAAAAAATTCCATGCCATTGCATGTTATGACCTTAACTTTATCCCTAAAGTAAAATATATCATTCTTTTCACATGACATCTTATTATTTTAATCAAGATGTTAGTCTCCACTTTATTAAAAGGGGGTAATGGAACTATTGATGGTCAAGGTGCCATTTGGTGGGATTTTTTTCATAACCATATAGTTAATTTCACTCAGCCTCACCTTCTGGAGCTGTGAAGCTCGACTGGAATTGAAATCACAATTTAACATTTTTAAATTCACTATTTTGGAATATAGCAGCAATGTACGAATCCAGAACATTACACCATCTCGCTCACCTAATACCGCTGGAATCGATCCAGATTCCTGCGCTGATGTCTACATTGAAGATTGTTACATTAGCATCCGTGATGTTGCAATTGCTATAAAGAAAACAACTATCAATGTAAGGACGTCTGCAGGAAGAGGAGGTTATGTAAAAGGACCATTGTGACAAACAATTTCGCGTAAGCTTGCAGAGATGAGATTCCAAAGAAGTGAAAGGAAAAAATTGAGAATTGGTTCATCCACTGGTTGCTGGCTCGGCGCCCCACTTGATTTAAGAACATTCGCATGAATTTTAAGACCGATATCAACAATGATTTTTATTTGAGGGTACAACCACAAGAGGAGTTCGCTTGCAACTCCATAAAATGGAAGATTCTGCAGAAATATATGAAAAATATTTAAGTGTTATCCAATTGCAGAATACATCAAGTGATTTGTATGACAGTAACAATGGTTCTACGTGTGGTCCAGGAGTGCAACAACTGCACTTTGATCAATTTGATGGGCAGAAATGCGATTCAGAAAATATCAGAGAAAATGAAGATTCTGCACCTGAAGCTTTGTCAACACATATGGCTCGTGGAATTGATGGGTTGTATTGTCTAAAACATGATCAAATTGTAGATTCTTCCTTTGTTTCTAATTCTGTGAAAGATGTTAAAATCATTTCTGTTAGTCATAACTTTAACATCAAGGCCTCTGCATTCGTGTACAAATGGGCTATTCATAAATGAGGAACCATGCCGCTAATTGAGATGTCCGCTAATTTCACACAAATATGAAATATGACACCAATTGTGTGAATGAATTCCAGCCACTGTGTCAGACCGTGACACCATCCAGCCCTATGAATTTCTACGAGAGATAAAATGTTCAATCCTAAAACGAATGATCAGACTTGGTCTAAACGATATGTATTAGATTTTAATAAACCATCAATTACATAGTACGCTAAAGGAATCAGAACGAAACTCGTCAGAAACATTGGTGGTCACATTGCATAATGAAGATCCCAAACCCTCTAAAAACCTCTCAAGCATTTTTGAGCTGCAAGTCCAGCTTCTGCAATGGCGTACAATGTTGATTTGAACTCTGTCAAGGGTATTCTCGATTCAAATGTTGCAACTACTTAAGGTCATTTTAATGTTACATCGTTGATCAGTAAGTGCTCCAATGGAGGTGTTGGTTTCCCTGCATTAGATACAGTCCAATTTAGATTGATATTCGTAATGAAGCTAGAACCCGAGAACATCATGTTTGTTGGTGAAGAGAAGAGGGGTAGTTGTGGAAGAATCTTATGGACGTTTTTCTAAACAACATATTAATGGTACAATCTTAGTTTCGAGCAAGAAAGACAGTTCATTGTATTCTCTCAACTTAGAAAGAGATATCTCTTGCCATACCTTCGTTATGAATACAGTATGGAAAGGATTATGATTACGATGCTCAAGTAAAACAGTTGGACAAGATATTGCATTCTGTGGCAAGAATGGAAGACGAACAATTGGCAGCAATTTCTCAGACATGGGGAAAACCAATTAAGTTATCTGCCATAGGCTATATACAAAATCGAATGGAAAATACTTATAATACATGAAGAAAACACAACCAAATGCCACGGGACTAATAAAACAAATTAGTTTTTTTAAGTAATGTGTTATGGAAAGTTTAAAATTTGGTTACAAAACTACTTAACTGAAAGAACCATTTCCCAAAGGAGATAAAAGAAAGCACCGTTTCCCAAAGGAGATAAAAGAAAGCAGCGTACAGCCAGTTGGGGAAGAAATCTTTGAAGGAGATATTATCTCAGAAATAAAATTCAGTGAGAGAACTTAGGAAGAATTTTCAGAGAATAGTATGCTGTGAGTGTGAGTGTTGGGAGGGATTTTTCATTTCATTATTTTATTATATCTTCAGCAGAGATTGACGAAATTGTCAGCAACAGGGGGTATTGCAAAGCAACGAAGGAGATAAGTGAGGATGATTTTGCTAGCCTTCCTGAGGTAAATATTTACTTGTTTAGTTTGCTATAATAAGGATTGATTTGATTCGATGCTAAAAGAAAGCAGCGTACAGCCAGTTGGGGGAAGAAATCTTTGAAGGAGATATTATCTCAGAAATAAAATTCAGTGAGAGAACTTAGGAAGAATTTTCAGAGAATAGTATGCTGTGAGTGTGAGTGTTGGGAGGGATTTTTCATTTCATTATTTTATTATATCTTCAGTAGAGATTGACGAAATCGTCGGCAGCAACGGGTATTGCAAAGCAACGAAGGAGATAAGTGAGGATGATTTTGCTAGCCTTCCTTAGGTAAATATTTACTTGTTTAGATTGCTATAATAAGGATTGATTTGATTCGACGCTAATCCATTTTACTATGCAGGTTCTCTCCTTGCAATTCGCCACCATGGCTCCATTCCTTCTTTGCTCAACTTTCTTTTTCTTCTTCATGCTTGGTCTTTCTATTGTACGTTGCGTCTAGAATCTCTAAAAACCATATACTTGGCCCTCGTCTACGCAGAGAGTTGAATATTTTGATAATTTATGATTTTGTATGGGAAGCGTTTTAATGGAAATCATCTCTTTGTCACTTTGGATATCTCTTTGATTTTTCTTTAAAGTCCTTAGTTTTCCTCATCTTTATTTTATACTTTGATTTCAGAATAAAAAAAAATTAGATAAATTTTTAAAGAGACACAAAAACATTTTTTTTTTTTTTGTTTATAATCACCTTTGTAAATTTTTTAGTTTGTTAATGTGCATAAACTTTTATTTTTATCTACTTTACTGTTTTGATTTTATTATTATTTTTTTAAATTACATCCTAACTTCTAAACAAAAATAAAAAATGTTATATCATCAAGAAAATGTTACTTCTCTTTCTTCTTCAAACTAGTGTTATGTAATAAGTTTTTCTTTTAATTAAATTACTTTAAATCTAACATAGTTTTTTAACTTTTCTAGCTTTTAGCTAACTTTGATTTAATTTACTTTTTGCTAAAATAAAACCAAAAACATTTCCTTTTACTTTTTTCATTTGTCGTTCCTTTATTAATTTTAATTTTATTACTCCAATTGTATAAAACCTCACATAGAAATAATTGAATTGTAAATAGCCTAAGATCATAAATCAAATAAAAATTAAATATGGATAAAAGAAAAAATTATAGGACAAAAGGATCTATGCTTGGACTGTAGGTTAGGAGAAAATTGGCTTAGAGTTCAATGCACATTCTTGTCTGGGGCTTTAATCCTAGGGTGATATTCCTGCTTCTTCTCTCCTAGCCCCACATGAGGTTAAAATGTTGATGTTGGGGACTCCTTAGTCTTTTGACGTCAACATATTTTTGGCGACCATACTGGGATAACTGTTCCATGGTTCGTTCCTAGTTTTTGTTTTAATTCTTTCAAATTTCTTGGATCTCAATGTCTCAATCGATTGGAAGCCTATTTGGTGGTTGTAACCATGTGGTTTCAGCTACTAACCATGGGAAATTCATTCACAAGTATGGCTTGTTTGATTTGAAAGAAGACCTAAACAATTCCCCTTGGTTTGTGCCCACTCCCTTGAATTTGTCTCAACTGGTTAACCCTTTACCTAAAAAATTCAAGAATCATTTGCCTCTCTTCCATGGAGATGGATTTGCTACAGTTATTGAACAACTTCGTGCGTTTTTGAATGCTTGCGCCATTATTAGAGTAAATAATAATGATAGTTGTATGTTGTTGTTTTTGAATTCCCTTCAAGGCGGTGTCGCCTCCTTATTTGTCAGCCTTCCCGATGGATTCATTTCTACCTGGTTTACCTCTACCTTTGGGCATTTAGATAGTCCTTATGAACATCTTAAGAGGATTAATCAATTATGCATGAAGGATAATGAGAGCATTCTTACTTTTAATCTTCAGTTTATCAAGTTGTACAATTTAATTACTACTTCTATTCTCCCTACCAACTTGGATTCCCTATTGCATTACTACGAACTTATACCTCCTGTTTACTGATGGCAGTTGGGAGAAAAGAATTTTCAAAAACTAGGGCTATCCCTAACTACTTACCTCAAATTCGAAGAGAAAAACCGTAGAACAAGTTACTCTTTTGGCGTTTATGATTCATAGAAGGAGTTGTCTTCTTTAATCCCTGTCATTAAGAGCTTACACGATCACATGTGCCTTCTTGAGTCTCAATCTTTAAATCATGCTAGGGATATATCTCAGGAACACTCTCTCTGAGGGCCTAATTATGATGAATCAAATTCTTGTGGTCGTGAGCGTGGATATGAGGAGGATCATGATTATATCATGATGCTTAATGACCAATCCACCTCTCACACCCTTCTTAAACCTCATACCCAAAATCACCTTTCATCTTAAGCTTCTTATCCGCACGCATACAATGGAAATTTTGATTACACAAATGAAGAAATCAATTCTAATTATGTCAAACCAATTTACGATACATTTGTATTTGAAGATGATGATAATGAGTGTACAAATGATGTAGACCAGTATGACGTTAATGATGCATGCGACAAATCCTCTTTTGAATATATGTACGAGTTCAATTAATATCTTGATTTGTATAAAATTCTTGCTAATTCTTTGTTTCAATCAAAAGAGGATAAATAACTTGGCACTATTGAGCATGTCCTATTGGCATCTCTACTTGTTTTTCTTATTTTAGACAACAAACGACACTTCCTGTAGCTACCTACACCTCATCCTGTAAATACTACCATTTGGGGGTGATTATTTGGTTAGAAAAAGGATCTTTGATTATTCTTGTTTTATTTGTTATCTTGTGTTTTCATGCTTGGTTCATGACTGTAAGAATGAATCAAGTATTAAAAATTAATCTCGTATTTTGATTCTGCCGAAGGCTGGTTTGAAAGGGTCAATATGCTTACATCTTTTTCATGATTTTTCTTTTGCTTTGAGCTTATCATATATCAATGAAATACTTATGTCGAGTTGCTCTTGGATTGTAAGCTTATATTTTTGGACCTTTTGTAAATGTACCAAAATTCATTTGGCTTGCAAACAAAAAAACATATCCATATCCTAACCTTTGCAAATCGAGTATACCCATTACATGTCATGGGGATTAAACTCACTAGGATCGTATCCTATACATTGTGTTGGCTCGCAGAATGAGTTGACAAGACTCTCATTTCGAGTTAAGAGTTTGGGTAGTGGGATGTACTCAAAGCATTCATGACCAGGAGAGTTTAAACCCATAACCGAGACCTCCATATGTTTTCTTTGATCGCACAGGTTCTCTGCTTGTTTGGTTTTTTATGGTGTCCTCTCAGACTTATCCCTCTTACCACTATCATTTAAACCCACAGTTGGTTCGAGTCACCCTTGCTATAGTTTGTTCGATCCCGTAATGGGCCCTGTCGTCCGACTAGAGCCGATTGGCTCTCAAACATTATTGCTTTATGATGATGTGAGTGAGGATTTGAAGAGCCAGGGTTGGGATATGTTTATTAAGCAGTTCCAAGGGTATAACTTGCAAGTGGCCAAAGAATTTTCCCTTACATTTGATGGATACAGAGCAAAGGTGGGTGACATTCAGTTGGAGATCACCAATGATTTTCTAAGTGAAGCAACATGGCTCCCTCTCATTGGTCAAAAGTGGTTTAAAAATTCAAAATTGGACGAATTACCCTGGATTCTTTTCATCACCTCTAGAAAGATAGACTGCTGTGACAAAGGTATTCTGGTCTCCCTACTCAAGGTTAGATGGCATGGTCTGTTAGCAGTTTTAAAACAATTTATTACCTGTGAAGGATGTTATGACCTGATATTCCTTTACCATGTGCGATTTCTCATGCATTTTATTGGATTCCATCTAAATATGTCGTTTTACTTGCTAAGAAGTTTGTATAAAATGTCGAAGAGATACAAGAAGAAGAATCTAGATGCTAGCCTCTTTCACCATGGTTTGATTAAATTACTGTTGGTTTATCATTTTAAAACCCTGGGCAATGATTGGGATGGGTTTCTAGCTCGAAATGGTTTTGTTATAGAAAACCTTGTAGAAACCCCTGTGGTGGATAAACCTATGATAGGAAAACCTTTTGATTTCTCAAGTGGAAAGCCAGAATTTTTGGATAAAAACCCTTGCAAAGGGACATTGCCTGATCAAATTTTGTCTAAGCAACATGGTATTGGTTCTGAGTTCATAGAAACCCCTGTGCATGAACCATTTATCTTCTCTAAACCTACTGTAAAATCCAACAGTGAAAAACCTCGCAAACAGTAAAAAAAGGATCAAACAATGTTAGGTTTTCGTAATAAGAGGGCTGGTCGACTCATTTCAAGGAATCCACATAAGATATCCAAGAATAATGTGAGATCGATCGATTCAATTGAGATCCTTGAGGATTCTGAATCTAAGATTGAAAGGTTTCTAGCACAGGAAGATTCGAATTGTTCCAAACCAGACCAACCATTCAATTTTGTCAACAATCTCCCACCATGTCTAAAATATAGAAATGCATTTACAGGTATCAAGCTCAGTCAAAAGCCGACAGTGGATAGCATTGATGTTTTGGCACACAATCACATGCTTCCTCGACAGGTTACCCCTGCTGTGCATTGTGAAGTTTGCATGCATTGGATAGGGAAGTACTATACAAACATCCCCTTTCTCCAAGCAAGGACAAAAGATCTCACTACTCACAATGAATCATTGGCAAATGAAATCCATGAACTCAAGGCCAATTACCAAAGACAAGTGAAGCGTCTGAAAAAGACAGGCAATATCATTATAAAAAATGCTGGCAATGTAAAAATCGTGATAAATTTTGAGATATCTTGAGTCGATTTTTGTTATTTGTCAAATGGTAAGATTGATTTTTATTACAGTCATATTTTATTTGTTATTTTTCTAATCAATCTGGATCGATTTGATTTTTTGTTACCAATAATAAGATTGGCTACATAATCGAGAGATTCTGTAGCCAAGTCATTTTCTCATATAAAATTTAGAAATTGTTATTTAATAAAAGATTTGAATTGCTTTCATTTCATTTTTTCAGAAAAGAATATACCTGATGCTGATCTGAGGAGATGAAGCATGCTCAACTTAGTTCACTAGCTATCTCTTTTGTCTATTTTGTAAATAGAAGAAAAATTTCATAAATTTTGAAGATATAAGTTTGATCATGAGTGGCTTTAAGCCCTCTATATTTGTAATGTTTTGATCTTTTGAGATTTGAGCCTATATTAGAAGATAGGAAGTTTGGATTTCATAAGCTCTTTAAATACTCTATGCTTTGTAATTAACTGTCATCTTGGCAAGGAGTAAAAGATGGACTAGTGATTCCAAGACTTAATGAAACACCATATGGCATTTTGGCTTTAGCCTTCTGTAAATAATGTTTTCATTCATGCTTTGTTGATTCTAGTATATTAATAGGTCTGGTAGATTTAGACTCAATGAGCGATTATGTCTGAGATACTTACATTATAAATATCATCTATATTTGTTGCTCTAAATATAAAGACTGTGATCATATCTTCAATTTGAATGTTAGGATTTATCTTTGAATTTTAGTTGGATGATGAAATGCAATAAGTTACACTCAGATTTATCGTGCTATAATTATGTGCAATTATAAGATCACAGGGTTTAATTTATGTTTCCTCCTCTGTCATTAAAACTCAGTTGTCAATACAAGTTTTGAATTTATTTAAAACAATCATAAAGTTTATTGCATATTTTTCTCATAGGCATGACAATTGGATGTTATTCACTCACACAGACGCTTGGATACATCTCAAAAAATAACAACAGGTTAGCCTCTTTGTGTTTCTCAATTATGTCATTTACATATTAATGAAACCAGAATGTTTGGTTAAGCTTTTGACTACCTACACCTCTGCATTTCATAGTTTATTCAATTCAAGATTAGTTAGATTTATAAAAGAAAATATAAAAGATTTAAATTTGCTTTCTTTATCTGCTTCTTAGGAGAAATTATTTTCACATTGATTTCATAAGTTTCGATTAAAACTTTCAATTTGTAAATGATGTGCATAAGTGAGATTTATATTTTCTGCTTAAATACACCTACAATAGTTATATTAGACCATATGTACATATATAACATAGCGTTTATCAATTAATTGGTCATTTCTTTCTTTTGTTTGTTTTTATTTTAGGATTTTAGATTGGCTAACAAAGCCATTAAACCCATTAGAATGAGTTACTCCAAACGGCTTAGGTTACTTAGACAACCCTAGACCAGACTCGTTCTTCCAGTTGACAGATGGTCAATTTTTCTCGCCAACAAATGGCGCTAGAAGGAGGGAATGAATACAATTGATGACACGTGGAAGTTGCAAAACTCCACCCCCACACACTCGCTCCCCTGTTGTAACACGTAGTCGCTCAGCCAACAACGTTACTTCTGAAACAACAACTACCTAGAACAAAAATCCTGAGATCCCTGTTGATCCAGTAACACAAACCCTCAAGGGGCCGACATACAAAATTTTTTTCATCATTCACTCTTAAGGACACAGAGTTCTTTGGCCCGTATCAAACAACCTAGTAGACCTCTCAACCAACCTCTATATTTTTTGGATATCCAAGAGAAACTTGAAGGCACTGGTCTACGTCTAGATCCTTTAGGAGATAATACCACATATCCTGACCATACCCCTACTCTTGGAGTTGGAGGATCTGGTTTCCACCTTATCCACCTCATTCATCTCCATCCTCTTTAGGAGGAGAATCCTATAATGAAGGCAGTTCCTCATCTGACCCATCTTAGCCTTCGACACCACATACACCCATAGAAAACCAAAACAATCCCGCCAGAACATGGCTCGATCAGGATTCTGTGGCTGTACTTGGACCCCAACACCCATTGCCAAAACATTCAGAGAAATGGTTACCTAAATTTGATCCGAATTCTAAGAAATCTGCTAAGGATCACATAAAGAAATTCATGATGGCCAATAGAATCCGAAGTGTAGAGCATGAAGACATAGTATGTAGACTCTTTCCTTATACGTTTGAGGGCAATGCCTCTACATGGTATTTCTCCCAGCAGCCCTAGACCATTGTCTCTTGGGAAAAATTCAAAACTTGTTTCTTAGAGAAGTTTGGAGATGATAAAACCCCTAAAGTATTAATAATGGAACTCTTCAGCCTAAAAATGAACCCTAAGGAGAAAGTAAAAGATTTTAACCAAAGATTCCTCACGTTAAAGAATCAAATTCTTGTAGAAATTCTAATTGTCGCATATTACACCAAAGCCCTGCATAATAATATAGCAATTTGGGTTAAAAGGTCTAAAAAGTCTATATTACTGGAAGCCTTCGAAGAGGCAAGCCAAATCAAAAAGGACATATTAATTTTAAAAGACAATCTCAATAATGAAGCCAAAATAGCTTCATCCTCTTAAAAGAAAATTGAAATCCTTGCAAGGCCTCCCCAAGCCAAAATTCAACCAAAAACTCTAGACCTAGAAAGCTTGCGGAAAGATCTTCAAAAACTATCAAATCAAGTTATAGACTTGAAGAGATCGGCCGAAGAATCATCCTCAAGGGAAGGAAGTTTTAAACCTCCTTTTAGAAAAACTTTTCCCCCAAACCAGCCAAATCCTACCCCTGAAGGTCTTAATTTTGAAAGTTTACAATCCACTTTGCATACTATTCCTGAAGCACATGATAACTCTGCCCCTCTTGAAAGTTCTGAAGAAGTAGTCGAGGAAGAAGTAGCTGAAGAAGAGGAATCATCTCCCAATATCTTCAGACATTTTTCTGATAGTATCTTTCAGGCAAACTTTGAAATTGTTCATCCTTACAACACCAGAAGAAAAGAACAGAGCAAACCCTCTTCCAAAATGAGTAACAATGTGCTTCCAAAAGAATTGAAACAAGCTAAAATAAAACATAATTTATCATCCCTAGTTTTAGAATTTGACTTGATGGAAGATCTGAAAAAACTAAGAGCTAATATTTCTGTTTATGAGATTTTGAAATTTCCTCTGATCCTGCAGAAAATGCTTCAGAATATCGCAGAAAACAACAAGAACAACGATTCTGTAAGTTTTAAACCTATGAAGTAAAACAATGCATATAGATTCTTAAGCAAAACAAAATTTAATCAATGGCTCATTCACATAGTACACAGAGATTTATACCGGAAACCCTCAACCGGGAAAACCTTTCTTATATTCATTATATCGAATTTCACCATTCACCATACAATATATACAATGTTTTTAGGTATTTCATAGATACCAAAACCCTAATCCCTTAATCCGAGATTAATTTACAAAACCGCTAAAAATAGAAAAATCCGCTAAAGATAGCAAAAACCGCCCAAAACTTTTGACTAGTACGAGGGATCGTTAGACGCAGTTGTCATATCTAATGCACCCACACACACGCATGCAAAGAATATAACACATACCCAACAGATTCTAGCAGCAAGAAAACTGCAGAAATCATTTCTAAAAAAACAAAACAGATCCCTGCTAAAACCACACCTGAACTTCTTGATAAAAGGGATTTAATAGAGAACACACTGTATCAAATGTAGATAAAATTGTTTCAGGGACAATGGTAAAAAATTAGTATAATTCTGCTGTTAATACTCGAAAAAATGTCCAACCTTTCTTACTAAATTTTGAAATTTTCAATAGAAATGTACATAATTGCATGGTGGATTTCGGCGTATCATCGAATGTGATGCCTTTATTTGTTTGCCAAAAAATTAACGCAGAAGTTTAGCCTTCTAGTCTTAAAATCATTTAGCTTGATCAGATGATCGTTAAGGTAATCGACAAACTTGAGAATGTTTTGGTTAGGTTATCTTCTAATCCTAAGGTTCACCAAATTATTGATATCATTGTCGTTGACATCCCTGAAGTCTATGATTTGTTCTTGATTAGGGAATGGTCTGAACAACTGCATGGGTACTTCGCCACATATTGGTCTCATTTGTGGTTACCAAAAAATGGGTAGCCAAATAAAATTAGGATTAACCGTGAACACTATCTAAAGCATACTGTTACAGATATCAATGATTCGAATGAACCTTTTACTGCATCCACTAATTCATTCGAGATGCAGGGAATAAACACCTTCTTTGGTAACTTCATGGCTGAAAATTCCCCCATCACCGATCCAGAGCAACAATTAGAGCTCATGACCTTTACTCAGTTAGCAGCTTTGCCAAATGTGCCAAATACTGCCAACAAAGCTCAAATATGGTCACTTTACTTCGATGGATCCAAATCCAAAGAAGGAGCTGGTGCATGATGTGTACTCATTGACCCGTCAGGTAATAAAAATTTCATTTCCTATCGATTAGAGTTCAAATGCACTAACAATACCGCTGAATACGAGACACTTTTGCAAGGACTCAAGAAAATTGTAGATATGGACGTAAGGAACTTAATGGTATTTGGTGATTCAAAAATTGTGGTCAGGCAAGTAAGAAATTCTATACATTGCCTATCACCACATATGGAAAGTTACCAAATGGAGGTATGGAATCTGATGCACAAATTTTCAACATTTAACATCAATTCCATTCCTAGATTAAGTAATTATGAGGCTGACCTATTGGCTAACGTTGCTTCTAAAAATTTTCCCGCAGAAGGTCTCTCTCCGAATGCATTTTCAATTGAATTATTGTTTAGACCGTCGATCCCAAACAACATCACTAATTAGAGAGTTTTCAACGATGATCAATAGATCATCAATGTTTTACATATGGAGGACACTTTCCAAGGTGCAATTATCGATGAAGGAACTCACGATGAAAATCTTCGCAATTTCACGGTAATATCAGATCCTAGATCTCCCGAATCGACATCTGATCTAGTAAACTCTATTCCTAAATCCGTGGTAAGACTAGAGAAGTTTTATGATTTGCATGATAAATTCATAGGATCGATAAATTGTAAAACAAACAGTTCTTCCTTAACTCATGAAACGATAAATCTAGGGACTAAAGATAAGCCACAAAATATCAATTTGGGAATGGGATTCTTCGAGAAAGAACAATCTGCTTTTATAAAACTGTTTAAAGAATTCAAGAATGTTTTTTCTTGGACATATGATGATTTAAAAACTTTTGACCCTAATATAATACAACATATCATCCCCATGAAGCCCTAGACTCAACCTTTTTAGTAGAAGCTGAGAAAGATGCACCCTAAGTTGGAACCAACTGTCAAGAAATAACTAAATAAATTATTGAATACAAAGACAATCTTCTCAGTGAGACACACACAATGGGTGTCGAATCTAGTTACTGTAAGGAATAAAAGTGGTGAAATTTGACTCTGTGTCGATTTCCGTAACTTGAATCGAGCATCTGACAAAGACAATTATTCTGTTCCTCCAATGGAACAAATTCTTTAGCAGGTATCTGGTTCTGAAAGATTGTCACTGTTAGATGGTTTTTTGGGATACAATCAGGTCCTCATGTCTCTAGCAGACCAGTTAAAAACCACTTTTCATACCCCATGGGGGACCTATGCCTACACGAAGATGCCTTTCAAACTCATAAATGCCAGGGAAACTTTCCAAAGAGAAATGGACATTTCTTTTCATGGCCTCATAAATCAATCAATAGTGCTCTATCTTGATGATGTTACCATCTTCTCCAAGAACAAGAAAGATCACTTGTCTCACCTCAGGTCTGTTCTAGAACGATGCCACAAGTACGACATATCTCTTAACCCTAAGAAGTCATTCTTTGCAGTGGAACAAGGAAAAATTCATTGGTTCATAGTGTCCATTGAAGGAATGATCATCGATCCTGAAAGAACCCAAGCCATTGCCAAACTTCCCCCCCCCCCTCCACCTCTTCTAAAAAATCCATGCAATCCTTTTTAGGCCAGATTAATTTTGTCAGAAGATTTTTCCCAAGCGTTTCAGAAATGGTAAGACCGTTGCATAATTTAATTAAAAGGGATGTTCAGTATCGTTGGGGACCATAGGAAAATAAATCCTTTGCTTCCATCAAAAGAGCCATAGTGGAAGCCGCTTCCTTGATGAGTCATGATTTCTCGCAATATTTCACTCTCTACACTTTCGCCTCCGACCGATCTTACACTACCGTGTTGACACAAAATAATGTTGAAAGTAATGAAATCCCTATTTCTTTCATGATCTCATCCTTTAAAGGGGCTGAAATGAATTACCCGACTGTAGATCAACAGGCGTATGCTATTTTTAAAGCAGTGAAACACTTCCGGTCATATCTGTTGAAATCTAGAACTAAAGTCATTGTTCCTTACCCTACTGTAAGAAACGTATTGGTACAAAAGGAACTTGGTGAAAAATGGGCAAATTGGATGACATTGTTACAAGAATACGACCTCAAAATAACTCCTGCACAAATTGTAAGGGGTCAATGCCTATGTAAACTAGTGGTTGTTTTAGTTGAAAAACTCAAAAGTCAAATTAATATCTCAACTGTAAATCAACATAATAATAATCGAATCTGTTGTACACAAGTTGCTGCTAATTCTTGGTATGATGATATTAAATTTTATCTAACACATGGATCCTCTCCTCTTTATCTTGATCCTAAAAACAGAAGGGCACTCAGGTTAAAATATGCATCTTTCCAACTCATAAATGATGTATTATTCCAAAAGAATTTCGATGGTGTCCTTATGCGTTGTTTGGAAAAAGAAGAATCAGAAAAAGTGTTATTTGAACTACATGTAGGTGAAGTTGGTGGGAACTTTGGTGGAGACACCACTGCTCACAAAGTATTAAGAGATGGGTACTATTGGCCCACATTATTTAAGGATGCCCACGCATTATGTCGGAAATGCATAATATGCGAAAAGGATGTTGGACGAGTGAAAAAGGAAACATTCCCTTTGCAGCCTGCTACTATAGATTCACCTTTTCAGCAGTGGAGTCTCAAAATCATAGGGACGATTAACCCCACTTCTTCATAGCAGCATAAATATATCATTACGGCAATGGATTATTTTACCATATGGGCCGAAGTTGCACCACTGAAAGTGGTAAACACGAATCAGGTAGTATCTTTCCTTATCACGAATATCATTACTAGATTCGGTATTCCCGAATGTTTAGTATTTGATAACGCATCTTATTTATCATCCCTAGATATGAATGCATTCACCTTAGAAAAAAAGATTAAATTGAAATATTCTACCAGCTATTATCCCCAAGGAAATGGCCTAGCAGAATCACTAAACAAAAATTTGATCAAGATCATTAAGAGGACAGTCTTCGAAAATCACAAGAACTGGCACAATGCTTTGTTTAATGCACTATGGGCCGACAGAGTAACTCCCAAATCATATGTTGGTAATTATCCATTCTTACTTGTCTATGGTAGAGAAGCAATTCTCCTTCCACATGTTCTTCTTCCCTCTCTGCAATTATCACAGAAAGTTCAAGAAGAGGAATGCCCTCCTCTCGAAAGTAGAATTAATGCCTTGTTGAAACTAGAGGAAGTAAGAACACAAGCAAAGAAGAAACTAGATCAACATCACTAGATTGTGAAAGGATGGTTTGATTCAAACTCTTCTTCGGACAAAAACTTTGAGGTAGGAGACTTGGTTCTCAAATGGGATAAAACTCACGAGAGAAAAGGGGAACACACCAAATTCCAGAACTTGTGGTTGGGGCCTTTCATAATCACTGAAAAATTAGGTCCCAACTCTTTCCATCTACACAGTTTGGAGGGATAGACAGACACCTTCCCTGTGAATGGCCAAGCTCTCAAAAGGTACTTCTCTTGGTAATTCCAGATCCACCTTTGTACATATTTTTTCTGTTTTGATTTTGGTTTCCGATTTTGGTTCTTTTCACTTTGTTTATTTTTGCTGCTTTCTAGTTAAACTTATGTCCGTGTCACATTTTAGTCCATGAAGGGAATCCATAATGTCTCATTATGAAGCAACAGTCAAGGTATTTTCAAAGCATCAATACTGTAAATTTTTGAAACACAGACTAGCTAAAGAAACTTTCTATTCCAAGTAGGCTTCCTGGTTTCACTTTATAATTATGAGCAGACATGACCATCATTAAATCTCTTTACACTGCCCATGTTTTTAAAAGAAAGAAACTCAAGTATGCCTTTCTGTGCTCGAAAAATTGGTTTCATCAGAAAACTGATTTCACATGATAATGAAGGTTATCAATCAGAAAATTAAAGGGTGGAAAATATCAAGTGTTCCGAAAACTGAAATTTTCAAGCATCACCCCACTCTTTTGAACATCATTAAATTTATGTTAGATTATAAATAATTTGTAGAGATTTGTGGGAAGTGTTTGCAAACTCATCGAGATACTGAACAGGTTTTCTGGCAGCGGGTAAATGCATACATGATGCCAAGACAACTTTGTCGGGGTACTGAACAGGTCCGCTAGCAGTGAAGAAATGTCGAGTTCAAGAAAATTATCAGGTATAAGTGTTGATATTAATCATAAATACCCTTCATTTTGAATTGAAAATTATTGTATAGGGTAGAGGCGTCAAAGTGGAATAATTGACATCCCTGTCGATTCTATGGATGCCTGCTAGCAGCAGTGGCCCTGTCAATAGTATCAGATCCATTAGTATAAATATCGTTGCTCTCGTAATTAAAATTTGTCACCATATTTCATTTGGCAGAAAGATATCTGAAGCTGGGTTGTATGATTATTGTTGGAATTTGATTGAGATGCTTTATTTCCTTCACATTGTGCTTTGATTTTGGATATTTCTAATCAGTCCTAACACAAACTCGTTGGTAATGCAAAGATAATTGTTTCTCCCAGCTATTCACCATTGTTGGAAGCTCTACATGTTTTTCTTATTTTGGACAACAAACGATACTTCCTGTAGCTGCCTACACCTCATCTTGTAAATACTACCATTTGGAGGTGATTATTTGGTTAGAAAAAGGATCTTTGATTATTCTTGTTTTATTCCTATCTTACGTTTTCATGCATGGTTCATGAATGTAAGCATGAATCAAGCATTAAAACTTAATCTCGTATTTTGATTCTACCTAAGGCTGGTTTGAAAGGGTCAATATGCTTGCATCTTTTTCATGATTTTTCTTTTGCTTTGAGCTTATCATATATCGATGAAATACTTATGTCGAGTTTCTCTTGGATTGTAAGCTTATCTTTTGGGACCTTTTGTAAATGTACCAAAATTCGATTGGCTTGCAAACAAAAAAACATATCCATATCCTAACCTTTGCAAATCGAGTATACCCATTACATGTCGTGGGAATTAAATGCACTAGGATCATATCCTGTACGTCATGTTAGCTGGAAGAATGAGTTGAAAAACCTCTCATTTCGAGTTAAGAATTTGGGTAGTGGGATGTACTCAAAGAATTCATGACCATGAGTATTTAAACCCCATAACCGAGACCTCCATATGTTTTATTTGATCGCATAGGTTCTCTGTTGGTTTGGTTTTTTATGGTGTCCGCTCATATTCATCCCTCTTATCATTGTCATCTAAACCCACAGTTGGTTCAAGTTGCTCTTTATAAAGTCTTTTTGAGCCCGTAATGGCCCCTGTCATTCGAGTAGAGCTGAATGACTCTCAAGCATTGTTTCTTTTTTATGATGCGAGTGAGGATCTGAAGAGCCAGGGTTGGGATATGTTTATTAAGGAGTTCTAGGGGTATAACTTGCAAGTGGCCAAAGAATTCACCCTTACATTTGATGGATACAGAGCAAAGGTGGGTGACATTTAGTTGGATATCACTGAAGATTTTCTATGTGAAGCAACATGTCTCCCTCTCACTGGTCAAAAGTGGTTTAAAAATTAGAAATTGGATGAAGTACCCTGGAGTCTTTTCATCACCTCCAGAAAGATAGACTGTTGTGACAAAGGTATTCTGGTCTCCCTACTCAAGGTTAGATGGCATGGTCTGTTAGTAGTTTTAAAAACATTTATTACCTATGAAGGCTGTTATGGCATGATCTTCCTTTACCATGTGCGATTTCTCATACATTTTATTGGCTTCCATCTAAATATGCCATTTTACCTGCTAAGAAGTTTGTATAAAATGTCAAAGAGATACAAGAAGCATAATCTAGATGCTAGCCTCTTTCACCATGGTTTGATTAAATTATTGTTGGTTTATTGTTTGAAAACCCTGGGTGATGATTGGGATGGGTTTCTAGCTCGAAATGGTTTTGTTACAAAAAATATTGTAGAAACCCCTGTGGTGGATAAACCTATGATAGGAAAACCTCTTGATTTCTCAAGTGGCAAGCCAAAATTTTTGGATAAAAACCCTCGTGAAGGGACACTGCCCGATCAAATTTTGTGTAAGCAACAGGGTATTGGTTCTGAGTTCATAGAAACCCCAGTGGATGAGCCGTTTATATGCTCTAACCCTACTGTAAAATCCAACAGTGAAAAGCCTCACAAACAATAAAAAAAGGATCAAGCAATGTTAGCTTTTCGTAATAAGAGGGCTGGTCGACTCATTTCAAGGATTTTGCGTAATAGATCCAAGGATCATGTGATATCAATCGATTTGATTGAGATCCATGAGGATTCTGACTCCGAGATTGAAATGTTTCTAGCATAGGAAGATACAAATTGTTCCAAACCAGACCAACCATTCGATTTTGTCAACAATCTCCCACCCTGTCTAAAACATAGCAAGGGATTTACAGGTATCAAGCTCGGTAAAAAGTCAATAGTGGATAGCATTGATGTTTTGGCACACAATCACATGCTTCCTCGACAGGTTACCCCTGCTGTGCATTGTGAAGTTTGCATGAATTGGATAGGGTAGTACTATACAGACATCCCCTTTGTCCAAGAAAGGATCAAAGATTCATGAATCACAATGAATCATTGGAAAATGAAATCCGTGAACTCAAGGCCAATGCCCAAAGACAAGTGAAGCGTCTAAAAAGGACATGAAATATCACTATAAAAAATGATGACAGTGTAAAAATCGTGATAAATTATGAGATATCTTGAGTCAATTTTTGTTATTATTCAAATGGTAAGATTGATTTTTATTACTGTCATATTTTATTTGTTATTTTTCTAATCAATATGGATTGATTTGATTTCATGTTATTAATAATAAGACTGGCTACATAATCAAGAGATTCTGTAGCCAAGTCATTTTCTCATATAAAATTTAGAAATTGTTATTTAATAAAAGATTTGACTTGCTCTCATTTTGTTTTTTCAGGAAAGGATATATCTGATGCTAATCTCAGGGGATGGAGCATGCTCGAATTAGTTGATTAGCTATCTCTTTTGTCTATTTTGTAAATAGAAGAAAACTTTCATAAATTTTGAAGCCCTTTATATTTGTAATATTTTGATCTTTTGAGATCTGAGCCTATCTTAGAAGATAGAAAGTTTTGATTTCATAAGCTCTTCAAATACTCTATTCTTTGTAATTGATTGTCATCTTGGCAAGGAGTAGAAGATGGACTAGTGATTCCAAGACTTAATGAAACACCATATGGCATTTTGGATTTAGCCTTTTGTAAATGATGTTTTCATTCATGTTTTGTTGATTCTAGTATATTAATAGGTCTAGTAGCTTTAGACTCAATGACCTATTATGTCTGGGATACTTACATTATAAATATTGTCTATAATTTGTTGCTCTAAATATAAAGACTGTGATCATATCTTGAATTCAAATGTTAGGATTTATCTTTGAATTTTAGTTGGATGATGAAATGTAATAAGTTACACTCAGATTTATCGTGCTGTAATTATGTGCAATTATATGATCATAGGGTTTAATTTATGTTTCCTCCTCTGTCATTAAAACTCAACTGTCAATACAGGTTTTGAATTTATTTAAAACAGTCATAAAGTCTATTGTAGATTTTTCTCATAGGTGTGACAGTTGGATGTTCTTCACTTACAAAGACGATTGGATACATCTCACAAACTAACAATAGGTTAGCCTCTTTGTGTTTCTCAATTCTATCATTTACATATTAATGAAACCAGAATGTTTGGTTCAACTTTTGACTACCTGCACCTCTGTGTTTCATAGTTTATTCAATTCAAGATTAGTTAGACTTATAAAAGAAAATATAAAAGATTTAAATGTGCTTTCTTTATCTGCTTCTTAGGAGAAATTATTTTCACATTGATTTCGTAAGTTTCGATTAAAACTTGCAATTTGTAAATGATGTGCATAAGTGAGATTTATATTTTCTGCTTAAATGCACCTACAATAGTTATATTAGAGCATATGTACATATATAATATAGCGTTTAACAATTAATTGGTTATTTCTTTATTTTGTTTGTTTTTCTTTTAGGATTTTAGATTGGCCAACGGAGCCATTAAACCCGTTAGAATGAGTTATTCCATATGGATTGGGTTACTTAGAAAACCCTAGACCAGACTCATTCTTCCAATTGACAGATGGTCAATTTCGCCCACCAACATGTCCCTGCTAGGCACAATTTTTATTTTGATGATAATAACTATTTTACGGGCATTCCAATGTTTTTAAATCCATGTTGTGAATCTTCTTTACATCATGACGATCTTTTTCATGATAGAAAGGTCCCTAAATATGATACTAATTTGTTTGATAAATTCATGGATCATCCCTCGAAGGTGCAAACCCTAAACCCTAAATCTAATTCAATAAATACCTTCACCATTACTAGAAAAGCATCTGTTGGTTGGCATGTCTTGGAGGTTGGTGGTCGTTTCTTTTGGGTATTGATTAGTCAGTTCTCCGCACAGTATACATTTGTTGGTTGGCATTTTGGAAATCCCTCCACATACAAGTTTGTCGAACTCATAATACCCACATGCAAAGTAGGTGACACATTCCTTTACGCTAAATTTCATCTTTCTGAGTCCAAGCTAGTGGTTTCTTTCCTCTATAAATAAATAAACAAAAATATATATAATAATAATAATAATATTTTTTTTTGGGAAGGGCTAGATTAGTTTTGGGTTGATTTCTCTTTTACTCAGTTAATTTCTCGATTTCATTTATTTTTTCTTCCTGTTTGTGTTTACCTTTCTTACGACCAGAAGTGATGGAGCAATGATTGGTGATATTTAAAGGTAGGATATCTGTATATTTTTAACCGATTGACCAAATGTGTTTTGGTGGACAACAAACTTCCAGGTGAACTAAGTTGCCTTCCTTTGTCATGATTCCTCGCTTGTCTACTATTCTCTTTCTACGTGAGACATCCTTGCTCCTCATGTTCATTAGACCTATCCCCATCTTCCTTATTTCCCTTTCTCCATCACCTTCATTTTTGAGATGCCTCTAGCATACACGTTGTGGATGCTCAATGTTTTGGGTCTTTCCCTTAATGCACATCCATGAAATTTTTCTATCCTTGTAATCGTCTAATCAAGTTTCGAAGAGTTGTGTTTTTGGGTTATAAAATAGGACTAAACCTGATCTAGGTGGATATCAGTGGCCACCCACCTTTTCCGACTGGCTCAAAACAGTTTTCTAGCAATTTTGGCAATTTACTATTTTTAGCAGGTTTTAACTTCCGGGGCCATTTTGAGGGCCTAAATGAAGGTTTTTTGAGATCGAGTTTCTCAATGATAGCCAAAGGAATGATTGAGCCCCCAAAATGAATCTCCTCAATGATACCTTTCCAACAAGCTATCACACGCCTAAAACGGTGATCGTATGCAAGAGTTACGACCCCGAGAAGTTGATGTACTAACTTACCCAAACGGGGCCCACATGACTTTTGACACTTCATCTCCTAGGGTTAGGTTTTTGGATGTCTATGACTTTTGGCATTCTCATATATTGTAAAAATGCCTCTAGAGACTCATTATAATCATCTTCTCACGGATGCGAGTAGCAGCCACATCTCTTCTCAGAGATAAGCTACCAACGCCCTAGCTAGTTTATTTCCATTCTGTCTGTAAGCATATTTCATAAATTTGTTATTAATGAAATGAAGTCTTATTTCCGCTGCATCTCTGGGTTTATGTGTATTTCTGTACTTCATTGTGTTCCTACATAAATCCATATCAGTGGTATCAGAGCGGTCTGCTCATTCTCGATCCTTCTTTGCATGTCCCCAACGAGATCAGGGTATAATGAGTTGGGGTTCGATCTGGTTGAACCTTTGCGAGATCATCCTTGCAAACCCTGACAACCACCCATGGGGGAAGAAAAGAAAGATGAGGGAGCAGGAGATCCTATCAAAATGTTGCTCGAGGAGGCCCTCGAGAAACAAAGGAACGCGATGATGGACAACTTTGCCCAGATTCTTCAACGGATTCTGACTGGCGGTGCATCGACATCCAGAAGCCAATCTGGAGGTGCCACTCCTTTTAAGGTACAAGTAAACTTTGACATTCCCATATTTGACGGCCAAATAGATGCAAATTCCATAGATAGATGGTTGAATCTGTTAGAAGGATATTTCTCGGTTCATGAGTTTTCCGATCGAGAAAAGATTATTTTTGCACTCCTCAAAGATGCCCCCCATGTCAAGGACTGGTGGGAAACCTACTCAGAGAAAGAGGGTGAGGGAGAACCCTCTTTGTTCTCAGCCGCACCCACTTGGAATTCTTTCCGAGATGCCATCAAGGAACAATATTATCCTGTGGGGAGCTATGAGGACAAATACATACAATGGACTACTTTGCGGCAGCAAAGGGACCAAGATGTGCATGAGATTACGAATCTATTTCATACCCTACGCACAAAGTTGGGTATCAAAGATTCAGAGAAAAATTTGGTGTTAAAGTACCGCAGTTGTCTGCATAGATACATTCAGGAGGAAATGGAGTTCCTCGACATCTCCTCACTTGGTGTGGCATATCGATATGCTGCCAAGATTGAGAAGAATTTCAAACAGAAGAAGCGAGACTTTGGGTCTGCAAATCAGAAGCACGTGAAAGGTACTCCCAAACCGCAAAACAAAGGACCAAGCCAAGGCGGGGTAGCCCAAGACAACCTGCCAAAGCCACAAGCAAAGAACAACACCACGAAGCCAAAAAAGGACATGGGGAAGTGGTGTGAGTTCCATAAGAGCTCCACCCACAAAACAAGTGAGTGTCGGGCCAAGCAGTCACTAGTAGCCGAGTTGAAGGCTTGTGAATCAGATGCATGCTCTGACTCTGAATCAGAACCTGATAAGGGGAATGATAGGGGGAAGCAGATTATCGATGCGGAGCCCAACGCCATTGTTGCCACCACGAAGATCCAGAAGGAGGAACCAGAAGATCCAGAGGAGGCAGAGCGTCTCTTCCATTCCAAGATGTGGGTAAAGGGTTCCCCGTTGCAGTTCATTGTCGACAGTGGGAGACAGAAGAACCTCATCTCGGTAGAGGTCATGAAGCGATTGGGCTTGCCGACCAGAGCACACCCACAACCATACACCATCGGGTGGTTGCACCAAGGACGGGACCTCCACGTCAGTCGACAATGTCGCCTTCCCTACAACATCAAGCCCTTCACAGATGAGGTATTATGTGACGTTGATCCTCTTGATGTTTCTGATGTATTATTATGCCAACCGTACTTGTGGAAGAGACATGCTGTGTATGAGTCTAGGCCTCGTGCTGTTATTATCACTTTGGGCAATAAGCTGTACAGAATACCAGAGATAGCACCGTCTACCACCATCTCTTTGGTTACTGCAAAACAATGCAGTAAGCTCATTTCCCAAACCAGGAAATTTGTTTTCCTGATGATCCGCCCTTAGGGAAAGCGGAAGACTATGGCCATGACCTCCAGACAAGGCCCCACTGCACGAAAACAACAGATGGATAAGGTCGTGGAGGAGTACGAGGACATCTTCACCTCCCCCATAGGGGTTCCTCTACATTGCCAGGTCAAGAACCCCATCGATCTGACCCCAGGTGCACCACTGCCCAATGGACCCATCTACCAGCGCTGTGTCCTGGAGAATGACGAAATCAAGAGGCAGATTCAGGAGCTATTGCAGAAAGGTCACATCAAACCGAGTTCATCACCCTGTTGGAGCCCGATTGTCTTGGTACAGAAGAAGGATGGGACTTGGAGACTTTGCATTGATTATCGAGCACTGAACAAGATCACTGTTCGGAATAGGTACCCGATCCCATGGATTGATGACCTTCTAGACCAACTAAAGGGGGCAAAATATTTCAGCAAGATCAACTTGAAGTCTGGATATCACCAGGTACCAATTGAACCTTCTGATGTGTGGAATACTGCATTCAAATCCAAGGAGGGCCTTTTCGAATGGTTGGTCATGCCTTTCGGGTTGACGAATGCCCCGGCAACCTTCATGAGGCTAATGGATGACATCCTGCGGCCATTCACCAACTCATTTGTAGTGGTGTACTTGGATGACATTCTGATCTTCAACCAGACTTGGGAAGAGCACCTCCACCATATCCGACAGGTCCTCCAAACACTGCAGCAACACAAGTTGTGTGCCAATTTGGAGAAATGTACTTTTGGCATAACCCAAGTTCAGTATCTGGGATACATTATTGATGAGAGGGGGGTGCATGTGGATCCAACAAAGATCCAAGTCATTCAGGATTGGCCAGCCCCAACCACCCTAACAGAGCTCCGTAGCTTTTTAGGTCTTGCCAATTTCTACCGCAGGTTTGTGTTGGGATTCTCTCATATTACTTGGCCCTTGAGTCAAGTCACCAAGGGAGGAGATAAAGCAAAATTATTTTGGTCTGAATCTCAATAGAAGGCGTTCGAGGAGTTGAAACATCGCCTCTGCTCTGCACCAGTGCTCACACTACCAGACTTGCAAAAACCATTTGAGATCGAGACATATGCCTCTGACTATGCTATTGGGGCAGTCCTTACTCAACATGGGAATCCAGTGGCATATCACAGTGAGACACTTTCTGACATGGTCTAGAAGTATCCCACTTATGACAAAGAAATGTATTCCATTGTGCAGGATTATCGTCAATGGAAGCATTACATTTTGGGAAAGGAAACGGTCATCCACACAGACCACCGACCCCTGCAGTTCATACAAACACAAGGGAAGTTGCAGAACAATCGCCATCAGAAGTGGTCCACATACCTGCAACAGTTTCATTTGAACATTAAGTACAAAAAAGGCAGCACCAATAATGTTGCAGACTACCTCAGTCGACCACCCATCATGGCGCTAACCAATGTGCTCAACTCTTGTGGGCATGAGACTTCTGATTGGCCGCTTCTCAACACAAGTGATCTAGAATTCGACCACACATAGAATACACTCTTGGAGGGAAAGCAAGTTCCCAATTTTCACCTCCAGGATGCCCTACTTTGTCACTTGGGACACCTTTTTGTTCCTTCAAGCGAGAGTGCCAAGATGATTTGGGAGGCACACTACAGTCGAGTCGCTGGGCATTTCGGGGTCAAGAAAATCGTGGCAGTACTACAAAAATATTTCTATTGGCCGAACCTTCGACAAGATGTCGGGAAGTACATCAAGTCCTGCACTGCTTGCGCCATTGCCAAATCGACCATCAAGAAGCAAGGCCTCTATACTCCACTTCCTACCCCTAGTCGACCTTGGGAATCCATCTCTATGGATTACATGTCGTGCCTTCCTTCTACTAAGCATGTAAATGACTGTGTTTTTGTGGTCGTCGACCGATTCTCGAAGATGTCCATTATGATGGCCTGCAAGAAGAATATCACAGCAGAATCCACTGCTAAAATCTTCTTTGAACGAGTGTGGGTACACTTTGGTATCCCACAGTCTATCATCTCAGATCGAGATAGTAGGTTCCTCAGTACATTTTGGTCAAGCCTCTGGTCGATGTTGGACACCAAGCTCACCAAGTCCACAACTTTCTATTCGCAAACTGATGGCCAGACAGAGGTCGTCAACCGGATGATCGTACACATTCTGCGCATGTACAATTCAAAGCATCCACGCACATGGGATGAGAGCCTCCCCTATGTACAACACAACTATAACCAAGCTCTCCATAGCTCAACTAGCCACAACCCCTTTCAAGTGGGCTTGGGATTCCAGCCACTATGTCCCATTAACATAGCCATGCCATTTGTGGCTACTCAGGAAGATTCAACTCATGTCCAGTCTGAGGCAGATAAGGCAAACAAATTCATTGAGCACATTCAACACATCTTCCAACAGGTTCATGACATATTGGACAGAGCCAATGCTAAGTACAAGCAATGACATGATCAACATCGGGTGCCACACAACTTCCAAGTGGGAGACAAAGTGTGGATGCATTTGAAAAAGGAGCGCCTCGCTGGACCCCACCGCAAGCTTTGTCTGCTTCGATATGGGCTGTACACCCTCACCAAGGCTGTAGGGGAAAATGCCTTTCAGCTCAGCATTCCACCATTCCTTGGTTTGCACCCAGTGTTTAATGTGGACCGCCTTCGGCCCTACTTTCCACCTCTACTAGACACATCCGACATGGTAGAACAACTGACACCAACAGAGTTAAATATAGACTGCATGGAACAAGCTAGAACTGATCAGATCATGGATACACAGATCAAGAACACCCGAAAACAAAGGATACCGCTATATCGAGTTGTCAAAGCAGGCCAACTCCTTCACCAAGGCAAATGGCTCACCAGGGACCAAGTTCAACAGAAGTTTCCTCATCTCATGGAGGAACTCAACGCAATGGGGACCATTGCTTCCTAAGAAGGGAGGATTGATCCAGGTGGATATCGGTGGCCACCCACCTTTTCCGACTGGCTCAAAACAGTTTTCTGGCAATTTTGGCAATTTACTATTTTTAGCAGGTTTTAACTTTCGAGGCCATTTTGAGGGCCTAAATAAAGGTTTTTCGAGATAGAGGTTCTTAATGATAGCCAAAGGCATGATTGAGCCCCCAAAATGAATCTCCTCGACGATACCTTTCCAACGAGCTATCACACGCCTAAAACGGAGATCGTATGAAAGAGTTACGACCCCGATAAGTTGATATACTAACTTACCCAAATGGGGCCCAAATGACTTTTGGCGCTTCATCTCCTAGGGTTAGGCTTTTGGATGTCTATGACTTTTGGTATTCTCGTCTATTGTAAAAAGGCCTCTAGAGCCTCATTGTAATCATCTTCTCACGAATGCGAGTAGCAGCCACACCTCTTCTCAGAGATAAGCTACCAGCACCCTAGCTAGTTTGTTTCCATTCTGTCTGTAAGCATATTTCAGTCATTTGTTATTAATGAAATGAAGTCTTATTTCCGCTGCATCTCTGTGTTTATGCGTATTTCTGTATTTCATTGTGTTCCTACATAAATCCGGATCAAAACCTCCTCATACTTACGACTTTCCATGAGTTATTCCATGAAGTCTCGATCCATGAATCCCTTGACCTCCATCATGTCTCCCCCTATTGTATAACCTAGCCCACCTAACCCTTTCAGCCTTTCCTTGTCCCATATTGATCCTCTCTAAGTCTTTTCATTACCCTTCCTCTCCCCTTTCCTGCAAAGAATCAATGATCTTAAGTTATTGTTCGAAGCTTTCATGCCACTATAAGCAACACACATCTATTTGTTGGAAATTATTGACGATGATTTTTGTCAACATGAGTTAGCTGACAAAGTTTTTCCAGGCTCCCTCTCCAGTCACACTACTTGTGCAAAGCTTCTCTTTTTCTTGTTAAATATTGGCACATTGTTCTTTCTTGCACAAAGTATCACATGCTCCCACTGAGTTACCCCTACACATTCAAAGGAGGTTACATGATCATTCAAATAGAAACAATTTCATTACAGGCCATCGACGTAGGGTTCCTGTCAAAATTATCATAGATCTTAACGTTTTAATAAATGTGTTGTTCTCTTGTTCCTCTGATTTCGTACACTATCATATTGTCCACACTAACACCATATGTTTTAGACCCACCTACAAATCTCCTGGTTATCATATACATATATAAAGTTTAGAAGCCAACTAAATTCATATCATATATCTATCAAACGTTTTACTTCTTTATTTCTACATCATCGACTTACCAAATATGGCCCTCATGCCTCTTTATAAAAATAAATCTTTGTTTTCATAAAAAATCCCATGCCATTGCATGTTATGACCTTAACTTTATCCCTAAAGTAAAATATATCATTCTTTTCACATGAAATCTTATTATTATTATTATTTTAATCAAGATGTTAGTCTCCACTCTATTAAAAGGGGGTAATGGAGCTATTGATGGTCAACATGCCATTTGGTGGGATTGTTTTCATAACCATATAGTTAATTTCACTCGGCCTCACCTTCTGGTAATGAGAAGCTCGACTGGCATTGAAATCAAAATTTAACATTTCTGATTTAACTATTTTGGAATATAGCAACAATGTGTGAATCCAAAACATTACACCATATCACTCACCTAATATTGATGGAATCAATCTAGATTCCTGTGCGCTACATTAGCACCCATGACGTTGCAATTTCTATAAATAAAAAATCTATCAGTGTAAGGACATTTGTAGGTAGAGGAGGTTATGTAAAAGGAACATTGTGACAAATAGGCTCATGTAAGCTTGCAAAGATGGGGTTTCAAAGAAGTGCATGGAAACATTTGGGAAGGCCTTCGTCAGTTAGCGAATGGGAATTCGTTCATCCACTCGTTACTAGCTTGATGCCCCACTTGATTTAAGAACATTCACATGAATTTTATGACCGATATCAACAAGGATTTTTATTTGAGGGTACAACCACAAGAGGAGTTCCCTTGCAACTCCATAAAATGGAATATTCTGTAGAAAGATATGAAAAAGATTTAAGTGTGATACAATTGTAGAATAAATCAAATGATTTGTATGACAGTAACAATGGTTCTACATGTGGTCCAGGAATGCAACAACTACACTTTGATCAATTTGATGGACAAAAATGTGATTAAGAGAATATCAGAGAAAATGAAGATTCAACGCCTGAAGCTTTGTCAACACATATGGCTGGTGGAATTGATGGGTTGTATTGTCTAAAACACGATCAAATTGTAGAGGTTGCCTTTGTTTCTAATTCTGTGAAAGATGTTAAAAGCATTGTTGTTCGTAATAACTTTAACATCAACGCCTCTGCATTCATCTTCAAATGGGCTATTCATAAATGAGTAACCTTCAAATATAATTGAGATGTTTACTAATTTCACACAACTATGAAATATGACACCAATTGTGTGAATGAATTCCAACCACTATGTCAGACCATGACACCATCAAGCCCTATGAATTTCTACGAGAGATAAAATGTTCAATCCTAAAATGAATGATCATACTTGGTATGAATGATATGTTTTAGATTTTAATAAACCATCAATTACAGAGTATGCTGAGATAATTGAAAAATCAACATCTAAAAATGATATAGGAATGCTAACACAAGCAAAATGTTTAGGTAAGGAGTCACTACCTGAAAAGGATTTAGATAATTCAGGAGATTATTTGGATTTTGGGCCACAGATAAAGGAATTAGAACTAAACTCATCATAAACATTGGTTGTCACATTGTATAATGAAGATCCAAAACTCTCTAAAAACCTCTCAAACGTTTTGAGTTGCAAGTCCAACTTCTGCAATGACGTACAATGCTGATTTGAAATCTGTCAAGGGTATTCTTGATTCAAATGTTGCAACTACTTAAAGTCATTTTAGTGTTACATCGTTGATCGGTAAGTGCTCCAATGGAGGTGTTGGTTTCCCTGCATCAGATACAGTCTAATTTAGATCAATATTCAAAATGAAGCTAGAACCCGAGAACATCATGTTTGTTGGTGGAGAGAAGTGGGGTAGTTGTGGAAGAATCTTACAGAAATTTTGCTAGACAACATATTAATGGTACAGTCTTAGTTTCGAGAAACCAAGACAGTTCAGTGTATTCTCTCAAATTAGAAAGATATATCTCTTTCCATACCTTCATTATGAATACAATATGGAAAGGATTATGACTACAATGCTCCAGTAAAATGGTTGGACAAGATATTGCATCTGTGGCAAGAATGAAATACGAACAATTGGAAACGATTTCTCAGATGTGGGGAAAATAAATTAAGTTATTTGCGACAGGATATATACAAAATTGAATGGAAAATAATAATAATACATGAAGAAAACACAACCAAATGCCATGGGACTAATAAAACAAATTAGTTTTGTTAAGTAATGTGTTGTGGAAAGTTTAAAATTTGGTTACAAAACTACTTAACTGAAAGAACCGTTTGCCAAAGGAGATAAAATAAAGTAGCGTACAACCAATTGGGGGAAGAAATTCTTAGGAAGAAAGAAATTTTATGAAGGAGATATTATCTCAGAAATAAAATTCAGAGAGAGAACTTAGGCACAATTTTCAGAGAATAGTATGTTGTGAGTGTTGGGAGGGATTTTTCATTTCATTCTTTTATTACATATTCAATAGAGATTGACGAAATCGTCGGCAACAAGGGGCCTTGCGAAGAAGCGAAGGGGATAAGTGAGGATGAGTTTGTTGGCCTTCATGATGTAAATATTTACTTGTTTAGTTTGTTGTAATAAGGCTCGATTTGATTCGATGCTAATTAGTTTTACTATGCAGGTTCTCCCCTTGTGATTCACCACCATGGCTCCATTCCTTCTTGGCTCATCTTTCTTTTTCTTCTTCATGCTTGGTCTTTCTATTGTAAGTTTCATATAGAAGGGCTAAAGACCATATACCTGGCCCTCCTCTACGCAGAGACTTGAAAATTTTGATGATTTAATGAAAATCAACTCTTTGTCACTCTGGATATCTCTTTGATTTTTTTTTAAAGTCCTTAGTTTTCCTCATGTTTATTTTACACTTTGATTTCAGAATAGAAATAAATTAGATAATTTTTTAAAGAGCCAAACAAAAACATTTTATTTTTGTTTATAATCATGTGTATACAGTTTTTAGTTTGTTAATGTGCATAAACTTTTTATTTTTGTCTACTTTACTTTTTTATTTTATTATTATTATTTTTAAATTACATCCTAACTTCTAAACGAAAATAAAAAATGTTATATCATCAATAAAATGTTACTTCTCTATATTCTTCAAACTAGTGTTATGTAATAATTCTTTCTTTTAATTAAATTACTTTAAATCTAACATAGTTTTTTAACTTTTCTAGCTTTTAGTTAACTTTGCTTTAATTTACTTTTTGCTAAAATAAAACAAAAACATTTCTAGCAGGAATGTCAATTTCAACTTTGTGGGAGAAAGAAATTTCCTTCAAACCTTCCACCCATGTGACCGAATTCTCATACCCATGGCCTTAATCAAGTCTCGACTAAGAGCTGAGTGTATCCCAGTACCTAAATACAATCCCCATATGACCCAGGGTTGGAAATCCCTGGCTAAGCCCGGAAGGAGTAAATCTACTTTGGATTAAGGACTTATGATCCCACAAACATGGAAAATAGCCAAAGGCCAGAGTCACGAAGTTAATATGAACCATTGAGAATAGAGGGACATGTGTCCATAGATCAACGACTATCCATAAGTTTGGTTATTCATTGGTATCAATGTGAAGAAATAGGGACATTCAACATAGAACGCCAAACATTGACGCTCAACGTAGAATGCCAAACATTGACGCTCAACGTAGAACATATAATGTCAAACACTGATGTTCAATGTAGTACATTGAATTCTGAATGTCGAATTTACAAATTAACATAGACATTCAATCCTCAGATCCTTCATGATCCCTCTCAGTCGTCAATATAAGGACTCCGTTGAGAACCTCTCTTAACTTCCCAACCAACTGGGAACACATCATGGAGCAACACGTGGCCCCCTCTTGTCCCCTGTCAAATTTCATCCGTTGGACTAGAGCCATGGATGAGAGGCTATGTGGCAGGAGATCTTATAGTCCAGAGACTTGGTACTAAGGAGGAACTTGACCAAGAATCTTCATAGTGTTAAAACTCATGAAATCGTGAACAATGAAGTGAATCTTGACCCTTGATAGGTAGAGGACACGTGGCATTAGATTCGAGAATCCATAGACTTGGATCTTTGGGGGATTCACAACGTGAGGAGTTGTTAAGATCCGAATCCTGGAGTTGCAAAGTAACGAGATTCGTGGATCTATGGATCTACGTGGATAGATCTCATTCATGATATTTGAAAGAGGTTAGAAGTTGGATGTCTGGGGATGATGTGGCTCGCTAACGTCATCCAGAGTGGCCTGGACCACAACTAAGGTGCCATGTGTCGTTGGGACATGGACGATTCACAAAACCCTTATTCCTATTAGAGCATGACACATGTCATGCCCTAATGAGGACACTGTCACCCTTGACCCTCACTGCGTGTCAACCTCTGGTTTGTACCCGCCTGGCCAATGTGGTTGGTGATGCAACTAAGACTTCGAGACTTCAATATTTCAGAATTTTTGGGGCATAGTATAGTAGAGGGGCTATCAATGTTGATTGTCAAGCGCTGAAACTTTCAATGTCCATTGAAGAAATTTTCAACATCAATTGTCGATTACTGAACGTCGAAAATGTAGAATGTCGATCGTTGAGTGTCAAATGTCGAATGTCGATTGCCAAATGGACATGTTCATGTGGAGATATTTTGGTACTTTGGGTAGTGTCCGTGCAGTAAAAAAAGGAGTGTTCAACGTCGAACACCGAATACCCCAACTAAGAACACCTAGATAACTTCAAGAGGTCATATCTTGCAACCAAGAGATCGTATTTGAGCTAGTAACAATTGTTAGAAAGCTACAACTGATTAGAAGAGGATGAATACCTCAGAAATATGATTTGAGATGATTTTAACGAGCAAAAAATTGATGCCCCATCCCTAGAAAGGTTATTTATGGGTTAGGTGTGTTACAAATTGGTATCAGAGCATAGCAACAACACTTGGCCTGCTTGGGCTTGTGCACGAGTCGCATAAAAATATTATTATAGAAATTTATGGAGTAACACCCTAGCTTATCCCCTTCTATGAGAAACTTGTATGAACCTCTACTGAAGAGAGGAACAAAACCTTCTACTATTGATAGATGCTTTGGAAATCTTCACTATATGTTGCTAATGTTTCGAAATAAAGAAACTAACTTCACTTTGCAATAATATGTGTTATTCATGAATTTCTAGATTCATAACTAACATAAAATGTTTTGTCATTATTCAAGCATTCAGTGAACAATTGAAAAACTATAGAGTAAGGTATGGTGACACACCATGAGTTGGGGGAGATCTCCCAAAATAGAGAGGAAAAATATGATGAAAGGAGGGCAGTGGAAACCCCTCCATATTTGGACGAAATTGTAAGAAGCCTCATGGAAGAATTACAAAGTTAGAAGGATGACAATGAAAGGATGAAAAAAGAACATGAAAAGAATATTGAAATTAATGCAGTTCTACTGCAAAGTCTATCAGATATACAAAGACAACTACAACATGGTCCAACTGCCAGTTATGTGGAAAGACATTGATCTAAAAATGAAGAAGACTTGTAATCTTGAAAATATTTTCAAGTAAAATTTATGTGTTAAAATGAAAATGGATCATCTTTGCAACACAATTTTTAATAGGATTTACTCATTCAAGATGCATATAAACAACAACATAATCAATGAACATAAAACACATAACACAAAAAATGATAAAGGAGTTCACCCCTCTCTTGGGCTACATCTCCTGGTCCAACTTCCAATGGATCATTTGTATTATTTTATCAAAGTTCTCAAAAATTTGCTTTACAATGCTCAAAATGCCAAATAGACTGCTCCAATGGCTTCATAAAGTCCAAAAACCCCTAGTTGGACTTTTTCGGCACCTCATTTGGCCAAAAAAATGAAGAAGATAGGCTTCCTAGAAGTCCCCCCTTCAAGATTGTTGTCTCTGCATCTACAAAATGTACCCCCTATTGGCTCAACCTAGCCCACACACATATTTAAGCGTAAAAACCTAGCATCGGATGCAACCGCGCAAACCATGCAAACTGTAGGACAGTTACGGGCACACCTAGCATTAACATAGGCTCTCATTACATAAGCTAATGGTCAAAGGCCAAATGGTAGGTCATTGATATAACCGTTGGAACAAGCACAACCGCGTGCGCGTGTCCATATGATATAGCTGTGGGTTATATGTAACATATCGTGCGACCAAGGGTTGGGGCTAAGCCTCGGCCCGGTTGCGCCCCAAACCACACGCATATACAAACACACACATATATATATATATTGCACCATATATATAACAAGGAACAACTGGTGGCGCTCCAGTTGGCGGCTCTTTTCCAAGTCTTTTCCCCTGCCCGGAGGTCACGGGGTCGACTCTGGGAAACAACATAAGTTTTAAACCAATAAATGGATGACATGTGGCGACCATTGACTGGGCCACGTGTCGTCATTCCATTTGTTGCCAAACATGCCAAGTCACTTGCCAACTATCCGAATGCCTGTCTGCCACATGTCGTACATCCTACCATGTCAGTGTCCATATGGACTGTACGGACTGTACAGTCAGCAACCCCTTTTTTTTGTCTGTTTGTAAATTTGAACAGAATGCGATATCTCTTGCTCTCGACGTCTGTTTGAACCCAAATGAGTTGCATTGGGTTCGTAACGACAAGGCCTTCACTCTCATTTGATTTGAAGCGATTTCAAACACTTTGAATTTTTGAGCAAATTTGATCCTTTGATCACACCTCCCCATTGGAAAGATTTTGGACCTCCAAAAGACTATTTTCAGTCTATTTGAAGATGAGGTTATATTTCCCTCACTCTTCCAACCTCAATCCACTTGGATTTGCTTGGATTTGTTCCTTTAAGACCAACTCGAAGATACTCTACATTTCCTCGTTTTGAAGTTCGCATTCTCCTGTCAAGGATGGTGTCTTCATGCAGTTCTGTAAGATATTCTGGGGAAAAATCATCTATAGAAGGAATATGAACATGCTCTCCATGATCATCAATCAATGGAGAATCATACAATTTCAAATTCTCAACATTAACAACTGCATACATTTGCATATAAGGAGGCAAATCTAAACGAAAGGCATTGTTACCAATCTTGTCGATAATCTTGAAAGGACCATATC